>WEKX01009248.1:247-12672 GCA_013390025.1 Pitta sordida | reverse complement strand
CCCCCCCCCCCCTCTCGTCTCTGCCAAGGTGCATGTGTGGAGAAAGGGAGAGCCCCAACCTGGCCCCACTGGGGGCCCCCACTCTCATTGCCTCTGCTGGGGCACCTGGACCCTGATTCATGCGCTGATGAGGGGGTTGGGCTTGGCTGACGTGGGTACTGGATGTGCTGCACTGAAGCGGGGGCAGCCATGGGGCAGCAGGTCCCACATTCCCACACTGCCAGCCCTGATTTCCAGGGCAACATGCTGGGTTGCCACTAGCATAGGGGACCCCTAGCCCGCCCTGCTCCGTTGCACTCCCCAAAAAAACCAAACCCTGAAACAAAACAACTCCCCCAGAAACTAAACTGTGGTGACAGTGTCAGCTTGTGAGGCCCTGCAGGAGCATGCTAGCCAGTGCATCCTGGCTCCTGCCAGGTTTCAGAGCTCAGAAAAGTAGCATAGGGGCAAAACCAAGGATTTTGCAGCCGGGAACAGGCAGAAGGCATTTCCATCAGTTTCCTGGGGTGCAACATGTTGCCCTGTGCTCCCAGGACCGCACCCTAGAGATCACTAGTGGAGGGGGCATGGCTAAGGATGGGGACTAATTGAATATTCACGGATACGCCATCATCATGGACTTCATGAGTCACACCTTCTTCTCAGAGCCGGTTCCCTGCAAAAAGGAGGGGCTCACTGTATTTCTCTTTAGTCACACATAGATCCATGTTTCTTCTACATAACTATGCATCTAGTTTCCCACCAATGTCCCAGCCACTGCCAGTGGGAAGGACGAGATGGTGCCTAAGCTGAGAGCTCTCTACTCCCAAGTGCCACAGGAAATCCCCCCTCCCATCATGGTGCGTGTCACTATCATGACTGCTCCTTGACAGACATAATTCTTATTTTATGTCAGAATAAAAAGATCAGAGCTTGAGTAAAAAGGAAAGAGAGGAAACAATAACTAAAACTAAAATATGGTAAAGATTGGAGAGAGGGGATTTTTTCATTAAAAGTTTCACTCATGTTCTGCAATACTCACATAAGTACCATTTGCAGGGCTCATGTTTGGCAGAAATCTGAGCCCTGGTGAACCACATGACTCCAAGTGTGTACAATTGCTAATATTTATCAAGTGGGATAGAATCTAGGGGTGAAACGGCTGTCAACACCACTGTATTACATTGTATACATGTAGCAGTGACTGATGATGACACTGGGAAATATCATGCTGGTCTATGAAAGGCGAGCTAGCCAGAAGAGAAGAAGGCTAAACAACAAGTAAATATCTGTTAAGCAAAGCCAGAGTGCATTTTTTGAGATTTGAAAACATGACATTGCAGAAAACATGACACTCCTCACCCCCTCACCAGAAAAAAGAAAGAATAGTTTTCAGACACAGGAAGCCCATCAACTGTTGAGGTGGGATATAGATTCAGATCATTGCAATTGTTGTATATTTTAAATTATTCTGTATTTTGAGACAATGATTCTAGATGATCAATGAATCTTCTCAATTTCCCACATCTCGGAAAGCAGACAAAATCTGTGATTTACCAGAACTGTACATGTTTTAAGAACCAATGCAAAACATGACATACAATTTCCTTTGATGAAGGCTAGCTATTGCATCATAAACTAAATCCTAGATGTTTCCAGTACAGAAATTACAGACTTTAAGGGCTTTTCCCACAGGAGACACTGTGTATTTAGCAGGCTAAGAGCTCATTAAAAATCTCCAGCATTACTATCTTAAATGCGAACTTGAAAGACAGCATGGTGTCACTTTGCTATATTTGGATAAATCACAGAGTAACTCTATAGTCAGAGTTATATCTGCTAAAGACTAAATCCAGCTGATAATGAGGACATTTCAGAGAACAGTCTGATGCAAATATACCTTTATGGAAAATAGTGGCATGTGATAAAATCTGATCAGACAGCCACAGCATACCTGGACTGCTACTGTGGAAGCATTTGTAAAGGGGGGAAAAAAAAGAGCTACTTTTAAGTCTATACGAAATTTTATAGAAAGCTAATAAAGAGATTTTTTGAACAGGTGTAATGCAATGAGACAGATGAATCAGGCAGGATTTAAGCTGCTGCACTTGGTATTAAGTGATTCTCAATATGGCAGCATTTTGAAGGTGAGAAAATGAAACTTACAATGCACCAAGAACCAGATTCTCAAAAATTGATTAAAACCCATAGCTTCCAGAGGGACTTTTTCACACCTAATACATAGAAATTGTATTTTGAGAGAATATTGAAAGTTATTGTCTGGGAGAGAACAAAGTTGCTGCATATGCAATGAACAAAAAGCTGTTTGAAACAGAGCAGTGATCATTTAGAATAGGAAAACCTGGCTCATTTGCATAGGAGACAGATTATGTCACATCTTAGGATCTGAGATACAAAAATAGAAGGCTGAGAGTTCACCCATACACTTTCTGCAGAGGTATGCATTCTAATACAGGTTTTAGAATTCGGATTGGTACATGATGACAAGACCCTCTGTAACAGATGAGCTAAAGCTGACCTTAATATTGGCTCAGCTTTATGTTAGCTTTAGCTAAGTTTCTAGATTTGGTTACTGAGAGAAATGCAGTATGTAGAAATTCAGACTGATGGTCTAACAGTTCCTTCTGCTTTAAATGATGGGACAGATTAGTTAGCCCTAGTTTAGACATCTCAAGATTGGGCATTTAAATCTCAACAAGTCATTCTAGGCTCCTTTAGCAGTCAACAAAGGAAAATTAATCTTGTGCTAGGAAAGGCATCTAAGAAGAGTAAGATGAATTACACTCTGGAAGGTTTATCTCTGCTGACTTTAAAAGAAGCCATGAGAACTGGCTGAGATTTACACATCTATGCTTTGGATGTTGTCAAGGCTGGGCAGATTAATTTCTCTTTTCAAGTTAGTTAGGGTTTTTTTAATCCTTGACTTTGTATTTAAGAACATATGGAAGTATTTCTACCCTTGCTACTAAATTCTACAAATCCTTAGAGAAATTCAAAGTACGTGAAATGCTATTAATTTTTCCTGTTGTTTCTGAATTTACCATTTTGCTGTGCCTTTCTTTCCATCATTACAATATATATATAAATTGTAAATGTATAACTCCAGTAACTAAAAGAGTGCTATTTTCACACATAAATATGTCAAAAGGATAAACCACAACAATGAAAAATTAAGACCTCCATATAAGAAATGAACAAAGCAGGAGAGTTTGAGAGAGAAATCTTTGACAGCTGCCTCTTGATAAGCCTAAAACTCCTCATGGGAAGGCAGACTATTTTCTGACTTGCATGGTGTCAGTAATACCTGAATCATTAGCTTCATACTAAGGGGTTATTTCCCTACAGATTGAAATTATGTAATACAGAGATCCCCCGTTACTCGTGGGCTGTTGGGTCTGGGTCTCATCACACGAGTTTTGGGATCTGCAAAGATAGCGAACCCACTACGTAGTCGCGTACGCCACGCCATGGCCACGCCCCCTCCCCTAATAAGGTCTGGAGGATGGTCCTGAGAGCGGGGCTTGTTTCAGACATCTGGCTGTGCTCCACTGGGGTGGGGGGCGAGCGCAGGGGCGGGGGGCGAGCAGTGGGTCCCGGTGCCGCAGCCACACAGGGAGTCCTGGTGCCGTGGCAGCAGGGCGTCCTGGCAGCGCGCGAGTGGCAGGGCCGGCGGCCGAGCAGACGTGGGTGGCGGTAGGTTCTGCGCACATGCTAGGTCCCACAACTCACTGGAAAATCAACAGTGAGTATGAGATGTCGCAAATTACCGATTGCGACTATGTGGAGGATCACTGTATTTTTTCTTGGGTTTAGTAATTTTAATGATTTTTAATATAAGATTGATATTGTTATACCAACTCATACAGAGAGATTTAACTGAGATATTTTTCATCCAGAAAACCATCAAATGGCCTTCAAATGTGTACATATTGCATACTAGCAAGTAATGCTCCTCTGCCTACATTTAGATGTAAATAATTCTAAGGAAGAAAGATCTGTGATATCATCTTCTTTTGTCCAGTCTTTTACAAATCTATAATAAAACAGACTCACAAAAACTGTTCCAGCAATGGCCTGATGCTCACTGCTGTCACTTATCTGTCAGTCAATGTGCTCCGTGGCTCAATGGATGAGTTGCTGATGCATTTCAATGTGCATTGTCATGTTCTGTAACTTTCAACACTTCTGGTACAACACACTTTGTTGGAAGGACTAACTACAAGTATATATTTCTTTTTAATACAGATAAGGGATATATAGTGAAGTGAAGCTCTCTTGCTGCTTTTGTGACTATCAAAACAAAGAAAACCTTCCTTTACATGAGAGGATCATCACTGAACACTAATGCACTTAACACTGATCTAATTATCTAAAGATTATGCTACAGTTATAATAGTAAAAATGTAATAGAGGATTACAGAATTACTAGATAAATAATCAAAACCAAGATTCAAATACAAGATGTTTTGTTATTGAGTGCTATGGCTAATGACTAAAAAGAAGTGATCTGTTCACATCAAGAAGGGGTACATACCACGTTTTAAGAGTAGACAGATTGGAAACAATTTTTCCATGGCAACCAACTAATGTCACAGTGATAGGTATGACAGATGGAGGCTTATTAACTCATCAAAAACAGGGACTCTAGATTAAAGTTAGTCCCATAATCAAAAACTGATAAAAAGATTTTTTGTTTTAAAGTATGTAAAGCAATTTGGCAAACTATAAAATAAGATAACAGACGCAGATGATGATACTTTGGGTAAAATGTCCCCCCAGTCACTGTTTTGTCTCATCTTCTGAGGTCCTCCTGGAAACCAATTATGTAAGTAACAGATACAGTTTTTCTAGACTAACTTTCCATTATTTGATAGTTTATGATTATTATTTTGAATCTTAGACAGTTCTTGATATCATGTTAAATTATGCAAATAGAGCGTAGCTTGGAGACTAAAAATCAGCATCTGTTGCTCAAATAAAATTTTATCTTGAACCTACCTTAACTTACCTTTTTAGCATCTGCAGACCTATTCCCCTTATTTACCAATCCCTAAAAAGAGGCAAACTAACTTACTCCAGTGAGTTTCTTAGAAAAAAAAATATTTGCAGTTTCAGTCTGCAGCCAGATAATCTTGTTCAACTCCTAATTCATGCACTCAGATAATTTATAATTACACTAAACCCTCAAATATTGCAAGGGTCAGGTTTGGAAACATGCCATGATAAGTGAAATCCACAAAGTAGCAGTAAATAGGGGAAACATGGCTTAGATTTACTTTTTTGATAACCACCATGCCTGTTCTCAAGCTCTAAGGAAAATGTTAAATGAACTAAACAAAAGGCAAAATTCCTCAACAAGAGTTGGGTGGAGGTGAGGGACTCCTTTTCTCTTTTGGCTGGAGAACTAATAGCTCTGGATGGGCCATTTAGACCCTGATGGCTGTGCAGGAGCAGGGGTGGAGTGTTCTTTTTGGCTTTTTTTGTTTTTCTTTTCTCCTTGTTACTGTTGGGTTACTGTTTGTATTTTTTTCCCCTATATATATACATCTACGTAAATACTTATTGCTTCCTTTTTCTACATTTTTTGACTGAAAGCCCCTTGGTTCAAAAGGGGTAGATAAGGAGGGGTTTTTTTTTTCTTTCCACTCCAGGAATGTTCCTAAANAAATTATGTAATACAGAGATCCCCCGTTACTCGTGGGCTGTTGGGTCTGGGTCTCATCACACGAGTTTTGGGATCTGCAAAGATAGCGAACCCACTACGTAGTCGCGTACGCCACGCCATGGCCACGCCCCCTCCCCTAATAAGGTCTGGAGGATGGTCCTGAGAGCGGGGCTTGTTTCAGACATCTGGCTGTGCTCCACTGGGGTGGGGGGCGAGCGCAGGGGCGGGGGGCGAGCAGTGGGTCCCGGTGCCGCAACCACACAGGGAGTCCTGGTGCCGTGGCAGCAGGGCGTCCTGGCAGCGCGCGAGTGGCAGGGCCGGCGGCCGAGCAGACGTGGGTGGCGGTAGGTTCTGCGCACATGCTAGGTCCCACAACTCACTGGAAAATCAACAGTGAGTATGAGATGTCGCAAATTACCGATTGCGACTATGTGGAGGATCACTGTATTTTTTCTTGGGTTTAGTAATTTTAATGATTTTTAATATAAGATTGATATTGTTATACCAACTCATACAGAGAGATTTAACTGAGATATTTTTCATCCAGAAAACCATCAAATGGCCTTCAAATGTGTACATATTGCATACTAGCAAGTAATGCTCCTCTGCCTACATTTAGATGTAAATAATTCTAAGGAAGAAAGATCTGTGATATCATCTTCTTTTGTCCAGTCTTTTACAAATCTATAATAAAACAGACTCACAAAAACTGTTCCAGCAATGGCCTGATGCTCACTGCTGTCACTTATCTGTCAGTCAATGTGCTCCGTGGCTCAATGGATGAGTTGCTGATGCATTTCAATGTGCATTGTCATGTTCTGTAACTTTCAACACTTCTGGTACAACACACTTTGTTGGAAGGACTAACTACAAGTATATATTTCTTTTTAATACAGATAAGGGATATATAGTGAAGTGAAGCTCTCTTGCTGCTTTTGTGACTATCAAAACAAAGAAAACCTTCCTTTACATGAGAGGATCATCACTGAACACTAATGCACTTAACACTGATCTAATTATCTAAAGATTATGCTACAGTTATAATAGTAAAAATGTAATAGAGGATTACAGAATTACTAGATAAATAATCAAAACCAAGATTCAAATACAAGATGTTTTGTTATTGAGTGCTATGGCTAATGACTAAAAAGAAGTGATCTGTTCACATCAAGAAGGGGTACATACCACGTTTTAAGAGTAGACAGATTGGAAACAATTTTTCCATGGCAACCAACTAATGTCACAGTGATAGGTATGACAGATGGAGGCTTATTAACTCATCAAAAACAGGGACTCTAGATTAAAGTTAGTCCCATAATCAAAAACTGATAAAAAGATTTTTTGTTTTAAAGTATGTAAAGCAATTTGGCAAACTATAAAATAAGATAACAGACGCAGATGATGATACTTTGGGTAAAATGTCCCCCCAGTCACTGTTTTGTCTCATCTTCTGAGGTCCTCCTGGAAACCAATTATGTAAGTAACAGATACAGTTTTTCTAGACTAACTTTCCATTATTTGATAGTTTATGATTATTATTTTGAATCTTAGACAGTTCTTGATATCATGTTAAATTATGCAAATAGAGCGTAGCTTGGAGACTAAAAATCAGCATCTGTTGCTCAAATAAAATTTTATCTTGAACCTACCTTAACTTACCTTTTTAGCATCTGCAGACCTATTCCCCTTATTTACCAATCCCTAAAAAGAGGCAAACTAACTTACTCCAGTGAGTTTCTTAGAAAAAAAAATATTTGCAGTTTCAGTCTGCAGCCAGATAATCTTGTTCAACTCCTAATTCATGCACTCAGATAATTTATAATTACACTAAACCCTCAAATATTGCAAGGGTCAGGTTTGGAAACATGCCATGATAAGTGAAATCCACAAAGTAGCAGTAAATAGGGGAAACATGGCTTAGATTTACTTTTTTGATAACCACCATGCCTGTTCTCAAGCTCTAAGGAAAATGTTAAATGAACTAAACAAAAGGCAAAATTCCTCAACAAGAGTTGGGTGGAGGTGAGGGACTCCTTTTCTCTTTTGGCTGGAGAACTAATAGCTCTGGATGGGCCATTTAGACCCTGATGGCTGTGCAGGAGCAGGGGTGGAGTGTTCTTTTTGGCTTTTTTTGTTTTTCTTTTCTCCTTGTTACTGTTGGGTTACTGTTTGTATTTTTTTCCCCTATATATATACATCTACGTAAATACTTATTGCTTCCTTTTTCTACATTTTTTGACTGAAAGCCCCTTGGTTCAAAAGGGGTAGATAAGGAGGGGTTTTTTTTTTCTTTCCACTCCAGGAATGTTCCTAAATTCCCTGGAATGTACTGTTCTAGTCTAGGACAAGATGGAGGGGAAAAATAAGCTCCTGTCGACCGGCCCACCTCCACCTCAGTGCAGGTATGGGGCGTTCCCAGAAGCTCCTCATGTCATAATACCAGTCAGGGGAATGAAGGGGGGGTCTTCTATGGCCCCTCCCCTCCCAGGGAGTCCCCTGGAATTGGGAGGGAGGGTCACTGTGCCCATGCCACTGCCGCAGCAAGTCCCGTCTGGGGCTGTACTTCTGGCTCCTCCCTGCCATGTTCCTGCCCTGCATGGACGTCTGCAGCACTGTGACAAGGAACACAGCAGAGAGAGACCCTGTCATCCCTGGGCAGTCCCCGGGAATCGGGACAGAGTCCCTTTGCACATGCCACTGCTGTGGCAAGTCCCAGCTGGGGCTGTACTTCTGACCCCTCCCTGCCGTGTTCCCTCCCGAGCACAGGTTGTTGTGGCACTGTGGCAGGGAATGCAGCGTAGAGAGTCCCTGTTCTGTCCGGGCAGTCTTGCTGTGTTCCTTTTGTGAAAAAAGCACATATCCCTTTGCCACTCGCCTCTGCATTGCAGAGCTGGTACCGTGCTGCCCTACAGTCCTTGACTTACGTCTCATGTTACCATGCGACAGTCCGCCGACACACCGCTGTGATGGGCTGGCTGTGCCAAGGAGGGAACATGGTGGGGAGGGATCAGAAGCACAGCCCAGGCCAGGATACGCCGTGGCGGCATGTGCGCAGGTACCCTCCATCCTGATTCCCAGGGACTGACTGTGCAGGACAGGGGCTCTCTCCACTGTGTTCCCTGTTGCAGCACCACGGCTGTCCATCTAGGCCGGGTGGCACAGTCAGAATGCTGCCTCTCCGATCTGAGCAGCGTGGCATGGAGAGGCCAGCAAGGGCATAGCACAACCTCTCCACTCTGTGTGGTGCAGGGTGGGCCCCATGGGCAGAGCAGTGTGCCAGTATTCCATATGGCACAGCAGGCAGGGCTTATTTTAATATTCATGACTGTCTATCTCTGCATATTCATGAGTGTCAGTTTGTGCAGGTGCAGTCACAAATGCCCTGCAAAATGGACCTCCGCGATCTCATGAAAATCAGCCCGCGAAGAAGTGAATCCGCGAATGGGGAACAGCAA
Source organism: Pitta sordida (assembly GCA_013390025.1). Lineage (NCBI taxonomy): Eukaryota > Metazoa > Chordata > Aves > Passeriformes > Pittidae > Pitta > Pitta sordida. Next base: position 3,552 of record WEKX01009248.1, on the reverse strand, counting down.
AGTACTGAGGGTTAACTGTATTATGGAGAAACATTATAAATGGAATAAAATTACCCAAATGTAGAAAAAATTCTCTGTTATTTTCATACAACTTGAGATCATTTGTTTCTTTATCAAAAAAATTATCAGTGCATGCAAAAAAAATCAGATTACTACTGAAAATGTTCTGAAATGTTACATAATAAGGCATATTTTGGATGCACACAAAATGCCAGCAACACACATTAAAAGAATCTCAGTTGTAGAAGTCTTTTTGTATTAATGATATAAGCCAAGTAATATTTAATGCCATTTCAATTTAAATATCAGAAAGACTCAAACGTGTTTTCAGTGTTGCCATATTTCATATACTAAATTTTCTACTGTACAAATAATATAGCCACTTGTGTGATTACTACATAGCACTTGCAGGAGCTAACAGTCAGCCCTTTCTGGGTTTATTTCTCAGGGACTTACTATATTACACTCTTGCCTCCACATTCGCAGATTACAAATCTCATGGGGGTCCCACGAATTGCCCAATCTCCCAATCTGCAAGTGCAAATATGCACATATTCATAAATAGGCACATATGAATATGCTCATCACTGCTGCCGCAGTGAGGATGCTCTCCCGTGGGCTGTGGCGGGGCAGGGGCTCGGCAGTCCCCACTTGCACTCTGCAGGCTCACCTGGAAAGGTGTTGGTGGGGACAAACGCTCGAGAGCACATCATGCCGGGACACCCTGGAGGAGAAGGAGCGGGACACCCCGCTCTTGGCCAGGCAGCACCATGGGAGCATACACTACATGTTATAAATCTTCCCCAACACGTAACCTCCGCAATGCCCATAAGGGAGCGAATTCTGGCTGTCCTCAGAAAGCGAGAAGTGCTGCTCCCTCACCCTGTGGGGGCATCCTCCATGAATAGCCAGTTAATATTAGCTGAGAAATATTCTGTGAATCTGTGAAGACGTGAATCAGTAGGCATGAATATGCGAGGCATTACTGTAGTATGTGTAGGTGATTGTCAGACTTTATGGCATTTTATTACATCCAAGCAAGAGAAGAGAAAGAGAGATTCTGAAATGTAAATTTGACAACTCATTTAAAATTACCACTATTGCTTTGATTTTTCAAAGTATGTGTCTTGTTGCAAATGTAAAACCTTCAAGAAAATTTGAAAAACACTACAGAGAATGTTGTATGCTTTTGACATTTCAATTCTCCCCAGTCTAGTATAAAGGTACCACACTATGCCTTATTGTTGTCTGTTTAAATCTTTCATAAAAGATTAACTTGCAGTGTCAAGGCCACTGGCTAACATCCATTTTGACACTGATGAAATTACCTGAAGTGACGCAGTCTCCTGAGGCACACTCTGTCACAACTAATGAAATATGAAGGGACCAAAGAAAATTTTCTGGCACTGCATAACAGAGCAGAGGAAGAAAAGGTAAAATTAAAAAAGAGAGGAAGAAAAGAAATAGGAAAACACTTTGAAAAGTATGAGTGAAAACAAATTTGCCTCCAAAGTAATCTTCCAGTTCCACGGAAGTGGGATGAATCTGCCAAGAGTCATGATCTGGAACAGTATGCCCTCCTCAGAGTATTACGCAAGTACAGCACCAGCAAGCACACAGACAAAACCGAAAAGAAGGACACACAAGCACAAAAGTAGGTCCTCAAATATAAGAACATTTGTTTTTTTGGGAATGACAACTTATTAGAACAGAGCAGGACCTTGACAGCCTCAGCTCTGTGCCTGGGAAGATCATGGAGCAGATCCTCCTAGAAACTATATCAAGGAACATGGAGAACGGGGAGGTGGTGCAAGACAGCCATCATGACTTCACCAGGGGCAAGTCCTGCCTGACAATCCTAGTGGCCTTCTACAATGGAACAATCACATCAGTGGACAAGGGAAGGGTTATGAATGTCATTTATCTGGACTTCTGTAAAGCCTTTGATACAGTTGGAAAGAGGTGGATTCAGTGGGTAGACAGTTAAGTGAATAAGGATGTCTTAGCTTGTAGTGAGACCCCGGCACTACTTCCCCCAGCTCCCAATTGATTTCAATAAAATAGGTTTTTTCCTCAAAGGGAAGTAAAAGAAAATAAACAATGATTTATTAACTTAAATACACAAAATTAGATAATTTATCAAGAAAAACTGCTCCAGAGACCTGAGGAACAACCAAGAAGAAACCTCTTTTTTGTTAACCGTCCGACAACGTCCACTCAGCTTCCCCCCACCCCGGACTGGAAGGGGAAGGAAGAGGAGGAGAAACAGGAACCGAGCTCCTGGCTAGATGTGAAGCCTTCCAAGCAGATGATTGAGATTTTTTTCAGTTCAGATATGTCTATGGGAATGTTATGGTTTAGGGGGTTTTCTGCTGCTCTGGTAGCGAGGGGGTTAACAGCTCAGTTCTTGCCTAAGCTTTCCGTGCTGCCAGGGCCTTCAAGGTTATACAGTAGAGATAAAGGCGTCTCTGCGGACAACATACTTGGGAGAGAGAAAAAAAAAGTTCAGTAGTAAGATGTAGCGTGCCAGCTCAGAACCTGCGTCGGGAGGCTGAGAGATTTGAAGGCCCCAGGCCCACGAGAGAAGGGGTAGAGATGTTCTTCCAGGCATCCCGCTGCTGCTTGTGAATTGGACTGACCATGGTGAAAACCTATGGACCAAAGAGAGAGAACCAGGACCGCAGAATCCGTCTAAGCATTAAGACTGAAGATGGAGAGGTAAAAACTGGACAACACTGCTGATGTGTTGGAGCCCAGAGACAGAAGCCTGGAGCTAGCTGAGAGCTCCGCAGAAATCCCTGGACAGACTTTTTTTGGGCATTGTTATAGTATTTGTGTACTTTTGGGATGGGCTCATTATGAAGCAGAAAAGCCAGTACTTAAAAGCTGCAATCCTGGCTGTGACTTCTGGACAACAGAGAATTTTTCAGAAGAACTGTCGTCCTCAGGTCGAGATCTCACTTGGGAGGGGTCATGAAAGACCTTTCCCTCTTGTGAGAGAGAGAGAACTTTATGGAAGGGCAGAGAGATGGTTCCTACCCTGGATCTGGTCAGAAATACCAACCTGCCTGGTTTACCCCTACCCTATGTTCCCCCTTTTTCTCCTGGTGGAAAAGGGAATATTATATCTATTGTAAGAGAAGGAGGGGTGGGGGGAGAAAGGTTGCCTTCTAAATGATGCTTCCCTTGCAGTTCTGAGCTTGTTAGTTAGAAAATAAACCCTTTATGTTCTTTATTTATAGTTTTGCCTTGCTTCTTTTGCCTGTGACCAGTTTTATTTTATTTTCCAGTTTTATTTTCCAGTT
>WEKX01009247.1:287801-461130 GCA_013390025.1 Pitta sordida | reverse complement strand
GCCCATTGGCTGCCGGGAGCAGCAGATCCGTGACGCGCCGCGGGGCAGCGGCTCAGCCCGGCCGGGACACCGGGATGGGAGCGCCCGGCAGCTCCCTGCCCGCTCCCCGCCCGCTCCCTGCCCGCTCCCTGCTCGCTCCCTGCCGGCTCCTGCCGGCCCCCTCCCCTCCGGCAAGGCCCCTGCTCCGTGTCTAAACTTTGTGCCCTCGGGGCAGTTGGGGGAGATGTTTAACCCCGGGGGAGACCGTGCTCAGGGCAGTGACAGGTGCTCATGTGAAACGCTGCGTGCTCATAAGCATCCTACCAGATAGAGGGGGTGGTGTGAGGTTTGCTTTTAAGTGTGTTTCAGTCATGGTGAGAAGGGAGGTGAACAAGTAGCATTGCTTGGCTGGACAGTGTCAGCCACCTACACTGATTCCCAGGCAGTGTTAAGGAAAAGAGAGCAAGATCTATCCCTGTGTCCTGGGAGGGTGGCACTCTTGCCTTCTCCTGTGGTGTGGCCCTGGTGCATGTGAGTGAAAGCCCGTAAATTTGTGTAGTTTGTAGGGTTGTGCTGTTATTACTTGTCTGTTACTTTGCTTACAGCTTCAGACAGCCAAGAGAATTTGTCTCAACCATGGAGTGTAAGGAGCATCTGTAAGAGAAATTGTGGAGCCTAAGTCTTGAAGAGAAGTATCTTTGATGTGGAATTTCATGTTTAAGCAAATACAATAGCAAGTACCACATCTCGTGGTTTATCTCTGTAGGGTAATAGACACTGAGTGTCCATCGGGTTAGAATTCACTGAACAAACTCTTCCAAGTTCATGGATCCAGTGAATGTATCAAGAAAATCAGAGTTCCTGGTTATATGTTTTTCTGTATGTGACTGTACTGTTAACAGCCTCACCTGTAAATCTGTCAGGTGATATTCAGAGTGACGTCTAAGTAGATTAGTTTAAGAAGAACAGGGATTCCAAAATTCTTTTTCACTTGTTATAACATAAAACATTACATTTATTTCTGGTGCTTTTATATTGAGAGAACTACGTGCATGACCTGGGGAATTAGCAGAATTAGCTCACTGAGACACAGAAATGTTTTTTGCAGGAATTATAAAGGTGCCATTTCAAGGCAACTTAGACCTGGAATGTTTCAAAAGGCTGGGGGAAGCCTGGGCTGACTGAGAACTAGCCCGGACTTGTGTGTAGCCATAACAGGGCACATTTTCTTGGAAGTGACTGTGCTTCCAGAGACACTAATCTTTGGACGCACTGGGAATCTCTGAGCAGGTAGATAATGGTGTTCTTAAAGCCTTCAATTTAAAACCTCTGTGTGGTGCTGTATGAAGGCTTGGTGAGCTGCAGGTGACCTGTGGGCCGTGCTTTGGGAACTGCTTCTGCTTCTCAGGGCTTGGGATCGTGACTGCAGGAGCATCTTGAGCAGATTCTGCACCCCACACTCCCCCCTGAAGAGCAGGTTTGTGGCCGCAGCTCTTGCCCTGCATGAGTGAGTGGCTCAGTACTGAGCTGCTTTATCTTCTCCTTTTCCTTGTGATCAGCCCTCCAAGCAATGTGACAGAAGAGAGAGTGTAGAACAACGACCTATTGAGCATTAACTGTGTGAATTGTCCTGCGTTAGGATGGTTATTACCCCTGATTTAGTTTTATTTCAGAGAATTTTTACAGTTGTTGGATTTGGGGCTGGGAAAAAATACTCTTGGAGAATAGTGACTTTAGAGATGTTAGGTAAAACGAGTTCTTCACTTTAATGTGAATTTGGCATTTATTACTGATTGGGGATCATACTACAGAAATTACTGGTGCACTGTTAGTTTGGTTCATACATACACAGACTTTGAGCAGTCTGTAAGACAAAAACTGCATTTATCACACTCAGTTTTCTCACATTGTTCTGAACACTGTTTTATTTTGAAAATGCATTCTGCTTTTCAGCATATGGAATATTTAGAGTTCTACTCACTGGGTGCAAGAATATGTTCCATGTGCTTTTGCTTCTAGATACTGCCTGTGTTATCACTGCTGTAATAAACAGATATTTACTTAAAATCTATTTTATGAACATATGTGATGGAAGAAACTGTTCTGGAAAACTTGGCATGCTGGAGTGGTGATGGAGGGGGAAATGAACATGCAGGTAACCTGCTGATAACGAGTTCTGATAAGGACCCTGATAAACCCTCTAATTACTTGGTGATCCTTTTTCCCAGAGTTGATAATGTATAACTCATTGCTGCTTGTTGGAGAGACAAGATGGTCGTTACGTGTGTGGAGAATTGGGTTATGAAACCAATTTCTTGTGGTAGATGATCTATACACACTGGAAGATTTTGTAACCCGAGATATCTTAAACAGTTCTCTGGAAGGAGATTGTTTTTCGGCAGGTCTCTGTGTGCTTCCCACGAGAACCTATCTCTGCACAAGGCTGAAGTTTTGTTTGGTTTTGTCCCATTGGGTTTTCTGCATCTGTCCCCCATTCCCCTCCATCCCCAAGATTTGCTGGTATGATCTTGGCCTTTTTCAGGGAGTTTTGGACTCTACAGGGAGCATCTCAGTAATCAGACTTATTGCCTCCTTGGCATTGTCTTTCCATTCAGTAATTCTGTTGTGGCCGGTAGTTCAACTTTACCACAGGACTGATGTGTGAGTTAATTTGGCAAACGCTGGAACTGAAGCATGACAGAGAAGTGATTTTCACTCTTAGACAAATCAGATGAGTCAGTACTGGTTTGTAAGGTGTGCTAAGTTTGTCCAGGGCAGGGTTGGCTTTCTGGGCTGCCAGCACACGTGGCTGGGTCATGTCCAGCCCCTCGGAATCCTTCACAGGAGGCTTGTTCTGGATCCCTCCATCCTCCAGCCCTGACCCAGGTGAGGAAAACAAAGTCATAAACTGATTACCTGAATATGAAGATGCCTTTTTGCTGTCATATTTTCACAAAGTTACGGCATTTTGAGGAAAAGAAAATAAAAAGGGAGTAAAGTGTTTCTTTCTGTGCCTCTAGTGGAAGGAAACTAAGCTCCCAAGAGGAAAATAAGTGAAAGTTGCGTTGTTTGGATTGCTGGGGAAATCATGACTTAAACTTTGGAATTAGAAAGCTTGAGAAGCTGTTACAGAGTTTAAACCTGTCTTAAGAGTGTTTACTTTGCTCTTTGCAAAGTGATTTGTTTGAACTCAATTCAGTCTGTGTAGGCCTGGCAAGGCAAAAACCCAGTCACAACTTGCAGCCTGCAGTGCCATGATCTGCACCATGTGTGATCCACACAGTGGGGACAGGGCTCCAGGGCACTCTGAACAGCATTTCTTTAGATGCATTTTACTCCTTCCCTGTGGTGCTTTTTCCTCTCAGGAAACTCTGGAGAGACAAACCTGCATTTTATAACTTATTTCAGAGAATGCTTGCAGATACACAGTCATTGAGCCTTTTTCATAAAGATACAGCATCTTTGTAAAAACATCAGAGCCATTTTTATAGTGGGAAAAATGCCCATTTTCTGAGGCACAGGGTTTTACCACAAGTTCTCTCCTTGCTGGGATACTCGGGATGTGAGATGTTGACTTGTGTTCTGTCTCCCTGTGACACATTACCCGGAATGGAAAATCCTGGAGAGCTGCTTCGATGGGGGAGTGGCTCTGGGAGACTTTTCCCCCCGTTTTGCAAGTTTCTTCTTGCTTGGCACCAGGGAGCAGGAAACAAGGAGGAACTTGCACACTGCAGCCAGACACAATATATTGAACACAAAAGAGTTGCTCTTTGATAGTTGTGTTTGATAGGGGTGACATTATCTTAACCCACACCTGAATGGGGGTGAGAGCGACTGGAAGGTCTCTGCTTACGTTTCAATGTTGATTACACTTTACATGTGGCAAAGAGTCTGGTTGCAAAAACAATCAGCAGTTTAACCAGTTTCCTAAAATGAAACACAAGCTTCAAGGCCACTTCAGCCTGCAGGGGAACACAGCCAAATGCAGAATTAGTTTGTCCTTTAAAGCTCCATTTTCCATCACTGTGTTGGGATCCTTTCTGTGGTGCTGCTTTCTGGTGAGTGCTGTTCATGGCAATATTTTATATCAGACAGGACTGAGGCTGTCGCAGGTAGGAGATGCACTCTGAGGGGAGTTACTGTTTCAAAAACTGTTTCTGTGTGTCCAGAATTCAGGGTAAACCCCTGGCATCATCAAACCTCTCCCTGCCTGAGCCCTTCCCTGCCTTGCAGTTGACTGTGTAGCTGAGACACGCTTCCCGTGCAATCCGGAGGAAGGAGAACTCCTGTTCTCCCACTGGTTTCGTGCAGTTTGACTTTTCTGCCTGTGTGGAAGCCCAGCAGGCAACCTCATAATCTCTTTGCTTTTCAGTTCAGATTTCACTAGAGCTGGAATTTGGAAGTAAAAGGACATCAAAAAGTCTGTTTGAGAACTAAATTCTGCATCCTGTGAAAAGTTAAATTTGGCCTTTGAAATGCAGCAGTGTTTTGGTGTTGTTTTCCTTGCAGGTTTTGGGACATGACACAGTGAGACAGCGGGGTCACAACTGCCACATGGATTCTATTCTAGAACTTTGTTATCCATTGCTCCAATTTTTCTTCATGTTTGGTGTTGATGCAGTGTCCTGTGTGCTGGGTGGCAGCTGCACGTCACTCTGGAGGTGCCTGTGCACGTCACCCTGTGCAGTGTCAGGTCATGTGCTCTTGATTATGTCAGTGCTGCGTGGCCAGCTTTGCATGTTTGTCCCCAAACTGGAAGCACTGGGAAGAGCAGGGCTGGGGAGCAGGGATTGTTTGCTGCGTTCCTGCTGCCTGCCTGTCATGGTCTGTAATGTGTCCATGTCCAGCCTAGGCTCAAAACTAGTTTACTGATCTCTCGTGTTTCATGGTGAATATTTTTATTCAGTTATCTTCTTTTTTTTTTTTTCCCCATTATATTCTCATTATCTGCTCTGAGAAAAATAACTTGGATCTTTTTGGGATCTGGATTATCTTCCCTATGATTGCAACCTGCTGCAACCGTTATGTAGGAAATCAAACTTTAAGTACATGTGGGAAACATGCCCTTCTCCATTTGCCCATTTGCTGGGCATTTTCTTGAGGAGGCTTAGTTATGCAGTTTCATTTCTTAACAATCTATATGCAGATTGCTTTCCAGGAGGTGGTGGTTTTCTATCGCTCCTGCTCATGGTCTGGGAAAGAAAGAGACAGGGAACTGGGACAGAATCACTAAAAAGCTGGAAGGGAGGACTGGGGTATGTGGGAGAGGCACTGGGGCATTATGGACACAGAGGGATGAGAGCTTGGTTTTATGGAGTGCTGCTCTGCTATAGAAAGCAGCATATGGGTTGCTCTAGATACAGCTACAGGAACAAGCTGTGATCTGAAAAGCTTTCCTGAGGTCAAGGAGAATGGGGAAATTGAGAATAGTTATTAAGTTCAAGGAGGAAATTATGAGAGTGCTGTCAAACCCAACCAACTTGGTTTCTTTATGGGAGAGCTCAGAGCTGTCATCTCAGGGGATACAAACACGTATATTCTCCCTTTTGAGCCAAGGTAGGCAACCTTCATCCAGAGCACTTTAATGTATAAAGATAAAACTAAGGTCAGGGTAGCCAAGTTCTCTTGTCTGCAGTGTTACAGACACAGGATCAGCACAGGTCCAAGATGTGATGTCTTACTGGTTGGTGTTAAGAGTGGAAGATCTCTAGGAGAATATAATATTATGTAATCAGAAAGTGTTTAGAGATCGATTCAAGTTAATAAGTTACATTTTTGATACCAGAAGAACCAAGTGTAATGTGAATGCATTTATCTGACACACACAGTGTGTGCTGGGAATAGTTTTCTTGACTCCCTTGTCCACCTAAAGGACCATTAAACACTCTGTAATGCCTGAAAATGCCTGGCAATTATTGGTTGCCTCAGTGGCTCTAGTGGAGCAGGCACCCAGCTTTTGTTTCTGCTGCTTTCTCAACGTCACCAGCCAGTTGAATTCACTGGCAAACCTGTATTTGGTGAGCCTCAGGGACCGGGATGTGTGAGGGATGCATTTGTGGGAGACTTGATTCGATGTGAAGTTCTCCTGGTCCTTCTGCTGCTGACCTTTTCCTCTCTACCACCTTCCCATCTACTTGCAGCTTTTCCCTGCTGACTTCACAGGTGTTCCCAAAGCATGTTGCTGCTCAGCTCTGCTTTTCTGTGTCGTTACATTCCTTATAAAAGTTGGATATCGTTACATTCCTTATAAAATCTGTAAGATGTCAATTTTTCTTTCCTTGCTTTGCCCAGGAAAACAAATCAGTGAGCTGAGTTTGAGTGATGGGGCGGAGAATTTGTGTTGCTGCCCGTTTTCTTAGGCAGTAGCATGTCCTTGGTAGAAAATGAGTCTGTGCTGTGCTCTGCTCCCAGGGCAGGCAGCTGGTGTCAGCCAAAGGGAAATCCTCACTGGTTTATGGGGCATGTGCAGGAAGTGTTGGAAAAGCCGAGTGCGATTTTTCTCTCTATTTCCTGTTAAAGTTATTAATATTTAAATAGCCACAAGGGAGGGGAAAAGGGTAAAAGGCCCTGTGATAAAATTAATGCAGATTTTCTGCTCTGTGAAAAATTCTGTCTGAAATATAAGCAATAAAAAACTGATTAGACTTTAAAAGTTGTAATGATGAGCTACTTGAAAAATAAATCTAAACCCGTCCAAACTGAAGTATTTCCAAATGCCAAATTTTAACCCAAGAAAAGCCAGAAGATTTTTAAAGCAGGGATGTGAGCTCTGTCTCTGATGGTCTCTCAGGGTGAGATCCACTGTTCCTTGCCACAATAATGATGCTGTGGTAGACTGTGCTTCTGTTCCTGGCAGGGACCAGGACTCTTCTTCCCAGAGCTGAGGCAGATCTGGCAGCCCTGTGCCCTTCTCCTCATGAGCAGGTGAATAAATGGTGTTGCAGCTCATCTGCACTGGGGTGATTTGTGGTTGTACGAGCAGCAGCAGAGCCAAGAACACAAATGAGGTCTCCCACCTACCAGTCCGTACACACAACTGCACTGCTGGTTACAGAGGTACCTGTTGGACAAGTGTTTCAGTTTTTCCTCCAGGTTTCCTGTTGTTTTATTGTTGGGTTCTGTGGGTTTTTTTCATTCTAAGTGAGGGCCTGGCAGTCAGTTTAACCTCACACTTAATGTCAACAGCAAATGTTAGAAACTAGGAGAGAACAGGGTTTATATCTGGCGTAGAGCAATAGTAGCCATTGGGCTGCAGCCATGTAAAGTGAGCCTCATTGCCAATTTTTTCCTTAGATGTCCTGTTTCTTTTACATCAATATTATTAAATGCATTATTAATATTTATTAAATGCTTGAGAGCATGTGTGGCAGTGTACCAGGACGGGAGCAGTGAGGGACTCAGTTTCCATGGCAGCAGGAGCACAGTCCTGCACTTACAGAAGGGCTCTTTTTGGCAACTGGGCTCTGTGCTGTGATTACTTTTTAAAGATAGATATATAATTTAGAATCTAGCTCATTAGTGCTGCAGAATCTTGTCCATCCTGAGTGAGAATTTGCCTGCTGTAATTTCTTTATCTTATTTTTGAGTTCTTGCTTGGTTTCTGTAGCTTCTGTGGGTGTGATTTCTTTTACTTGCAGAACACTGAAAGGGGTAAAAGAGTGTGTTTAAAATCCATTGTAATAGACAGATATTTTGGTTAAGTTTAAAATGTTTTGTTGTTCTAGACTTCTTTCCCTTTCCAAGTAGCCTATGGCATAGATTTATCAATTGAAAGAATTGTTGAAGAAACTAGTGTGTACCAGTGACAGTAAACTCTTAACTGTGCTATTTCCCTCATTTAGGTAACTACTCTTGTTCCAGGATTTAACTTACTCTTGTATTTTAACCGGCCTTGTTTCATACTTTTTCATGCTGTTTTCGTAGACATGTCATGTGTGGTGTGATGTCACAGTTTGCTTCGTGTCAAAGGGTGAACTGAAATTTCCTTCTGATCCCGAGTCTGTCCTGCTGTGCATTACCCAGTAGAGGTTTTCTGTCCATCGTTGCTGTTCATGTATAAAGTTGATGTGATTGATTTCTTTGGTGGCTTTTCAGGCTTTTTCTGGTTGTGTTGACCTAGATGAGTGAGGTTGTAGGTAACCTTCCATGTTCATGGGTCTCCTACGACACCATCTGCTTGGCTTGCTGTTCTAGCAGTGAAATGTGTCAGTAAACCTGGCTGGGTTTGCTGGCCTTACTCCATCCAGACATGATGCCACTCCATGAGATCCAGGGAGGAGTTAAGAGCATCAAAACCAGCAATAGTAGGAGTAGGGAATATACCTGCACTGAGAACTTCAGATGTCAACTTACAACTGCTCCTGTAGACCTCTCATCCTGAATCTTGATTTTATCTGTGCAGCTACCCAGAGACAGAGAGCAATGGCCCATTTCCTCTGATAACAAGTGTCAGTGCTGACTGATGTAGGCCAGGAAATACACCTCCTGCCTCTGGAGCCAAGAGCTTCTCTTCTTATTCATGTAGTTGTGTTACCCTGCTTACACATTTGTCATCCTGTGCCTGCTTAACAGTTTGGCTTTCTATGAATCTTCACCATAACAAGTGGACTAAAGATTATTTCAGGGATGTGAAAACTGATGTTTAGAGAAGTTATCCTTTGCCCCAAGGCTGTAGAGTGATTCAGCAGCTCATTGTCAATGTTAGTGACTCATGAAGAATGTCCCCAATTTCTTGTTTTCTGGTCCATTATCTTGTTGTTTTAGACAGATAATCGTGTTCCTTGGATTAAGTGACTGCTCAAGGGCTAAGCCTTTGCCTCTGTTGTAGACAGTTTATAAAGTGTTTAGGAAAATCCCAGTTCTGAGATAAATCACTGTCCCAAAGTTTTAGTGTTGGGTCAAGTGCGAGAGATCCTTCAGATGGATCACTGCTTGTATTTAGTATCAGAGACACATGAAGTGCAGGTAATTTGAGGAGGATCATAATATTTGTTTGCATTTAAAATTGACTTTGTTCCTTTTGTGCACTTCAACACATCCTGAAGAATAACAGAGACACAGCATGACTGGAGCCTCCTCTTCAGCTGCCCAAAAGTCTCTGTTTTGAGACTGAACCTGGCAGAATTTTTCATTGCTAAGGAAGCTGTTTCCATTCCGTGTGGGCCTCTCCAGAACTCCTGCACCTCTGTGCCCACACCTTGCTCTTACCTGAGCACTGCTGAAGTCACTTATCACCAGTGCACCCGTTCCTGTCCTATTCTGGCAAGAACCAAGATAACTGAGCAAGTTTAATTTGATACTGTATGTTTTATTGCTGCCAGTCTTTTCCTTCTTCCTTTCTCGCTAAACAATAAAGATACGGTTTAGGTTGCACAACTTTGAAGGTTGTGCAAGTTGGGTTCATTTTATGGTCTAGAAGGGGTAGCCTATGTGGGCACTGTTCTATAGCAGATGATAAATAAAAATCAGTTTCAGAAGGAGGCTCTGGAACAGTCTCTGCCAGGATCACATTTGTGTATTGAAATTTCACACTTCAAGGAATTTCTCTTTGCTGCGTGATTTCTGCCCCCCCTTTTCACAAGAGCTCCTTTAACAGAGAAATTTGTCCTATTTTTCGTGAAATAATGTGTTATGTATGTTTGCCCAAGATGCCAGTGCATGTTCATTCCTAAAGTTAAATAAGGATTCAGAGCTGCATTGACAGGTGCTGTAAAGACTTGTATTTGTCCAGTCCTTGACTGGAGGGGTCTGTGCTCATGGCAGGGCACTTCAAAGAGTGTGAGTGCAGAGCAGGGGAGAAATCCTGGGGGATGTAGTGTAAATCTAGGCACCCTTTCCTGGAGGGAAATAATAAATAATGTACTGAATTTATTTCCTGGTTTTAGAGGAGCCTGTTCCTGAGAAATATGGAGCCTTTCCCAGGCTTGCACAGCATCTCCTTGCCTTGCTGTTCCCTCAAGTCTTTCCCCAGGAGTTTGGCCATTAATTTTCATGGTCCTGTTTTGCACAAAGCCTTTGTTAACACCTTCCCTCGCTCAGGCATTGCAGGAGCCTCTGCAAAGCCTGGCTGAGAGCAGCAGGCATTTCTTCACATTTGATTATGTATACAGTCATGTGAATGCTGCAAGCCTTATTTTGTGCTAATGCTTGTAGAAAGGATTAATAGCTCCTGCACAAATGCTGTACTTCAGCTGGCAAGGAGCTGCCAAGTTCACTCTGCCCAGATCTATTTGCTTAATTTACAGTATTTTTAAATTTCGAGACTGAAATGCAGGTTGAGGCTGCCAGGGTGACAAGTGCTGGAGAGACCAGAGCTGATGTGGAGCTTCACACCTGCCTACTGCTGATTCCAGTTTAGCTCAGTTGTGCACCAGGTTGTTGGGCAGACTGTGAAGTGTGTTGGCAAACAATACCCCAGGAGAGGTGTGTTCACAGAACAAAAGCTGTCACCTGTCACTGAGCTGTTCTGATCCTCTGGCTTTCAAGGTCAGGACTGAGAGATGCAGCCCCTTGGGAAATGCTGCGTTCCTGCAGCAAAAACCAGGTTTGTGCTGGAGTTTATGGAGTCCTCAGCTGTTCCCCAGGCAGCTTCATCTCTGCCCCTCAGCACACACTGCAGGAATGGTGCAAGAAAACCTGTAAACCAAAATATCCTCTCAGGAGACTGTTTTCTTTCCTTCTTTCCTTCTCCATGCAAGCTGGCTGGCTGTCAGTGGCTGTCCATAACAGTAAGGGCTGAGGAGTGATCTTCACCATTGTATCACTGGGTTAATTTTAGAATGCAGAAAAGATGCTTCTCTGGCAGTGAAAACCACAGAGGGGGAGGAAGGCAAACAAGTAGGGGACCTAATTTGACCCCTTCCCACAGTATTTTTTCTTTCTTTCTGTGGGGGAGTGTGAGTTTGAATGTAACATTAGAAACATTCAATGGGAGGTTTAGGGCAGAATCTTGCTGTAATTGTTTTGGAATAGGATTTTCTCCCTTCTACTTGTTTTTACTGAAGTCATGTAGGATTAGGTTTCTTAAGCAGAAAAAACCAAACCTTATAAGACTTAGAACAACAACCTGGAATTCGCAAAAGATTATTTTTTTTTTTTAATTTATAGCTATTTTTGTGACTGTGGTACACCTGAAAAGTGGTATCTGTTCTCCTGGAGATGGTCGGGGGTGAGTTTTCTGTAGATGAAGCTTTTTGGTGCATCAACTTGACCTTTAGCACAGAGCATGTGTAAATGTCATTTTTCTACAGCGATCAGTTGGGATTATCTGATACTCTGGTGGGTTGTGTTCTGTGCTTTCAGAATAGCAGAGGTTTTTCAGCACTTTGACATGTAAGAGTGATGGAGGTTTCACTCCTACATTGGATAAATTCTTGTCAGTGGATGGGAAGGAGACAATTCATACCTGTTAGGGCTCTGTGTGTGTGAGAGAGAGGAAGTTACATTCCCTACTGGATATGAATTGGAAGATTGAGGATCTCATTTCATTCTGAACTGTTAGAAATCACAATATTAAACGATGAGTATCTTGGGATTTGAGGAAGATATTTGCTGTGTGTTCTGCTCTAATTAATTGGTGTTTGGTGGAGTTTCCTTATTACTTTAATCTCTGGACAGCACCATGCATGATGCTGAAAGGTGAAGAAAGAAAACATCTTTTCTGTGTGAAGGCTCAGCCTGATCTTGCTGCTGCAGAAGTCCCTGAGGAAACACTGCTCAGTTATTTTAGACTGCTGACTAAAACCTGGCCCTGGAGCTTCATAGCACAGGCCTGACCTTCTCCCTGCTGGTGTAGTTTGATGTCTCTTAGCTGGGAAAGCTGCTGCTGTGGGCCCAGCAAGGCTGAAGGGAGATGGGTCTGTGTGGTCTGAGAGATCCTGCTGAGAGAAGAACCCTGGCTGAGCTCCTCCAGTACACACAGGGCCACCATCCCCTGTCCAGACAGAGTTTCACCTTGGATAGGTTTTATCTCCTGAGGTGAGCCTGTGAAATAATAGAGAGGGGAGCAGTGTTGGCAGGGGAATATGCTGGGTTGAACGTCACAGCTTTAACTGGTATTTCAAAGGATCTTTTGTCTTCCTCAGTCATAAACAGTTACACATGACAATAAGAAACCTTTCCAAACTCAAAAATCAGTGGTTTCAGTCTTGTGTTGTTCACAAAAATACTTTCTGCAGCAGTTTTCTCTAGGGTATTACCCTGTTTTTCTTCCAGCCTCCAGAAGTGCTGGGGCATCATTGTGAACCTACAAAACAAGTTCTGGGCTTGGACCACCGCTTTGTTCCAAGTGAGGATTAACTCTGTAATTCTGTTTTGGAGATGAAAGTACAATTTCATTCCATTCCTGATCTCATACATCCCCCAGCTACATTGTTGTGTGAGGACTTGCCATTGGCAAGCCATGAAAATAGAAACCATCCATATTTTATTGACTGTTCATCCAGTCTGTGTCCAGTACTTTTGCCTGTGTTTTGCAGTGTCCTGCTGAAGGGAAGATCAATCACAGGCACATTTTAGTTTGTGGTATTCCTAGTTTATAATGATCTTGCTTTCAGTTTGGATAGTGTAAATTTGCTCCCTTGGGGTGCTTAGTCTGCATTTGTGGGTCTGCTCCTTTGTGCAAGGGCCAAGCTCACTCTGACAGACTGTGTGTTACTCTGCCACTAAAGAGCTTCTTCATGTGCTAAGCTCCAGTTGTCTCTGCTTTTTGGAGCAGACAGACCCAGTGGGGTACAGGTGCAGTGTGTAGGTCTGAACTTTAACACTGGTAGGATAGAAGAGCAAGAATGCACAAGGTTGACATAATGCTTAAATTTTACTGAGACCCCACTTCTGGCAGTAAATCCTCACTGTTGTTGGACTTGCCAGTGCCTCTGCTGTTCACCCTGGCCTGCCCAATGAACATCACAGTAGCTAAAGCTTCTCCAGCCCTGGCCCACAGTTTGCAGCATTGTCTGTCACAGCAGGACTGGATCCAAGGGAAATGAGCAGTGCCCCTCAGTCCCACAAAATGTTCCTCCTACAGCTTGCATTGAGTGTCCCCAGGTGAAGCTCTTGTCCTGCCTGACTGTTGCATCCTGGCCTGAATATGGCTTGGAAAGCTTCAATATTATTGCTTTAATCCACTTGCTTATGAAAAACCTTGAAGTTCATGTTCAGTTTTAGATATTGTGCAATATATTCAGCTGACAAAAATAGGCAAAACAAGAAAACTCGATCCCTGAGCCATTTGGAGAGGCAGTTTTTCCTGCTAAGCTGCAGGCTATTAGATTGCTCTTGGTGAGTTCAAAGCGAGTTTATTGTTGCTGGGTGAGTATTTAGTGACTCAGTGTAAACCTCTTTAATTCTGTTACGTCAGTATTGCAACTTACATCCTGCTTTTTCAGTACCCTTCCTCAGCTAATGATAATAGGATTTTCCTGGAATATATAGGTACTAGAACACGTGCAGTGTATTAGACTTTTAGTTTGACTGCAGAAAACGGGCAGGAAGAATTGCCAAATGTGAGCAAATACTCTCCATCTCTGCCCCTGATAGTCTCTTGTTTATAAGTGTATGAACTTGATGGAGATTTGTTTTGATGAGCTTTTGCCAGGTTGGCCTTTTGTTCTAACAGCATTATGTCTGGGTAAGTGAGTCACATAAACTGCCTCTGAGTTTTCCAGCATGCTGCCTCTCCTCCAGATGAGGAGCAGGTAATTGTGATTCAGTCCTGCCAAATCTATTCTATTGCAAAGTATTTCTAGGCAGGTGGCTATGGAGTAAATCTGTACTGCTCTGGAGGGGATCCTTGCTCATGAAGGCTTCACACAGCGCCTGTGTTGAGGGACTGTGTCCTGGGGGAACAGCCCTGCTGAAAGGGGATTTGGGTGCTTTGCAGTGTTATGTCCATAGTTCTGCACTGGAAAGGTTCCTCTCTGTGCAGAGAGCTTGTGGTGTAAGCTCACACACTGGAAATTGAGGGGAACCTAAAGAGAAATAAAATATGGCCAGGGCTGAGGATGACGCCCCTGTGCAAGGTCTGGTGAGCCAGGTGGAAACTCAGCTGTATCTGAACTTTGTGGTTTTAATGAATGAAACTTGTAGAGAAAATATGCCTAGTGCAGAGCACCCATAATGGGCAGAAAGAGGATGTGATGGGAAAGGCAGGCTGAGGGCTTGACTAAACATGTCCCTGTTTCAGCAGGCTCTGTGCCACGCTCTGCCCTCCTCTCCCAAAACCATTGTGTAACTTAACCTTAAATGTCATCAGAGGAAGTGCTTCTGTGGGAATGAGAAGCTGTTTGTGCACGGGCCTGTATGTTCCATAGCCCCACATTGCTGGTGGCAATGGTGATGGTGCCTCATGGGCCTCACCCGTTCTTTGGGAGTAGATAATTCTCTCCCAGGATCAGATGGTGGCACTTTGATCCCAGGTGGTAAGGTGAGTGGCTTTCCCCATCTCGGGGTGGAGTCTGACAGGATGATGGCACAGTTACTGGAACTCAAGTTCAGATTCCCAACAGGAAAGCAGAGGAGACCTTTGCATTGATTTATTGTTGCTATTTCCTGTAGAACTGGCTTTGGATACAGAGAACTATCGCCGTCAGTGCAGAGAAATGGAAGGGCGCAACTGCATGGCAGGAGGTGTTTTTCTGCTGCAATAAGTGGCAGTAGGAAAACAAAAACACCTACCTTGACTGTCTGATTGTTAGTGAGTGTTAGATATGCCCCAGAAGTAATATTGAGGTTATTCAGTAAATGCCCTGCTTTTTAAAAGTGAAACCAAGAAATCTCACTCTAAAGCCACTATAACCATCGAGGGGGTTGCACAGAGAGCAGGGCACTCTCTTAAAATGTGGGCTGTTTACTCAGGCAGGGACAGAGAATTGGTGTAAAAGGCCTTTTTTATTTTATATTGATGCCTTTCAATGTTTGCCTTGACAGGCTCCTTCAGCTCTCATTTTCCCAATTTACCCTCTTGTGAGGTGGGGAAATGGTTTGTCTTGATTTTTGTAACACAGTGCAGTCGATCCGTGGTCAAAAGAGTGGAAAGGAGCTTGGTATTGCTGCTTAGTGAAATGCCTGTGCTTGCAAACAGAACCAGCAGGTTGGCATTTGGTCAAGAGAAGCAGCTTTCAAGTTTAGAGGGACGGACTTCTGAATCCAGTAAGAATATTGAATGCAACCCAGATGGCATCTTGGAGGGAAGTTCTGTGGCATCAATTAGCTTGTAGGTGACCATGCTTCCAGCCAACTGTGAGTTACTTGGCAGCCTGCCACTTGACTGCTAGTGAAAATTCAAGAGCAATGGGATGAAAAAGAGTTCCTGAGAGACAAAGAGAAAGATGTCTTCACTTGCTGAAAGATTTGTGGATACTGCTTCTTAAATGATTTCAGCTGTCTGCTTTTGCACAGCCACATTCTCAGCCTCATTTATATAAATTTCTTTGCCACATTTGTATCTATAAACCTATTTAAAACTTCTCTCAAATTTTGCATGTAACTTGTTCTCAGGAAGGAATCTGCAAATAAAAGGGCCCCCAACAGCTGGACCAGTGCCCTTGTAGCTGTTGTAAGGTGAGCTTAATTTAACACTCCCTTCTGGAAATGATATTCTTATCTAGATTTTAGGACTTGTGTATGTTTAGTGCAGATTAAGACTTAGTGAATTGTTGCACTCTGGACTTGAAAGAAGCTGCCAAATCCCTGGAAAACTGGCTGCATGGTGGTAGATTGTAGTACCAGAGTTTCAGATCATCCCACTGAGAACTGAGTAAAGAATGGTAGGAGTAAACACCCATCTGGCACAGACGTGACTGTCTGACACTAGAGTGAACTGGGATCAGCTTTTTGTTCATCAGCTAATAGAAATATATCAGCGTGGCTTTCTCTTTTATTAAGGAAAGTTAATTTTAAAGGATCTTAAAATCATCTCCATGTCCCAGGTGCTAACATTTCAGATGGCTTTTGCATCTGTGCAAGGAGGGATAATTAGGTTTGTAGAGCAGATGTTCTGAAAGCTGCACTGCAGCATGTCTGGCTGTTTCTGGCTACAAAGATGTACTCCTGGGTGCACTTGTTTTCTTTTTATGTAGGAGAATGGCAAATTCCCAAACAGTTTTCTCTATCCAGTGAGGACTTCAAGATCTCATACCAGATTTAGGCAGTAAATGCTTCCCTAAGAGCTTTAGAAGTGAACAGTTTTGCTTTCAAGAATTTATTTCAGCTGCTTAGTAGTGAGTTTTCACTCTGCACCGAAATGTGTTATGGCTTTATAGAAATGAGCAGAAGTGTTTGCAAAGAAGTAATGATGGTGAGATTTTTCACTCTGTTCTCCTGAGGCATAACAATATGAAAAAAACCAAAAGCCCCCATGGAAAACAGAACGATACCATTGTCCCAGAATTGCATTCTGTTGTGAACCATCTTGTGCCATACTTGTTGTTGGAGGGGGAAAAGGGGTTTTGTAAATAGGCAGATAGGAACAAGGCTGTGAGCTGTGAATGTGGATGTATGCTAAGAGTGACCTAGGCCTGGTTTTATACAACACACAGTGTTCTTCGTGGCAGTTTCTGGTCTGGAGACTTGATCTTGCTCAGTGTTATCACATCACACAAGGTTGTCTGCTTCTCCCAGGGCAGCTGTTATGAAAATACCAATGATTTGCTTTTGCAGACCATTATATACAAAAAGCTGTTAAATGGAGGTTGCCTTTTTTATCAGAAAGTTCCATCTGACATTTTCATGAACAGACAATATTATGTGCAGATGCTCTTTCCCTCATCATTTTGTCAGGGATGCCTGTGTTTCACAGAGAAGGGCTGAGGGAGCTGATTTGCCTTCCAAAGGCATTTGCTTTCTTTCTTTCCAGAGGGTCAGGGCTCATTCAAAAATGGCTTTGCTGGGATGTTCCTTCTGGCATTGCTCCTGAGCAGCACACAGGTTTGTTTTTACAACTTCAAAAAGATCTGGTAGCAGAAACAACAGCTTCAAGGAAGGACCTGGAGACACAGGACTAGAAAATAAAAGCTTTCAAAGCTTCCCAGGACTGCATGCACGTGGAAAAATACTACACACTCAACGTGGTACGTCAGGAGGGGTTATTGGGTTATGATTTCAGCTGAGAATCAGACATGGACACTAGTTTCATTGATGCTGCGTTGGTTATGTTCCTGTTTGGAGCAAACTCATCTCCAGTTTGAAGTCCATGGAAATGTCAGGGATTCCTCAATCCAGTTCTTGTGTTCCTTAGTGGCTGCTGAAGGAAGAAGCATGGGCATGCATTCCTGGGGATTTTACAAGTAAAGTCAAAGCATAATGTTATTTTTAGATCTGATTTTTTAAAATGCCTGCTGAAAGAGCTTTCTCTCTCTGCTTTGCATAAGAATGAGCCTGGCAATCAGATCCTTATGTAAATAAAACCTGAAGCTCCCTCAATCAATATTTTTTCCTTTCTTGGCACGTATAGAATAAAATCACAGAAGAGGTAGTTAATTATCACAATTAATGCTGATCTTGCAACAACAGCCACGATTTTAAGAGGCACCTAAAATCTAAAGTCTCTGCAAAATCCTGGTCAGAGAATTTTTTAATTTCTCCAGAGGTCACATTGTCATTGCACTCTTCTGCTCTGAGGATTTTATTTTTCCTATCACTTTGGGTAGAATCACATTGGAGAGCTGCACGTTTCTCCTAAGTACTGCAGTAATTAGGAAGACATCCTGACAACTGAGTCATCTGAGTGACTTTTCTCATCTTCAGTACAGGATGAATCCTCCGTGTGCCTGATGCACAAGAAGGTTCAATTCCTTCCTCTCAATTACTTCCAGTAGTTTCTGCAGTTCTCTCTCAGCTGCTGCAAAAGAGAGAGGAAGCAAATAAATATGGCAGAGGGTTGCTAGGAATATACAATTCCTGTTGCTGGCAAAGCTCANGATGCAGCCAAAGGTGTCCAGGGCTAAGACACTGATTTTATGTTGGGGTGTTTCCAGATAGAAGATCGTTAATCTTCAGAGCAGACAAGACCTTGATTTAACCTCTGGGCCTTCTCCAGAGTCTGTGTTATTGGTCAGTATAAGAAGTCCAATTTAATTCTCAGTCAGAATTTATACTTCTGTGCCTTTCACATTTTGAAGTCCATTCTGCTTCTCCTCAGGGATCATCTGCTGTGGGTTTATGGAGGAGCTGTGAGGACATTAGTTTTTCCATTAACATGTGATGAATGCTCGTGCTCCTCTCCCCTCCCAAGGTTTTTGGCCTGGTACTGCATTCCTATCAACTCATTGCTCTTAGGCTCGTGACTTTCCTGAACTCATGGGACATTTTAAATTCAGTTTTTCATCATGGTGGGTACTGCCTGGTGGTTTTGTTGAATATCTGGTCTGAATTTATTTTTTTTTTAATGCTTTTCATATTTTGTGGAAATGACACAATGAGAACTTGCCTCTTACCCTCTGGCCTAGTGGTGACTCAGCAGTTCACACACTTGCCTGGAATTTGGGTCAAGTGGCCCAGGGTGTTTGGGCTGATAGTCCCAGGCACAGGCAGAGCAGAAAAGGTGAGGTCTGGCCCAGAGAAGGACGTCTGTGTTCCCATGCCCTGCTCAGCTCTTACATTTAGGGCTGTCTGGCTGTCTTTGCCCTTACATCTGCCTACAGAGTGGTGACAAAATCTCCTCTGCTTTTGGGAGCACCAAAACTAGAGGAAAAATGTGGTTTATTTTCTGTGCCTTTAAAATCCTCCTGCAGAAAGAGTGCAGGACTTAGGAAATCAAGAGCCGTTGGGTGTGTTCAGTCTCTGACCACTTCCCTCCCAAGTAACTATAACACTTGTGGTCACTGCTTACATTGACTAGAGATAAAGCAGGGGTTTAAGAGCCAGGACTTTCAGAAGCAGTTACCAACACAGAGCTGTCCAGCTCTCCCTTTTGGTTGGTCTATGAAGTCTTCAGTAGGATCCCCATCTTTCCCAGCCCAAGTCGTCACAGCACAAGCTTTTAGGACTTCTAATGTCTTTCTCTTCCATTTGACTTTGGTATTTTGCAATAAGTTATGCAAACCTATGGTCTGGTGCCTTATCTGGTTACCTTCCACTCAGTACTTTCCTCATATGAGCACCTGAGAAGCACAACCAATCCATGGCACTAATGGTACTAATTGTGAGCAATGAGTGTGTTTTAAAGCCTGCTCACAAGTAAATCCAAACCCAGCCAGCAGTGTTTTGGGGTACTGCTGGAAGCTGTAGATGTGGCACTGCATGCTGACCTCCACCAAACAGGATGTGTGCACAGTTTGCTTTCCTTCAGGGAGGGAGCTCGTTCAGAGCTCTCCCACACAAGCTGTCATCTTATGACTCTTAATAAAGTTCCTTTAAAGGTGATGATCTTTGAGACCTATGCTTTGTTTTCAGACTTGATTGAAATTAATCAGCTGGTTTGATTAGCAGATATTAGCAAAAGAGGTAACGGATAGAAAAACTGTGATCACGTAATCATTGTGTCTTTGACTTGACTTAACTGGAGTTGCAGCTCAGTCTCGGCCAGGACCAGGGGTAACTTAGAGGTGTGACACACACCCAGTGCCGAGTGCCTGGTGCCACATATGGATCCTGTGCATGCCATGCAGGAACGAGAATTCCAAAATACAAGACTGATCCATGCTCAAAGCTCCAGAGTAATGAAGATTTGGAGCTGCTTCATAGGTGTGGATGGCTGTGCTCTGAAGAGCAGGCAGCAGTGCAGAAATCCCTGGGAATACCCGTGAAGGTAGTAGATTATGAAGGGGAGCAGATTCATTGCTTTGTTGTACAGCAGTAGATGGGTAAGTTCAGGGCTTAAGGTCACTACAAGAAATGCTGTTCACGTTAGAGGAAGGTGACCAGCTTTTGACATGGGATATTAGTTGGTTTACATAGTCCTGCACCTATCCCTTTATTGTCCATCTTTCTGTAAAGCACAGAAATTTTTCTTCATCTGATTTGATTTCATATTTTATCTTCATAATAGATTTTTTTGATGTACGTTTGGATGAAATTTTGCTTATTCCTGAAGTGCAGTTGTCTCCTGTTGGCTCAAGAGGCACTTGTCAGAGTGAGATGATCTGGATTTGACTTTGTTAGTCAAATAAACATTCCTTAATCCTGGAACATTTGCCTTGAGGCTTAGACTTGGTGTCTGGGATACTTCTCTGGCACTGGAGGCTTTATCCCAGGTGTGAAATTGGTCCAAGGCTCAGCTTTGTGACTCTTCCCTTAAGCTACCTTGTTTCTCTGTAAAGATTGGATTTCCTTTCTTTGATTCTATGGGTCTGGATTTCCTCATGGCAGTCTGATTTTTTTTCAGGCTGTTTTTCCTTGCCTTTATTTTTGGGGGTGTTAACTTAAGTATATAAGGCGGTTCACAATTACTGGGGAAAACAACAGAAGGTTGTAGTGTGATCACAGTGATGAAAAAACACACTTTGGTGTGTGAATAATGGTGCCATGGAAGAGACATGGAAGTCAACCTTTCCAGCAGTGGAGTTTTTCCAAGGACCCCTTTAAAGGGACTCCATTTCAACATCCTCACAGTAGCGCTTTTCTTCTTTGTGTCTAATCTAAATCTGCCCTCTTCTAGTTCAAAACCATTGCCCCTTGTCCTGTCACTACAGGCCCTGATAAATAGTCTCTCCCCATCTTCCTCGTAAGTCCCTTTATGTATCAAAGGGCTGCACTAAGGTCTCCTGCAGGAGCCTTCTCTTCTCCAGGAATCTGAGGAATGAGTTTGTGTCTCCTGCAGTGAAAGTGATTCGGGGTAGGGGGTGTCTGGATACTCGGATTCTGTGATATGGATGAGTTAGGAATACTTGCTCAGCAAGGCAAAGGGGAGGAAAGTGCAAGGATGGTGAAATTCCAGCAGGCTCAGAAAACAGGCATGATGTCCACTGCTGGAGGACAAAAAGCAGTAAGAACATACGTTATTGAACAGAAAATCTTGTTGTATTTGAATCTGGGAGAGAGGCCCTGGCAGGTAAAGGCTGTGGGCCCTCATTTATTTCTGGGAAAAGTCCAGACTGGTGGTGGTGTTTGGGAGCTTGGGTCTGGGCTGTGCCTTCCTGCTCATCCAAGGGGGCTGCCGTCTCCAGTGCCTGTCAGTGCTGAAAGTGTTCGTTACAGGAGATGGTGCTGGTGTCAGACGTCCACATGCAGGGTTGTCACAGTCTGGTTACTCTGCAAAGATTAGTTCTTTTATTGATTTTTTTGCTGAAGATTGGCATGCATTTCCTGAGGAAAATCTGGACACCCTGCCCTAAAAATAACTGAAGACAACTGGCTTCTGAGAAGTTTGCAATCAGTCTGTGGCCTTAGAGGAAACAAATCTGTTCATGAGCTTCTCGTGAGCCAATCCAACATGTGGCTCTGTCCAGTCTTTTACATGCCCTCTTAGCCCAAAGACTCAACTTGTTCAAAAAAATCCCNATCATGTACAATGTATTTTATCTTGTTTACTTGCAAAGTTGCTGGGTTACCTTGAAGTGTCACAACTGACAAAAGTGTGCAAGGGAACCTACTGTTTTGGCGGAGCCAAGATAGCCCCAAAACTAAGATTGCCTCTAAATTCTACATATTAGTTTAGAGACATTTTTTAAATAGAGTTTATTCAGTTTTTGAAGTGTAGAACTTTAATCTCTCTAATGAAATGTCCAAGCTCCAGAATTGAACCTCTTGGAGAGCTGGAGAAGAACTTGGAGAACAACAGGGGACGGACTGGGGCAGGAAAGACTCAGTTGCCGTCAGTGTTGTCGTAGGCCAAGCACTGTCATCACAAAACCCTGGCACACAGCTGGGAGGAAGATGTTGGGGTGTTCATGTTGATTCCTGAAGCCACAAGGGCTGTCTGCCTTTGTTAACAGGCTTCCCTGTTATCCCATAATCCCTTCAGACACTTGAATTTGTCTGCATTTCTGCCTGGATGGTGGGGGGTGTTGGAAGGCTTCTTGTTTCAGAGACACTTGCGGTCTTTGAATGCAACTTTTTACCCTAATGTGACAAAAAGGAGGCACAAAGCCAGCAATAGCCTGCTGTGCTGTTTATTGCTTGATTTATTTGTGGCCATGTCTGTCACACAGATGCCAATACGTTTTATCTTCATTTACAGTAGCCCAAATGTTTCACCTGGGCTGTTGCACAGTCCCAGGCCAGACACAGAGGTTCTGTAGGGAGGTTTTTGTTGATGTGATCTCTTTTTCTATTTTTTAACCCCTGCTTCCCTCTCCGACCTTAAGTTCACTTGTAAAGCTGGGCATGTGTTCTGTGCAGTTTGGATAATTAAAAAGAGCTGCTTGCGGCGCTTGGCTTCTGTGCAGCCTTTTATCAATAGTGCCTCTGAGAATACCTTGTGTTTGGGTGAGTGCTTTTAAATAGAGTGCTGAGAACTGCGTGGAAGGCAAATCAAACAGGCCACTTGCACAGCAAGCTTTTTTTTTTTTTTAAACTTTGAAACGCCTAGAAATGATTTTGAAACTGAAAACAAAACGTGCTAATATTTTAAACGCAATGAATTCTTGCTGATCTTGTTTTATAATCACTATTAATTGAAGTTAATTTTAATTAAAGTTCACAGAAATTAGTCATCAGTGGGTCATTCTAGTGGCACAGGAACTCAGGACTGTCACAGTGACTCTGCTGTGGAGGCCCATCCTCATCAGTCTGTCCTGTTTTGTCCACAGAAATCAGATTTGTTCCTCAGTGTGCAACAATAATGACGCACATGAGAGGGACTTTGATTATTTTAGAGTTGCACAAGCCTGGGTGCTCAAGGGTATTCCACAAATCCAGCACACAAACTATCGTAACTTGGTGTACATTTCAGCAAACAAAGGAATTGGTGTTTGTTGGCTACAAGTTACATAGTTCTCTTAATTAATATTCTTTCTTCTCTTGGTTAATGGTTCTCTCACTTCTCATGGTAACTCATCCTCATGACCAGCCTTTCTCTTCTTGGGGGTTAGTGGGTTTCTCGGGTTGGTGGTCACGACCTGGAATTGCCTTTCCCCAGTCAGAGCTGATTCAGAGCTGTTCCAAGGTTGGCCTTAGTTTCTTCCTGATCTTGGGAGTTCTGCCAAATATCCTTGTGGCCTGTAAATTCTGCATTCTTTGTGCCCACTTTCAGCTCCCCAAGGTTTGTTAATCTACCCCAAGGTCTGAGATCACTGAAGAACGTCCAGCCTAAACCTTAATAAGGCAATTCTACCAAGATGTCTTTATACCAACAGACATCACCTCGAGCTTGTTGGGTGCTCTCTCTTTCATGGATTAAATCTCCCATCTTCTTGGTTAGGCTTGGAAGTATGCAAAGATCAAATGTTAAAGAAATCCTTTCTTAAGAAAATTCTACAAATTCCACATTTTGCCACACTCTGAAGAAACCCAGTATGGTGGGTTTAAGGGGATGGTGCCAAAAGCTACATTAAAAAACCTTCAGTGAAAGTTGTTACCTAATCTCCTTTGGTGATTATCCTGGGCTCTGGAACTGAAGATATTGCATCTCATTAAAACTAGAATTCCCATTTAAAAAACCCCTGTGAATGTACTTATGGTTAAAGTAATACCTAACGTTTTCTATTGGAAATCCATTTGATGTTTCCAATCCTTCACTGATTGTTTGTGGCTGTTCAGCTTCCTAGTCTGCTAGAATCCATCTATTGTAAGAACATGCAGAATTCCTAATTTCCCTTTTTTCCTGTGCCATTTACTTGATCTCAATATTTCCCCGTGCTTCTCTTCACCTCCTTTCTATGTTAAACGGTTCAGGTTTGCTGAAGGAAATACAAAAATACAGCAATTGTTGTCTGTGGTGTCCTCAGCCTGTGAACTTAAATTTTAAAAGCCTTTGTTCTGACGTTTCATGAGTGATGCATTCACTTAAATAAGGGTGAGTAGATGTCCTTGCTTTACATGCAAATTTTGGAACATTCTGAGTCTTGTGTTGTTATTTCTCAGGAAAAATCCCTTGTAGGTCTCAGTATCTTATTTCTTAACAAAAAAAAAGCCAGGGGAGGCTGTTCTGAGCCTGCAGAACATTGCATGAACATGAGAGGCTTGTTGGTTTGTTTTCAATAAACAGAAATAACTTTCTAGTAGGTGTGGAATAAGCCTCTGGGCACCCCTGCAGTGTTGTGTTGTGATCATGACTTGCAGATCTGCATGTGCAAACTTGTCCAGTACTGACTTTCTAGGAAGCTTCTGGCCTGAAGAGCTGGAACTGAAAGGTGGTATTTTTATTTTGAGTGTGTATCCCCAGTCTGAAGTAAAGAACAACGCGAGGTGTGTGTGCCTTTGTATGACATGTAATTCTTGTTGTGTTACTGCAAGATGGATTTTTTCATTGTTGTCAGAGTTGGTGATGTCTGAACCATTGGTGTTTTGAGTCCTGGAGTTAGAGATGGGGAACATGGTAGGTTTGCTACTAAGTCATCTTGGTAATGGTTTAATTTTACCTTTGGTGAATTTCTGGTGCTGACTTTGTTTGTACTTTGGGAAAGGAAAGTAGGGGACATAGCCCAAAGACTGTCGAATGACTGTGAAAGCATTGCTAGGAAAGCATGAAAGGGAAAAAAAAATAATGAAGCCATAATGTCTTGGTGATGTTTTTGCTCCATTTTTCTTCCCTGCCCTCTGTTTTGCCGTCATACTGCAGAGGAATGTAATGAGAATTGGGCTGTGGATGAACCGCTGCTGAAGTAAATTTCCAAGGAGGACAAAATCTTGTGTGTGTACAAATACACATGAGGATGTGAAAGTTTACTTCCTGTACACACTCCCTGATGGTTGGGCTTTCTTTTGGTTGTATCAGCTTCCCATTCCTGCTCACATCCAAGAGCAGACAGAGTTTCAGGATGGCCCAGTGCTGACCCTTGTGTTAATTAGCAGGAGCTGTCAGTCTGGTGTGGGGATGGTTTTCAGTGTCAGCCTTTCTGGCTTCCCTCACTTCTCTTGAATTTCAGTGGGAATTCAATATACGTATAATCCAGGCCTAAAACCTGCCGAGCACTGCCACAGGAGCAATGCCCAGCTCTTCTCCTGGTCTCACTGGCAGTACGTAAGAGGCTAAATGAATATTAATGCTTTCCTGTCGACTGGCAGCTTGGTTTACTTGCCTCTTTCATCTTCTGCAGTGAAGTATGTTCTTCCTGGATGGGTCATTAATAAAACAGCCAGTGGGTGATTTATTTCACCCAAAGTACTGGTTGGCCATTGTGTCTCCAGTGTCAGCAGTGAATGGCTTTTCTGCTGTTGTCATGGTCTCCCCGTTGGTAATCACAGGGATTCAGGAGAATGCAAAGGACCAGTGTCGTGGGGAACTTGCTCACCACAAGTCTTGCTCCTATTGTGCTCTTTGTGCAGTTTTCAACCCTCTTTTCCTGGGAGACACTAAGACCTCCAAGGGCTCTCAGTAGGAATGTAGAGACCCTGTCACATCCCTGGTGGGGCAGGGCAGATCAGACTGCTGTAGCCAGCACTAAAGGACATACACATTTTCCAGAGTGCTGAAGAGAGATGTTGTCTGTCCTCCTTCCTCTTGGGGAGACTCTCTTACCAACCATCTCTGTGTGCCTCGTGTCTTCGTGGTTCCAAGTCTTGGCTTTGTTTGGGCCATGGAAAAATGGTTCATTACCTGTCAGTGCTAGGAAAATATGTTATTTAGAGTAACAAAGTTACTGTAATCTCATGTAAGTGTGACCTGAACAGTTTTGAGCAGAACAACATGATCACCTACTCTGAATATAAGGCCTATTAAGGAGATCCTGTAGGATCTGTAGGGCCGTTATATATAAGTTTCTTCCTCTAGAGGGTATCAGAAATGGGCTTAAGTTAATTGTTCTGGATTTGGACCACTGTTCAGTTCAGTTAGCAAAATAATTTGGTTCAGAGCTAAATAGTTCAGCAGTGAACTATGACGTAGCAAAACGTGTCCTGGAATATCAAGACATAAAAAGTCCTGAAACAGATCAGAAGTCTAACTTGGGTGGCTTAGACAAGCAGGTTTTATTACAAAAATGAATGGGATGTCTTCCCCTGATAATTCTGGGATGTAATATTTTTTACCACTTGCTTGCAACCATTTTGAAATCTGGAGCAAGTCCTGGTTCTGGGGCAGTCGTTCCCCCTCCAGTGGTTTTAGTGGAAGCTGCACACGCTGAGTTTGACAAACACTTGTGCAAATTCTTGCTTGTGGGTGTGCTATTTCAGGCAGGGGATTACAGGTCTAAAGGGGCAAGTGGATACTCTGTGAAGCTTCTGTACAACATGCTTTTCCTTACATGCAGATACATTTTCCTGTTTTGCCCTTGGTCTTTCTCCTCTCCTGATTTTTTTTTTCCAGGCACATTTTTGGCATATGCTGTCAAAAAATTTTCCTCTTTATTAAGATGGCAACTTTAAAAGACAGTGAAAAGCTGAAACAACCATTTCAGCTGGTATAAGCAATTACAGCTATTTCCAGACAGCAAAATGACAATGTCAGTGAAGCTTGGACAATTGCTACAGAGACATTAATCAAGAGGGACACAGGCAGAGTCCTGTGAATTATTCAAAATGTGATAATGTTTCTGAGGCCTTGATATGCCCTGGTGAACCAAGCTCAGGGAACACATTTTGCCTGTCCCAAGCTCTCTTATCTGGTGCAGCCGAGTAAGAACTGAGCAACCTTCTCTCGTTGCCTTTCATCATTTGGAACATCTTTTCAGCTTTGAATTTCCGAGGCTGTTTCATTGTGCTGCTGCTCCCCCTCCCACCCCTCTGCTTTGTTTGCTTGACAAGGAGAAAAGGCAGAAAGTGAAGCATGGAGCCACATTTCCATAAGCTTACACAAACTATTTCTTTCTTTTTCTTTCTACCCCAGACAGGGTGCTTATAATTAGTCATCCCTGCTGTGGTTGAAGCAGCGTTTTTAAAAGAAAGCTTTGGGGGTTTCTTACCAGCAAGAGCAAAAAATAAAACTCATGCAGTTCTTCATTAATTTGCGGAATACTTGTTAGCCTCATAATCCAGGCAAATAATTTCCTTCAGCCATGTTTGTTAAAAATACTGGGGCAGAGACCTGGTGGTACTTTCCCCTGTCGTGCTGAGATCAGTCAGTGCTGGCAGTATTTGGGGTCTCGAAGCTGAATGCAGAATTAAAAGCTTCTTTAAAAAGCAGCCCATTAATGTGGCACTGAGAAAACTTATTACTCTGCTCAGTGTTTAGGTGGGATCATCTCAGCTTCTGCTTTTAATGAAAAGTGGACTCACTTTGCAGAATGCAGGCCTGGGTTGAGAGGCTGGTTTTTTGGTGTGTATTTTAGGTCCTGTAACCGGCAGTATTGAGCTTTTGGGTTTTGGCCAACGAGCAGCTCTGATGTTGAGACAGAGAAGAAAGAAGTGGTGAAATAAAACTTAAAGGAAATTTTAATTCCTGCATGGGAAGTCTTGAGTGTAAATGGTATTGCAGACTCTTCCTGGTGAGAATTTTAGAACTGTTTGGTGGTAAGATGTGAGCTACATCATTTCACACAACCTTTTTGTCAAAGTGATAAAGAGAAGTTATTTCTGTCACTGTTCTTAATACTTGCTGGGTCATTATCCTGTCTTATAAGGAGCTAAAATGTTACCTGTCCTTCTCTAACCCTGCAAAGGTTATTCTCTTGTCCTTTTTTAGTAGAAAAAGAATGAAAAAAATATACTGAAAAGTATCGACCCTGGCTGTGAAGGTCATGTTGTGTTGGAGCAGCTCAAGGGATGGGTGCTGAGTGTACAAAGCTGAGCTCCAAAGGCAGAGCAGCTGTAGGGTGAGTTCAGGATTTATTTGCACATTGGAGGAATGACCAACTTCTCATAATGCAATTTGCTTCTGCAAAAATTAGGCCCTCAGTGCTATTTTTGCCATGAACTGTCGGTTCCCACTTAATAAATACAGTATGAACAGAAATCCATTTGGTAAGCAGAGACAAGTTTGGTTAGTTCCTGCTATAAACATGAAATTGCATTTTTAAGTTCTGTTCTGGAAACTAATACCGCTGCTTGACCAAGAAATGGTTTGGAATTGCTTGGTCATTCTCCTGGGCAAGAACAAGGATATTAAAAAGGATTCGACTTTCTCAAGCAGTAGAGATTCAGAAGGTGCAAGGTTGTGCCAGGCTGTGCCCAGTATTACTTAGTTTTTATTGAGGTAACTGAAATTCTCTTTTAAAGTCAGTCCACTATACAACAGATTTACCACTTAACTGAGTTTTAATTGACCCTTTTATTATTATAATGATGGGAATAATGCTGTGGTAAGTGTATTTTCCAGTTGCTGACTTTGGTAATAAAAAACAGCCTTAAACTGCAAAAGAGAGAGAAACCCAGTATTGTGGAAATAGGCTGTCCTTCCATTTTTAAGATAACAGGATCTTCTTTTAACCTTGGATGGCACTCCCTAACTTGTTTCCTGTCTTTTCTTCATTATGTTGGCTCCTTGCCTTGAAGAGGAGATGGCTTTTTAATACAGCCACTAAATTCCACCAACTCGGGATCTTTCAATCCAATTACTATGGTACATTAGCTCTTGACTCCCTCCCTCTCCAACTACAGCACTTGTGAATCAAGTGTTTGTTTTTCATTGCAAGTTTTTTGATACAATCAAAGGATTTTCTCTTTTTTTCTTATGCCTCAGCTCACATTATCAGTAGGGCTCTCAAATGTTAATGATAGCAGTTGTACAAAGAGCATCAGCTCACACTGGCTGCTGTGCTCTGCAAGATAAAGCGTGTTGTAAAGCTGAGCTGGGAGACAAAGCAAAGGTTCATATCTCATAGCTGTCAACATGGCTGGAAAGGGGTTAATCCCAGCTGGTGTTAGTGCTGTCCACGAGAAAACCCATTTCCCTCCCCCAGAAATAGTAGTAGTTTAGTACAAGATTTTGTGTAATAGTCATCAGTTTGAGGACAAAGCATAGAATTATGAACATCATTATTAAATCTAAGGAATAAACTCTACCATAAATTCTGAGGGAAACAATATTATTGTCTGGAAAGAATACTGATCCTTTATTCTAGAAATGCTGCTTTTGAAATAGTTGTGCTTGGGGTGATACAGCTCATGGACGAGCAAAATATCTTTATTAGAAATTATGATGGGATTTGTTTTTGAATTCTAACCTTGCAGGGTGTTCCTCTGAGTGCCCCCAGCACAGGGTGTGATTTGACTTACAGCACTTCAGGCCCTGGGTTACACTGATCCTCCAGTGGCTCCAGAGCCTGGTTGGCTCCTGGCATCCCTCCAGGTGAGGGCTGAGATGTCAGTGAGCTGGCCAGAACCCACCACAGAGCTGGCTGGTGTCTTGGCACATCTGGGGTGTCCTCTCCTCTCTTCTCCTTTCCTTTCCTCCTGAGGGGACCCCACAGCCATTGCCATACCACATATCACCCCCACATTACTGAGCTGTGCTTGGACAGGATCAAGTTTTGGGATGCAACCCTTGTTTTCTGTGATCTGTTCTCGTTTAGTCTGTGAAGTTTGGCAGAGAAAACTGTCACTATGAAAAACTGTGATACCCACCCTCATATTTCTTTTAGTGCAGAACATGGTTTGTGTTTAAGTGGACAGATTTTTTCCTCCAAAGCACCTTGCTACCTTCCAAATGCCAACTTGAATTTCTGAACCAGTTTCTGCTGCAATTTATACTGAGAAGTCTTGGACGTAGCTGTGGCCGGATGCTCTGCGAATGCATTGAAGCAAATCCTGTATTTGTGCTCCGTTCCCTGGGATTGGAATTGAGCATCTGTTTTGACTGGCAAGTGTCCCTCAGCTGTATTCACACATACAACATCACATGGGAGTTTGTGGACAAATGAGATGCAGCCATACAAAATCTCTTGTACATTCAAAAATGTGCATTTGCCTTTACTGCTGGTAATAGAAAGAACCGAACAAAATATGCCAAAAGATAGGGAATAAATTCCAGGTACGCTTTTATAGCATTTTTATTATAAGTAATATTTCAAATTTATAGCCTGGGGATGATAAATTGAAAGTTTTGAAAACCTCTTTTGTTATATAAGTGTACCAAGAGGATGAAATGGAAGGCCAAGCAGAGGGAGGGAGGGTGGTTACCCACTGCTGCTACCTGCAGGTAATGGGACTTAGCCAAGGATGTGGTCCAGCCTCTTACCAACACCATCTCATCAACTGACCATGGCCCTAAATGCCACATCCAGTCTCTTTTTAAACACTTCCAGGGAGAGTGATGAAATAGCCTAATTTCACAGTATCACAGTATAGATAAGGCTGGAAAGGACCTTGAAGATCATCTAGTCCAACCTATAATCCAACTAACCTATCCTCTACATCTAGATCATATTTACGGATTCACAGATTATTCTGAGTTGAAAGTGACCCACTGATACCCGTGGTGTTTAAGAGTTGGACTCCATGATCCCTGTACAAGGCTGGATTTGATGATCTCAGTGGTCTTTTCCAATCTGATTAATTCTGTGATGCTGTGATTCTTTGTCTCTACATCCTCTACAAATTTGAGGGAACTCAACCATGTTGTTCCAAGATCTTAAATAGAATTTAATTTCCACCTTGTTAGTGGATGTCATAGCCAGGGTTTCCTACACTACACAATAGCATTCCCTGTTTTTAGCAGCATGGAGCTGCTTTGTTGGATGAACTGAGGCATGTTGTGAGCTCCCTTCAGCCTCCCTGAGCTGCTTCTGAGGCAGATCACAACTCTGTGCTGTCTCTTACTCTGGAGCTGCATCACAGCTGGTTTGGGGGTTTTTTCAATGCAACAAGACATGATTCATTTCATAGGGATGCAAGCTTCATGTATACACTGGATGAATCCAGCTCAGGAGAAAATCAAGCCCTTCCAAATTTTACAATGAAACACGTCACTTATTAACCAGCTTGCCTTGCAAGGAAAAGATGTTTCATCCATCTCACCCCTGACTTCAGATTTTTTATTGTATTTATGGTGTGCATTAAATTCCCATTTAAGGTTAACTTTGTTTTCTACTGCTTCACTAAAATGAAAAGGTTGTATCATTTCAAATACTGGCCACTATGTCTTTCCTAAAACTGTGTTTCCTCCCTTTCTAAGGGAGAAGACTATCCAGAAGACTGTCTGTATATGCATACAATACTAATTATCTAATCAGTCTATTCTCAGAGTGATGCTGAACATGTGCTTTTCCTTGTTCCATTTTCATTTAGTTGGTGTTTTCTTCTGGATATGTGTCTTTATTATGATTGTCAGTATTTTGGTGTTCCTAAGAATGTTTATTAAAAAATGGCAACAGCACATTGATCAGTGAATTATCTTTTAAAAAAAGAACTGTGAAAAGAAAGACAAACAAATGAACATTTCCTCATTAAGTATGTTTTGCATATTTTTCCAGTTTTAAAGACCATGTCAGCTCCATCAGTTTCTTCAGCAGAACTGGGAATTTGATGCACTCTGTTGTTTGTATTATACTACTTAATCTTATTCTGTGCTTAAAATATTAAGAGGGAGCTGTTACACTAAGGCTCTCAACGTTACTAATGTTGAATTTTGAACAGTTGTTGACAGCAAAGAGAACATTGCACAGTTTTCCCACATTTAGATAAGACCACGAAGGGGACTTGTGCTTAAAATAATAGGAAGTAAAGGCAAATAGTGTTGGAGACAAACCAACTC
Source organism: Pitta sordida (assembly GCA_013390025.1). Lineage (NCBI taxonomy): Eukaryota > Metazoa > Chordata > Aves > Passeriformes > Pittidae > Pitta > Pitta sordida. The sequence goes on along the minus strand of WEKX01009247.1, from coordinate 429,488 downwards.
TTTAGACAGGATTTTCTTGTACACTGTGCAGTGAAGATTGGAGGGTCTGCACAATCTCTGAACAAGTGTCTCACTGGTTCTGTGTCACCCTCAGAGTTCTGTACCTGGGGGCACAAGCTGCCAATGCCTCGTGCACAGAGAATGTATTCTCTTTAGAAACACACAGGAAAGAAGAACTTCCATGGGTGCATCACCACGCAGTTGCCTTTATAATTTATGCCTCTTTCTTGCTGCATTTCAAGCTTCAGCTCTGGTGGCGGTGAGCAGCTGAATCCCATTTTGCTCCTCCTGTCTCGTTTGAGGCTCTGCTTCCAGAACGTGATGACAGGGTGACCCAGATTCCCAGGTGTGCCTCGTGAATGCCGTGTGGATGCTCTGCTTTCAGAGCCCTGGGTTAGCCCATCTCACCCCAGCTGAACAATGTTATTTGCTTTCCCTGTTCATCAGTGCACCTCCCAGTAGTGATTTAATACAGTTTGCACTAACGAGCAGCATGTGTGCCCGGATGGGGTGTGAATACAAATGGACTGACAGTTGGAGGAAGGGGCAAACAGGTGTCCCTAATAACACTGAGCAGTGGGAGGGGGTGGAGGGAGGACAAGAACCCCACGGGCACAGGAGGCGCCTGCCTAGTGGAGCCCGAGGAGCCGTGGAGTCAGGTAAGCTGGAGAGGGATGGAAAGTGGCTTTTCCCTGGTTATGAGCAAAAGGAAGAGTGAGTGGGAACAGATGGCTCTAAATTGTATAGCCCTCTGATGCTCCTGCCTTTCTGGGATCAAACTGTCATTGGCTTTTTATTAGAAGGTGGAACTGGGGTTATTATAGAAGATCTGAAGGAAATCAGATTATTAGAAAACAAATGGATAATTCCTGAAAGGGGGAAGGATTGTGGTGTGTGCCTTTGTTACACGAGAGTGGAGTGTGAACTGTCCTGAGCCTTTTCTGGTGCGTCATTGTGTTTAAAGGACACCAGTCTGATCGTCTTGGATGGTCTTAGTTTGTTGTGCCTTTTCCTCCACTCTGGACTTTTTAGTAACAATAAAAGCAGAGTAGGCTGAAGGATTGTTTTCAGCAGCTTCCGGAGGTCAGACACACTAACGAGGGCTGTTCTACCAGGAGTCCTTACTGCTGCCTGTAGGTTCACTAAGTTTAAAGGTGGTTGTTTTGTTGGGGGTTTTCTTGGTTTATTTGGTTTGTAAGAACACTTGCATCCTATGATAAGATATATAAAGATGTTGCTCCGTGGCACAGCAGCCTGAGTTTATGGCTCAGCAGAGGAATGCTGTGTGAGTGGGGAACTGTGGGATTCCTAGTGAATCTTGAGATCCAAAAAAAGGTTTGATTCTTATTTTTCTCTGCAGTAAATTGTTTTTAGGAAAGCCCACCTTGAATCACGGGAGGGTAAAATATGCCCCCCAGACTGTCTCTGCCAAGCAATTAGCAGAGCTGGAAAAATAACTTGTATGAAACTTCCAGTGAGTGAGGTCCTGGGAGAAGAGTCCCTCCTTGGACAGGGTATCCTGTGGATTGTCTCTTTGTGTGCTGCTCCTTTCTCTGAATTGGGATGACACTTGGGAACTCAGTGGTTTCCTGGCATTCCATTAGGCAGATGGACTTTTTTTGCTGAAGTTCCAGGGACATCCTGCATGATGCATTGCTCTCAGTGGACACTGAGAAACACACTCCTGCTCTAAACAGAATTTAATATACAAAACTACTAGAAAAAATGAGGAGCCTGCAGTAAGACTCTGGAATGCCACTAGATTTTATACAGCTTCTCAAATACTTTTGCATATTCTGCAGAATGACTTTTCAGTTTCAGACTTCCTACCACCCCCCAGTCTCAGACATATTCCTACTCATTTCACTGGGAGTTTGGAGGCTGTGGAGGGCTTGGAAGCAGTTCCCTTTGCTTTGGGATCTCATTGCCTTTTATAAGAGCTTCAAAACATGCCAGTAACTACTGAATGTAGTGCCAGAAGAATTTTTAAAAGGTGCCTGCTTTTATTTAATTATTGTTTTATTTTCTACCATTTTTTATCATGCCTTCTCTGGCCAGTCTTTCTTACCTACCTTGTATATTCTGTGCTCCTCTGCACTGTGTTTAATTCAGTTGAGTCTTTTTTGGTGTGTATTGCCAAGACTTTAGTCAAGCCAGGGTGATTTTGTTTTGTTGGGAAAAACAAGCCATGAAGTTTCAGACCCTGCTGGTTTAAACGTACTTGGCTGAAGGGCATGAGAGCCTTGCTGCTGCGCAAGCAGCCTCACAGAAACCTGGGTGTGCAAGTTGTGAGCCCTCAGACTGTAAGACAATCCTGTATCTTCAGCCAGTGCTGGGATAAGCTGGTGTAACTCAAGGATGAGCAGAGTTTTCTGGTGTGTGGCAGGCTATTTATGGCCTGTTTGCAGGATTGCTGGTCTCCATTAAGTATCTTTTCCCTTGGCTGTCTTCTTCTGTTGACCCTTCAGGGAGGGTAAACATACATCTGTCATGAGAAACACTGAGGGAATGTCATGTCCATGTTGACCAGCTCCTGCCTCTGGAGACAGCAGCAGCTTTCTGGGCATCCTGGGGATGCAGCCTGGGGTTTGAATGTTTTGGCAGAGCTGTGTTACTGGAATGGGATAATGCTGGTTTTTGGAAGAGCATGAGAGGCCATGAGGTGTATCTCAGTGAAAAGAGGACACTGTGGTTTCAGATCATGGGGTCCAACCCATTGCATTGGTGACAGATGGAGTGAAATGGAAGCTGGCTGTGTCAGGAGACTGGCAGTCAGAAAGAAACCTGAGGATGCAGACACAGCAAAACAGGAGCTGGAAAGAGGGCAGAGGGTGCTCCATGACATGACAGGAGGGGCAGGGTGTCTGCAGAAGTAATGATGCATCTTCCACTTGTTATGGAGTTCCTTGAGAATTAGATAAACTGCATTTGTGGTGCTGTGTGTCTGGGACAAGTCTTGACCAAAATTTCCAAGGACCCTTGGAAATACTGTTAGCTACTAAAGCCCAAGGGAACCTGCTTGCTCTGGGACTGAGTTATTGTTTGCTGTCAGACTGCAGCTCAGCCTTAGGATTTTCTGGAAGTTTATTCCAGGACAGTCCCGGCAGGTGGAGACAGTAGCATAAAGCACCTGATGATTTTGCATTCCTGGTATCGCGTGTCTCAAGCAGTGGCCTGCAGAGAGCTGCCTGGTACTGACCTTGGGAGCAGAGGAGGAGGATGTGCCATGGCAGCTGGACAGTGGAACTGCAGAACATGGTGATGCTGCTGTGGGCAAACCCAGAGGCAGCTGCTGCTCTGAATGCCTAATGCTTTTCACTTTAAAGGATTCCCATGGTTTGTGAGAAGGGTGCTAATGACCTTTTCCTCTTCCTCTGTTTGTGGCAGGCATTTGAAATCCAACAGGAAGAAGGCCTGCAGACTGAGAGAGTCCAACCATAAAATGCTTTTCAGGTTTTGTTGAGATAAAAATTGTATTTTCCTTTGGTTGGATTGTTTTATAAGACTAGCAGGATGTTTCTAAAATGCTGGCCTATGTTACTGCCAAAGGAACAAAAACATATGCAAGGATGTCTGTGTGCCTGTGAGTACTGCTGGAGATTACACGTGCTTCCATGCTGGGATTATGTTCATCAATTACATCATTGTCTTGATCTCCCTCATAAAATTCTTGTGTTTACTGATCAATGCGTTGGACACCTACAGGGACAGAACTAAGGTTGTACAACTCTTTCATGTGCTTGACCTTGCGACATAACTTTTAAAAACATACATTGTCTAGGTGATGCAGTGTGTGCTGTTTATGGCAACACAAGTATTTCAAGGAGATGCCTGGAGCAGTGACAGCTGGGAGAGTTGTAAGAATTTGCAGAATGCAAAGGTAGGACATACATCTGTTACGCTGGGGAAAAGTCTCATTGCTAACACAGAGTTGGAAATTATAGGGTCAAGATTGGGGTGGGCCCTGATATTCCTTGAAGTTGGCACTGGGCAGCAGCATGGGCAAAAGGGGAGAGGCTGCTGGAACAACAAAATGGGCAAAATTTCAACTGCTGCCAACAGATCTGGAAGATGCTGGTGGATTATAAGGGACCCTGTGGTTGGTGGTGAATAACAGCTACAGGTGCTTTATCTTCCAGTTCAATTCAGTTTTATATGAATTAATAATTGTCAAGCAACTGCTTCTGTCAGCGATGAGGATCTATCATGTAATTTCATTGCTCTAAGAGGAAGCAGTGGATGGTTCATTTTCACTAGTGGTCTCTGGCTGGACAGGAGTTCTGTTCTCACTGGCATGAAAACTGCAGGGAAAAAGGAGAAGGATGTGAGTAGGTGTCTCCTCCTTTCTCCTGTGCAGGCTTGAGACACTGTAAAAGTTACAGCTGGGTAGAAGAAAATGCTGATGGTTTCCATACTCTGGAGTCTTTGGTATGTAGTGTTGAACACTATAAAAATAAACTTGAGCAAATATATGCTCTTCTAACTGTCAAAAATCACGAAAACATGCGCAGGGTTTGATGAGCAGTTGTCTAAGAATTGTAAATATATTCCTGAGAAATGGGGTTTGACAGACGGGGAGGACATGCAAGCTGCAGGATTTCAGCATTTTTGAAATCTCATTTTCATTCCTGGACCCTCCATCGTCTTTTGTGTGCACATGCACAAGTACCCACGAAGGCAATGTTCCCACTGCAAACTAGTTCCAGACTTTGATGGTTTAGAAGTCTAAAATGGTGCAGTTTTGCATTTGAAGCAATGTCTGCAGGAGCACAGGGCTGCCCTCAGCAGCAGCATTCCCAGAGGGATGGCTGTTGTCTGCTGGCTCTAGAAGGAGCACACGTTGTGGTAACCCAAGGTTTGCCCAGTGAAGGGGCAGGTTGTATTTCAATGAATCTATTGCACTGTTTTTCTGGAATAAGTATTTGGGAAGAGCTGCTTTGGTAAACTTTCAACTGCAGATTACTCCCTTATTTTCCTTCTCCACTAAGTGCCTTGGGCTCCTGCCAACAGCTGCCTAGCCCTTGCATATGGAAGGGCAGCTCTGGGCAGGGGGACAGCCCTGGGGGGTATCTCAGCCAGCCCTTCCCGCTGGGCAGCTCCACAGAAGGATGGGAGGAGATCCCACTGGGAAGCTCCATGGAAGCACAGGCGGCACTTTGGTTTCCAATTCAGGGGATTAATACCATTTTCTTTTCCTTGGACACTGCAGCCAGTTGGCCTAGTGCTCATATTCAGTTTGCCCACTTCTTGAGTGCACTTACTTGTGTAAATCTGCTCAAGCGTTTAAGTCTGAAAGAGCAAACAAACAGGGGAATGAACAGACGGCCCTGCTGGCTCTGGAGGGGTCGCTTGTTTCTCTTCCCTTGTTGCCGTGAATGTGGCCCCGTGCAGGACACACAATGGTGTCTGTCAGCTCCCCTTTCCCAGCTGAGGGCTTTGCTGGGAAGTGTAAAGCACCGTCTGTGCCCCCAGAGCCTTTGCTCCCTTAGAAATGCTCATTGGGAGCGGACATGTGCTCCTTCCTCTTCCTCAGCGCTTGGTTCCTCCTGTGCCCCAGTGCCAGGATGGACAGAGCCCCAGATCCTGGGGTATCCTGTGTGCTCCCTACAGAATGGCACAGGGGTTATTCCAAGGGAGGAGAGGGGCCTTTGGCCACGGGTGTTCAAACACCATGGCACACCCCAGAACTGATGGGCTTCTGCTTTAGTAACCAGGGTTGTGAGGACTGACTGTACCACAGCTCTTTAGCCAGTCAGACTCTTATCATCTCATAGGTTTTTTCTCACAAATGTGCCACTGCTGTTTTATTGTAGGTTATGGTTTGCCTACACTTACTACTGAAGAAATTTAATCTTGTTTGAGATTCTCAGGTTGTTTTATCCATTCTTTATTACTTCTGTAAAACTGTGGTGGTTTTGTTACTCTTCTGCTGGTTATTCAGTGAATCTCTGTTTTTTGAATGCTTTGGTCTCCCAGACTATTGGGGGGTTCTCAGAAACACCCTTGTCTTGCAGAGATCCTGTTCTAGATCTCAGCACATGCAGTATTTCACCTTCTGCATTTTGCTACAGAGCTTTCTGTGTATTCCCCTGCATGCTGTGTCATTTGTGTTACCCAAACCTTCCTACCTTTCTGTCTTGCACCCCGATTTGAGTAAATTGGACAAAGCAAACTTTCTGACCGGATTCAGGTCAGAGTTTCAGGCTGTATTTCTCAGGGGCAATTTATTTTTGCCTGTTTTAAATTTCTGTGTCACCACCTCAGACATGACGTTTGTTCCAGTCTTTAAGTCATCTGTGGCCATGTCTGTTCTTTTTTTAGGGGCTGACATAGTCCATCCCTGAGCATCTGGTGTTGTAAAGGTTCTCTGCAAACTGTTCTACTGCAACTGAATTTCATCTGACTTGTGATGCCACCTGGGATTTTTGCCCCTGTTTGGGAACCACTTGCCCACATACTCAGTGTATTTCTTTCTGCACCAGGAGCTGCTGCAGCTCAGGTCCTGAAGGACATACTTTTGGTGATATTATCCCTTAGGTGCAGAACACTGGGCCAAAATAATTCCTGGCATGTTTGCATCAACAGCAGGGACCTACTTGCTACACTGCTGTTGATTTTAGTGTTATTACAGAGTGTTTGGCTTCAGTTTAAAATGTCAGCCCTAATCAAACATACAGATGTTCCCTGTTGGTTATGTCTAAGGTTTCCTAAAAGAGGAGTTTGTATATGAATAATTGCGATTTCTGTCCAAGTCCCGTGTGATCTCCACTGGTTCTCTTTACCTCCCCTTTCACCAAGATAAGATGTTTACCCTGGTGTTTAAAGGGTGCTGTCAGACTCAGCCCTCTATCCAGGCAGTGTGCCCTGCTGCTTTGCATTCAGCCAGGTTTCTATCCCTTGCTATGAAACAGATGTTTAAAATGTCACAGAATTCACCAGCCTGCCCTTTGCACAGTTCATTTATGATTATTTATTTACCTCCTGGTCATGACCCACTGCGAGGCTGGAGAGGAGGTGAGGTGGGGGAATTCCATGAGACTGAAGGTCACCTCCCCTGTGGAAGGTCACTGACACAGCAAGAGCACTCGGGGGCTGTGGGGGAACCCTGTAGGGTGAAGGCTTGTCTGCAGTTCTCAGTGAAGACTTTCCCTCAAGGCAGCCTGACCCCAATATCCTGTGAAGATTCACCATGGTAAGGCATCCAGGTAGAGGCATATGTTGGGAGACACCAGGGAACCTTGTCACAGCAGCTTTATGGGACAGGATGGGAGGAGAAAAAAGGTGGAATATATATTAGGAACTACCAGTGTGGTGATGTTTCTGTGCTACAATAAATACTCTTCAGAAGCCCTTGTAGCTCTGCAGGGGATAACCAGAGTGCAGGGTTCTGGGACAGGCAGGTGGTTCATTCCAGTCTGACCCTTTATCTCTTCTTGGTTGTCATTGCTGTGTGAAGTCTGGTGACTAACTGTAGCTCCTGTTCTAGAACAGGGAATTCCCTTGTGTTAATGCACTGCTTGACTCATGAGTCGTGTTCTCTTTTTTTTCTGTTTCAAAGTAGAATTTTGCATCCCTGTTAAATGGGTTGCCAAGTCCAAACGTGGAGTGAACAGTGGCTGGCTTTCTTTGGCTAAATTCTGCCCTCCGTCTTTGGTCTTGATGTGAAGTATTCTAATCCCAGACCAGGCACTGGGTTCAGTGTGCTGCAGAGGTGACCTGGGTTAACTCTCCTGCTCATCTTTGGGATCTCTGGAACCGCGTCTTTGCCTAACTGGCCCTTAACTGTGTCTCTGGGAGATCTGCCAAGGCACTGGCTACCCCTTCTTTGATGTCTGAGCATCTCTCTTGACTTTGTGTGTGGATCTTGGATCTCACTTGTGTAGAAAACTCCGTGTCCTTCTGAGTTGGGACACGTGGGACAACAGTAAAAAAAGAAGGCAGCATGAAGGTGGCTCAATTTATTTGCATTTCAGCCCTGCCTCAAGTTTGGGCTTCTTTTCACCAGAGGAGGACTAAGGCATTGCCCCAGTACTGCTCTGCACCTCTGCCCACCTCCTACATGCTTCTCTTGGGGCTGCTCTGGGGCAGGAATCACGTGTTGATCTGGGATCCTTTTTGGCTTTAGTTGATGTGGAGGGGAAGGGAGATGCAGAGCTGATTCCTGGGAGCCCTTAGGAAAAAAAATAGCGTGCCTTGTAAAAACAAGCGATTTTACTTATTGCAATTGAGGAGTCAATTAACTGGCTAATTAAAGCAATTTCTCATTACATAATTAAATTCTGGTTCATCACCATTTCTACTCTGCAAGGCTGCCCCAGAATGCAGAGCCCTTTCTGAGCACTCTGCATTATGGACTGAAGAACCATTTGTGTTCTCAGTGTTCAGATATGCTCAGAGCCTCTCCTGTGTCTGGAAGAAGGAGAGGAGGGTAGATGGGACTTCCTTCCATTACATGTGGAAATAAACAACAGAGTGCCATCCAGATGGGTAAAGAAAGGGCAGTTTTCTAGGACGTGTTTCTAGTGCCAAAGATAAATGGAGAAAGAAGGTGATGAATACTGGAGCACAAAACCCATGAGGTTTAAGATACCCAGGGCTGTGGGACTCAAGGTTACACTATGGACTATTAGAATATCTCAAGCTTAAAGCATTTTGTTGAGTTTGGACTTGCCAGTGCTCATCAAATATACTCTTGAATTGGCTGAGAGGAGAGAAGGCTTTTAAATTCTGGCAGCTTCTTCCTGTACAGAAAGAGGGGCTGAAGATGGAGTTATTTTTTAATGAAGGATGAATTAGAGAAGTGTCAATGTACTGAAGTGTTCTATGGTATGCAGGAAAAAAACATGAATTGTAAGAATTTTAAATACTTTAAAATCTACAATGTGAGATTTTAGCTGGCATTGTTAAAACCATGGTGTCAAGCCATGCCACCTGCAGAAGAGAAAGGAGGGCCAGGTCAATGACATTTGTTGCTGGTGAGCCCTGATTTGACAGTGAGGGACTGTGGCAGAGAGATTTTTGGAGTTAGGATGTAAGTATGTACTTCAAAGCCCAGAAGGAATTGGCTTTGGCAGCTGATGTGGACTTCAAAGACTGAAGGAGACACAATGGAAAGAGCTGCATGTAACGTGTTCAGCTTCCCTTGCTGGTAATACCCAGTGACTGAATGCCCTGGCTGTGCCTTGGAAACAGGACTTGGGTGGAGCTGAAACCATCCTCTCAGTTAGAGGAAACTGGTTAAAATTAGTAGATGTTGTGGATTTAGTCAGAGTTCAGGTATTTTAACTGATGTCTCGGTGAGTGCAAATGAAAGAAAATTGTGTGGGATTTCTTTTGTTTGGGTTTTTATTTGCTTTTTTTGCTTCTGTTTTGTTTGTGTGCTTGTTTTAAATGTTCTTCTCAGACTACAGACTTGTGCTCCTTCCTGTGTATGCGACACTGCTCAGGTACCTCATTCCCTGAGTCTCAGCTCCTCATTCAGAAACTAAATGCATTGCAGAGAACAGCTTTGGGGCACAGTCACTGGTTTTTGTGAATCCCTTGGACCTTGTTGATAATGACCTCTAACAAACATAAGTAGGCTTATAAAACTCATGGGACACCCTACTTTGAGAATTGCAGAATTCACTGGGAAAAGAACGGTGAGGGAATACTTAAAAAACCAAACAAACAAGAACTGGGGCCTCTAGGTAATATTTAGCATCTCCAGAGCATGATGAAGAGAGAACGGAGAAGGGGGTAATGGTGGCTTTGCACAGTAGAATATTTGTTTTCTGTTCTTGGATTTTTGGTCCAAGTACAGGATGGAAGAAAGGGAAGCAGTGGAGGCAGATTGCAGCATGAAGGCTGGGGGAAGGAAGAGGGGGTATAGGAGGAACAGAAATACCTGTGTGCACCTGTGTTGTGAGGAGGGAGGAGTGGGTGTAGTGCTGTGAAAGACCATTAGATCGTTAATGACTGAGTTATACTTGATAATATTTTGCTAAGAAGAAAGCTAACAGAAGTTGGGAAATAACATCTATGAGAATGGCATACTTTAAAAATATTCAGCCCAAAGCTGGAATGCAAAAAGCCCTGGGATGTGTTGGGAGCTGCCTGGCACTGGTGGGAACAGATCACCCATAGCAACAATTCTTTCTGTGGGCTCAGTTTAGGTGGGTTTTGCTGTGTGAGGGGGGTTGGGTTTGTTCTGTGGCTTAGGGGATTTTTTTTAAATTTTTTTTTCTTCTGGAGTGTGGTAGGAGATAAAATCCTGGCAAATACTTTTTCACTGCTGACTGCCACTGCTTGGTGTCGTGACTCTGGTGGAGCTCAGTTCTACCCCTGACCAGCAGCCTCAGCCTCCATATGTTCCTGGTACCACGGGTGAAATGGGCACTCCCGATTCGGCGCAGCTGGCAGATGCTGGTTTGTACAGTGGCAGGCGTTCCCTCTCATGATCAAGTTATTAGTGTCATTGTCATGAAGTGCTCAACATCTTTCAGCCCTGAGGGAAGAGCCAGCCCAGTTTGGAACAGAGACCAGTGCATCCTGGCAGCACACATTGAAGCACTGTAGAGTTCCAACATACTTGTGTTCGTGGTCCCTTAGGAAGCTGCCCAATTCCCAGGCTGGCGCTTCTGACATAACTCAATTATGGAATCGTAAATAAACAGTTGACATAGGCCAGGGAACTTCAAAGCACTCAGTACAGTTGTAATAGGTTCTGGCTTGATAAATAAACCATGCTGATGTAGTCTAAAGGATTCTTAATTTTTTTTCCTTCTGTTTTAGATCAAAGCTTCTTCCTTGAACAGCAGCCTGGCAACTCTCCCTAACCCCTTTCCTTCCCCCACATCCCCTGCTGATCTCTTGGTACAAGTATCATTGCCCATGGGACTGGCTTCTTTGCAAAGTATACTCCAGCTCTTAAATTAATTGCATAGTGATACACAGTTGCATGTAAAGTAGTTTTTGGGTAATGATTCTTGATCAGCTTTTTTTTTGTTTGTTTGTTTGATTGAATTGACTTGCATAGCCTGGCTCTGGTAAGGAGAATCACTTTTACACTGGTCCTTATTTGGTGCCTTTAGTTCCCTGTGTTGCAGCCTTGTACCCACATAGTGGGGTCCCAACAAGACCAGGACACAGGGAGGTGCTGGCTGAGATGGTGTTGCTTGTGTGGCCTTTTCCCCAAAACTATTTATTATGCTTAGAACTTGTTGGTAGATGCAGCTTACCTTCACTGACTCCAGGACTCTCTTTAAGAAATGCCATCCTCCATTACCGGACTGAAACCATCAGGGACCCTCTGAATGTCCTGTGAATCCATGGCAAGCCTTGGGATAAACGTGCTCTGTGTTCAGTGCCCTATTTTGGTGCCCCCTGTTCCCTCTGTGTGGAGGGGAGTGGGTGCCTTCCATCCACCTCTGCCCATGCTCTGTGGCCTTTGCAGGGAACACACATTGTATAAAAATGTCTGGTCTCAGTCATGTGCCTGAATTCATAGTTCCAACTTAATTTGGGAAGTGTGAACCCGCTCAGCAAATATCACCAACAGCTTTTCCCATTTACCTGCAGCAGCGTCGTGGCTCTGGCTCCAAGGAAAAGCTTCCTTTTGCTCATGTCACAGTGCCAAACCTGTCACAGCCTCCGGGATGGCAAGGGGGGGTGAAGGGGAGAGGGGAAGGCAGCAGGTGCAAGCAGGCTCCTGCTGTGAGCATTTAAATGCTGATATGTCAGAATCTGGGAAATGTGTGACAGACAGTTTTCCTGTGACCTGGATCCTGAGAGCTTAAGCAAGTCTGAAACTTTCTTTTTTAAACAAGTTGGTATATTAATAACAAGCCTACTGTGTGTATGTGGGAGAGTGGCAGGTTTTCACATGGATTCTGACTGTTTGAGAATCCCATGTGATGTCCAAGTGCTGAGGCACAAGACCACATATTGCTGTCTGCCTTCTGTCCAGAGGAGGAACTTGCCAGAATTATCTGAGAAGAAACTAAAGAAAAACCTCCCCCTAAATCCAAATCAACATGGAAGGAGAAGTCACTGGTGATAGTAGCTTCCTAAGAGCTGTGTTTACAAGGAATTCAGTCACTGAGAAGAACTAAAATCTCTAGTTTTAACAGAAAGAGCCCAATCTGAGAAGCTGATATTTTTGGGTGTACTGAGAACTGCCTGGTTTGCCACAGGAGATCTGTGTCAAAATAGTGTAGAGCCTGTGCCTGGGTCTTTGGACTCAAATTGTTTGATAAATATTTTAGTGTTTTGCACATCTTGTTGCCAAAGATTCAGAGTCTAAAGCTGCCTTCCAGGAAGGATGATCTTTATGTATGCTCATGTTTGATTCAAGTGTGGTGCAAAAAAGGGAAGCTTTATAATCAATTCTCTACTCCATTAACATTCTGAAAGGATGTCTCTGGTCACATCAGAGGCAATCTGTTCTCTCTGTCTTTTATATTATTGTTATTTGTTTTGTTTAAAACTCCATTGTCTATGAAGTCATCTGTCACCCTCTGCAGAGCCCTGCCAGGGCACGGTCTGTGTATCTGCCTCTGCCTGGGAAAAACAAAGAAGTTTCTCAGTTGCTGGCTCTCCCCTCCCTGCCTCCCCCTCCGCTGAGGGAGAGATGGTTTGCTGAATTTTCGTGGCCCATTTGGTCCTTGGCCTCTTTGCTTGTACTGCCCTAAGGATGCCAATTAATGTTAATCTGAAGGTATAAGCTGCTCTGTTAGGTCCTGGAGTAATGCCATCATCTGGTCCCACATGGGTCACGTAGCAGCTGTCAAGCAGTAATGTTTATTTCATTTTTACTTCATATCCTTTACCTCATGATTGATCACTGTGGCTTATTTAAAATGAATACAATGGACAAAATTTTGGACTGTTGTGAAAGCCACTAAGTGAAATGTGGGCATGAGAGCAGGGAGTCTGCAGCCAGCTGCTCTCATGCAGTCATTGACAATACATAGCAGGGAGAGACAGTGACATTAAGTGCGAATAAAGGTGTGTTTTGTTCAGATTTCAAACCCTGGAAATTTCCCTTGTCATGTAAGGATGTGATGTTCAGTAGCACGCCTTAACTCGTGTGATTTATCCTTCATGATGTTGTATTTTCTCTCTGCCCTTGCACACTCACCTCAGAAAAACTCCCAGGGTGTTACTTGCCTGTCTAGGGGACAGTAAGAACTGCCACATTCCTCATCCTGTAACCCTTGTGATGAGGACCTGGATAAAGTGAAGGCAGGATTGTCCTGGTGGCTACAGGAGCTGTTCTGTGGCACCCACAGCCCCTCTGAGCACAGCCTGGCTCACTCTGGCAAACCCCCAGTGTGTGCCTGGCCCTAAGTGGGGCCATGGCCCTGGTGGAGCCCGGGGAGCTGCTGTGCTGGAAATGAATGGCTCTGTTGGACTCGGTCCACGGGCCTCATTTGGATTGTTTACAATTGAGTAAATCGGGCTGTCCCCATGGAAGTTAATGGGATCATTCCTGGTGTGACAGCAGAGAGAAACCCTGATGCCTGAATCTTGCGTGATTAGTGCAGTCCATGTTTTCCTCTCTCAGGTCCTTTACTCTTTCTCCTGTGTCTTGCTTCACAAATGCATTCCCTTAAACGTGTCATGGATCAAAAATGCCATCTGTCAGCAGGGGTGAAGTCTGTAATCCCTGTGCTGTTCAGGTAACCAGCAAATTGACATTGTTGGAAATGGGGCACTCAGCCAGCCCGCTAATGCTATGGATTTGGGGGTTTTTGTTTTGTTTTTTTTCCCCCCTGATCTCCAGATTATTGTTTACATAATGTGTGGACTGATAGTTGCTGGATGGTTTACATGCGAGTTGCTTTCTGGAAGCCCTGTGTGGGTATGGAGCTCAGGATGACATAATGTAGGATTTAATAATTGCAATATTATTGCTGCAGTGCAGAAAGGGGGGTGGCTGCAGTGTGGGAATGGTGCTGTCCGATGCATGCAGGCAGAACAGGCAGGGGGGACACAGGGTACAGATGGATGAATCCTGCTTTACTTGTGTTCTTCTGCAACTAAAAGCCCTACTGGGTTTTGGATAGATTTGGAAGGACAGAGCTTGGTTGTGCCGTTATAATTGCAACTGAATTTATCCCAATGTGACTGAGCTTGGCTTGTTGTACCCGTGTATACTAACACCTTGTAATTGTGCATGGGTTTGGTATCCCCCATGTTTTGCTAACATTTCACAAATTAAAAATGTTTTGACTGTTTTCTCTCTAGTCAGCACTCGGCTTTCTAGATCAACCGTTTGTAGCTTTAAAGAAGCATCCCAGATTTTGTTGTTTGCTTTGTTTGTTTGTTTTTCATTTGCTTTGGAACTGTTTGTACCTAAGCTGGCTGTGACTCAGTGTGAGGCCTTGTGCCTTCACTCAGACATGCGAGTTTGCTGAACTCAGCTGGAAAAGATTTTTTCATCAGTGGAGAGTGGAAAGGTGAAGAGAGATGCTGGAAAAATTCAGTTAACACTTCACTGCAGTGCTATAGCTCAGCTATTAGTATGTCTTCGGAATGTGAAAATGAGTGCTGAGTGTAAACAACACAGTTGTGTAATATCCAGCATGAACCAAAAAGAAATGGAAAACATAAGATATGGTCAGGTAAGTTACACTCTAAAATCACTTTCCCTACGGATACCCAGCAGTTTCTACTAAACTCGATTTTTTTCCCCCTCAAGGAATACTTTTATCAATATCTATTTATTTTTTTTTAATTCAGCCAGAGAAAACCTTAAAGAAGGGTTCTGTGGCCTTGTTTCTGAGGGTCATAAGGTTCTGCTATGAGAACTGGGAAGACTCAAGCCCAAACCTCAGCATAACTCTACAACAAGAAGTGTGTGAGCAGAGACCCAGGTGTGCCGTGTCTCTGGAAGTGTCTGCAGGCTCTCCTTGTGCTCCAGGACTGGCTCCTGTCATCGTGTGCCATGCAATAATATGTTCCCTATCAAACTAAAGCGGTGGGAGCACAGAGCCCTTGGGCTCATTATCCTCTGCAGACAATGCAGTGTGACAGTGAAATGGCTGATGAAATCTAATGCTGTCTTTTCAGTTAAAAGGCAGTGTGGTGATTACAGCCCTTCGGTTCCTGACGGCTTTTGAGTGGCAGGGATTAAGGAGAGCGAGGGAACTGTGCTACAGCAAATGCCCGAAGGTTGTAGAGTGGAGCCGACCTACCTGTGGAGCAGCCGCACCAGATCCAGGCTGAGCCCGCAGGGTTTGCAGTGCCCACTGAGTTGTTGTGACCAGCTGAGGTCTGAGATGAACCATTTTAATTCTGAGTTTATGCTGGAAGCACTCAGGTTAAGGCACAGGCTGATGTGGAAATGAATGTGTGTGGTCAGTGTAACTGAGGCCACATGCCACCTTCCACATGAGCAAGAGTGGTCAAGTTTCCCTCAGCCTTTGATGCTTGTGTTGTTCTGCAATCCAGAAAATGCTGCTTTTGTGTAGTTTGTGGCTATTTCTTATAAGGATGTCTTTTGTCTTGGGAACTGGGAGGGCTAATGAAAACAGTGAATGACCATGAGAAATCTGAAGACCAGCCGAAAGTTTGCAGGAGAGCCTTGCTCTGGTGCTGAGTGTCCTGTCAGGTGGGGACTGTGTTTAATAAGGTGCACCAGGAGCCAAGGAGTGGCTTTTTTCTGTAGTTACAGATGTGTACCTGGTGATGTTGGGGGACATTGGTGGAGGGCTAAATTAGACCAGCGTTAATTGTGTTCCTTGCTCAGTGCAGATTTTCCTGTGCATTTATTTAATCTGCTTCAGAATGTATGGCCAAACTGCAAATGGCACTGGCTATAGAAATAATCAGAATGGGACACATCAGGTTCCAGACCCTGGAAACAGGGATGTGAAACTAATTAGTGAAGTCCCGAGTTATGGATTCTTGGTCTCACTGTCCGGCATCCTGTGCTGGAGCCCCAGTGGATGTTCCTGGGATCTGGCTTTCCACTGGCTCTTTGCAAGGAGGTGACAGGCAGCATCTGTTACAGCTGAACATTCCAGTCTGTGGTGATTTTAGTGGTACTAATGCAGTGGATTGGAGGTGCCTGTTAACCCTCCACCCAGCCCTCCCAGGGTGCCCTCGGAGGAGCCAGTGCTGGCATCTCCCAACTGCAAAGCCCTTGCCTGGCTGCTGCAGGCACCTGGTGCTGCCACGCTCTCAGTCAGGGGGGTGCTGACTCCTGAAATAAATGCTGTCCATCTAATTAGTATGTGTAGCGGCAGCAGGTTTTAATTACATGGTTAAATACACAGAAATGTAGGTTTGTCATATGGGATCAGTCTATGGGCCCTTTGTGGCTGACACTCTGCCTTCAGCAGTAGCCAGTGCTGGATATAGTGGTGCATAACACATTTCCTTTTGCCCTTGGAGTAACATGCACAGGCTGTTACGGAAAAATTTTCCCTCTTGCTTTATTGAAGCCAGTTTGTGTCCAGAAGAGAAATTCCTCTCTGTGAACCCTTTCATTCTGCTGTGGCTCAGGTTAACCCAGGGATTTATGTTTTATAGGCAAAGATGAATGAGCTCTTTTATTTTTTCCTTAGCTTTAGCTGGAGATTTAGTCTCTATGGAATTTCTTGAGGTTTGTGGTCTCTCCAGATTTTCCTGTGCTTTCTTGTGCCTGGTGGAAATTCATTCATTTAGGTGATCAAATGATGAGCTTTGCTTCTGCTGTTCTTTCCTTTGCACCACCTCTTGTGAATATTTATCATGCAAATCAATCTCACCGTTTTTGTTAATAATTTTAGGTTGGTTTAGGTTGTTTTTTCTTTATTATTTCCACTCCCTGTTTAATTAGGGATTGACTGCTGGCAGCTAATATACAGCTCTGATCTAGAGATGCATACAACAGTAAACTGAAGTTGTAGTTTGGTTCACACATGGGAAGTTCTGTGTGGTCTCTCTGAGCAGCTGAGTATGGAAAAGATGAAGAGCAAAGCGTTCCTCCTAGTGGCAATATCCATGCATGGGATGCTCCACCATGTGGGTGGGGAAATCCTTCAGCAGTGTGACTATTCTGCCTTCCTGTTGTGCAAGAACAAAAAAAGGTGTGAAGCGGCTATTGCCACATGATGTTGGAGGGTCCCAGCCCTCTGAATTTTGATTTTCTCCAAGTCTGTTTCCTGCCCTCTGGAGGGCTTTGCTCACTCAGCTTTGTTGGTGTTGGCAGTGATGGTGAACTTGCTCACTGAGAGTCTTCAGGGAGGTCAGAGGGGCTCTGAAGGTGTGAATTCCAGTCTGCATAGTGGGTTTTAATCCATGGCCACTGGGACCAAGGCTTTGCAGAGTCAGGATGACTCACCAGCCTTTGGTGCAGATGCAGCAGTGTCAGCAGTGGAGTCTCCTCCTGCAGTGGTGTCCAGTCTCTCTCCAAGGGAAATCCGTGATGCTGCAAATGCTACTCTTAGGAGAGGGTAAGCAGCATGGAGTGGTTTTCCAGAACCCAAATATTGTCATAAAGCCCCATGGCCCTGGCAATTTGTTTCACAGGTTATAGACCAAATAACACATCTGACTTGAAGAGAGGGGATCATACAGCAGTGGTGGAAATGTGATTTAGAAAAAGAGTCGCTGAACTTCTCTGGAATCTCTGAGATGCTGTTGCTTCTTTGGATGCTTCCACTCAGAATTGAGCCCAGTGAGGGAAGGTTCCAGGAAACCTGTGTTCCTGCAATATGCAATTCCAGTCACTCAGTGAATGCATATCAAAGTGTGTCTAGTCTGGGCTTAACAAGTATGGGTGTTATCTTATTTTTCATTGTGCATGCTGATAAAGGATTTAGAGATCCCAGAGGACTCGGAGATAAGCCTAACAGGAATTTTCTTGATTACTTGTTACTCTTTTGACACTAACTAAATTGAAAGGGGGAGGGTGGAAAGACATGGCTCTAATAGATTTTTGATTTTGATTGCTTTAGATGTGGTTGTGGGGGTTCGTTTCCCCTAATTCAGAAGATGTTGCTTAGGTCGTGAATCGTGGATGTTCTATATGAGTGAAATACAGTGGAGGTGAACTGATTTATGGTCGAATAAAATGTTACATTTTCACAGGTGGAAAAATTACCTTCAGAAGTTCCTGCCCTCCCAGGATCACACCCAGGTCCACAGCACCTCCCGAGGGCTGCTGCAGTTCTGGGGGGCAGTGTTACCACTGGGGATTTAGAATGTGTGTTCAGGGGATTTGTGGGTATTTTTTCTTGTCAAAGAAATGGCACAGGAGAAAATCTAATAGTGTAATGCCAGACTTCACCCTCTGGTACCTGAGTTTGTGGGATCTCTGATATCTCAGGGTGTGGTTGTGTAAGTGAAAGTCATCCAGTGCTGCTGATGGAGCAGGTTAAGGTGAGAGGAGGGATAGTGTTAGTGATGTTTAGCAGTCTAAGAATAAAGGAGTACAGGCATTTGCTGTACTAATACATGTCTCTTTTCCAAGGAATAGTGACTTTTCCTCAGTGGTGCCTGCTGTCCGTTCAGGTACTGTCTGTGTAGTTCTCCTGCTGGATATTTACAGAAGCTCATGAGACACACAGCTGCCTGTTTGGGTGTTCACATCCTGCCCTCCTGCATGTCCTCATGGAATGGAGTGAGGGAAAAGAGTGTGTCATGAGGGTAGCTGGGTGTTCTGTTTTTATGCACAGCATTTTGCAGCTGTAATTCACAAGAGGTACAGGAACAGTTTACCTTTCAATGTATTCTTTCTGTTCTCATAGGTTGTTTAACAAAGACACATCTTCTCCTTCCCTTTTGTGGAGTTTGGCCTGGAGACCACAGCACCTGTACAGGAGTAAAATGGGTGTAGCAGGAACACAGGTTGTGATGCACGCTGTTCAAAACTGCCGTTTTTTAAACCCTGCTCTCTGTTGTCCTAGTTTAGCTATCTAGATCCAAATATACTCTGCTTTTGCTTCAGACAAGTTTTGTTGATAAAGCAGAAGATGAGCTATTTATCAGAGAGATTTAAGGAAAATAGTCTCACTTGCCTGTGTTTGGTCTTCACTGAAGAATTTGAGTCATTAAAAGCTTGAAATCTGTCATGGCTTTGCCTTTGTATTGAGGATGTGCTTTTAAAAGCCCCATTAAAATTCGGCTGGGCATGAAGCTTTGTGCAAATCTCTGTAGCTTAATGTTTAGCTTCCATCCTGGAACTGCCAATTTTTTCTTTTCTTTCCAAAACCTGAGAATAATCGTCAAGGATTTCTATTAAAAGAACGTTGAAGGCATAGTCAAGCACTTAAAAATTTGATATTGTCAAAATTGACAATAGGCACCGGTTTTCTTGCAACCTCTAATACTATTTTAATCTAACTCTTCATCTGCACATTAAATATCATAAATGCAATTTGAACCTGAAGAAAGAGTTCCACAGTTTCTGGCTCCTTAAAAGGAGTTGTACTTTGTTAGAATAGTGAAATGATGACAGATGATTTAGGGGAACAAAAATAGACAGTTAGGCAGTTAGAAAATTTTGGTGACATTTACTTAACAGACGACACTGTCAGAGGAGGAATGTTTGTGGTAGCACATGTTGGGAACAAGCGAGGTCCTCATGCTTCTGGCCTGGTAATGAGGCCAGATCAGGGTCCAAAACCTTGTCAGTGAGTCCAAGCTGTGGAGAAACTGTAGCAATTCAGTAAACAACTTTGCTTTTTTAAAAAAATAGATGGTATCATTTAAAACCTCGAATGGAGCACACAATGAGCATCAGCTTCATATAATTTTGACTGGCAATTGTCAATGTCAAAACAAGGCTCTTGGTATTGTTAGGAGATGTCTAAACAAGGCTACTGTGTGGTGGTTTTATTTTTCTGCCTTTTAAAGTACGGTATCTGTTTGCTCTTTGAGCAGCCCTGAGACAGCTATTCATAAGATTTTCTGCAGCACCTGCTCGAGGGTATCATTTACTACGGAAGGAAGTGATTGTTTGCTGTACCTCCCATTGTAAATGGAGGGACTGCTACAAACCTTGAAACAAAATAAGACAGAGCAGCACAGCAGATGCTGTTCCCATTGATTCACAGGTAGTACAAATCTGATTCTGCTACTAACACTCTTTTCTTGCAGTGTGATTACTCTGATTCCACTGTAACTTTTTATATCACAGTGGTTGAGAACAAAATTAGGCCCCCTGTGTTTACTGATGAAATAATGACTCCAGAATACAGCTTTCTAGCTCTGCTGGTGTACCCCCAGGTATCCATATTTCAGTTGTTTAGGAATCCCCGTAGCTCTGGGATGTGTTTCTGTGTATCCCCTGTTGTTGCTGTGCTCTGGGACTTGACTGCACCAAAATCCACTTTGCAGTTGCATCTGCCCCAGGAGTGTCTGTACGTGCCTGTCACACGATGAGGATTTCCCTCCTTGTATTAAACTCGTAATAAATGAGCAGCTCCAGCTAGGCCTGATGCTTCAGTGCCAGATGTGGGTGCCAACAACTATTGCCTTTGTCTTTTTTAGCTCTAATGCCAGCACTTGGTTAATTTGTGTATCTTAATGATTATGTATTATTATTCACTTGGTCTGCATTACATTTTTCACAAGAGATACTAGAAATAATGAATCTTCCGAAGAGAAGCATTTCCATGGCAGGAGAGCTGAGGCAGTGGGACTGACCTGGAGTGCAGAGCCATTTTTGTAGCCCTGAGATTGCCCAGAAATTCTGCTGCATCCTGAAGTAACAAGAAATTTCCTTCAGCCAATGATGCCTGTCACAGAACTTGATTTTTAAGGTGGATTGTGTTTGTGCTCTGCATTGTGCTGGGTCAGATGACTTGGATTTGGGTTTGGGAAAGCAGCTTAAGTGCTGGCATGAACTGTGAGTCACAGATCACATGTCTGTGGGGCTGGGGTGTGTTGGAGCCGCTGGAAGCGCGTGGGACGGACGGACTTGGGTGAACTCAAGGGAAGGACAATGCAGCGTGTGCAGGTGGAGTGACCAGCTCTGTCAGGGCAGGAGCAGCCAAGGAACAGAGTGAATAAAAGTCACGTAACCCAAGTTCAGAATTATCAAAATGACAGTCTGGGAGATGAGGAGGAGAGGAGGTTTTTCCTCCCCATTGAGCAAGATTGTAGAGGGCTGAGAGAGCTGGAGGGGAGCAGGAAGGAAAAATGGGAAAGTGATGTGAAATTGGCTCACTGTGATTTGCAGAAAGACACAGGTGCAGGTCATGAAGATCAAGGGATTTGTAAAAAAGCAGGAAGAAGAAACTTGAAAAGGAATGGTAATCTTTTTTACATTAAATTTAATCTGAAACCAACTTTCCAGTCTGAGGCTCACTTTTTATGATCCCTTGGCTTTAGAGTGAATATAAATTCCTAGAACCCCCTAGGTTTGGTGTTGTGCCATGGAAACTGCTCCCTGTGCCCACTGCAGCATTTCATGTCCCAGCATCATTTGGGCTGTAATGTCTAATCAGTCACCTCGTTAGCCCTGTGCTATGGAGGGGCTCCTGTCATGGTTTGTCTCCCTTACTCTGTCCTGCAGGTTTATCTGCTGGTTCCTGATGCTTTGGAAGGCTGGAAAGCAGAGGAGATGAGGGAGGAGGAGTGAATGTCTTGCATGGCATTTCAGATGGCATTATCCTGTTTTATTGCCTTGTTGGTTATATGGAGAATAAAGTAGATGACTTCTGCTTTCCCTTCCTCAGCTCTGGAGCAGAGGACAGCTGGACTTTGGTAGCTGTGATTTGAAATGTGTATCTTTAACACGGTTTTAAATAACTTAATGACAAACCCCAGATACCACGGGAAGCATATGAGCATCCCTCCTCAAAGCAGAGACTGGCGGAATTGCAGCTCCTGTTGCTGCTTTAGGTGCCATCCAGACTTTGTGAAATTGTGTCATGAAAGTGTTTGTAAGGCAGAAATTGTCAGCTTGCTATGAAGTTTCACTGAAAGTAAAAATGTATTATTAATGCTGAGATTCCACAATACAAATGGAAACCATTTGACAGATTTCAAGCATGCTGCGAGTTACAGGTAGAGAAAAAGAGAAGGGAGCTGCCAGAGATGGAAATGGGGGAGAGACAGATGAGTCCAGGAGACATCACAGGTTGTGATGTTTGCTGTGAGACAGAATTAAAGATGTGCTCTTTGCTTCAGATGACAGTGGAAGATTTATGTTGGTGCATTACAGGCCCTTATGCCACAGGCCTCTTCCTCCTCCCAGCTATCCCCCTCCTACCTGGGAAGGGGCAGCAGAATGCACCAGGCAGGCTGATCCCAAGGGAGGGCTGCAGCTGATCCTGGGCACTGAGGTGGAAGGGCAGCACCACAACATACTGGGAGGAGGGTGTGACTGACTAAGGGTAACAGCAGGTCTCCATGTGAAGAACAAATCTAGACAATGGCGTAAAGCTTTGTTGCTTCTGTCCCATAGAACCAGCAGCGAGTGTCCCCCACCCAAGCTACCAAAGCCTTGCCTCACAGATGTGTTGCTCTCTTTCATTGTCACAGCAACTCTTTACCTTTCGAATATCTTTAAGCCTCCTCTAAAATTGCCAAGATCCCAGTGAAAGTTCACACCTGTGATCCTGGAATACTGACAGTTCTTATGAGGTTCCCTTCACCCATATGTTCCACTCTTAGCCTCTGCTTTTGCTTCTTGCTGTAAAGTTTGGTCTGGTATGGAGGGAAGACCATCCTCTTGGATGGCTGAGTTGAGTTTTTGTTGTAACATTTGAGCTGGCACTAGTGACTGCTGGGTACCCCTAGAAACTGATTGCTGCTGGGCTCTTGTTGTCCCCACTGGAGCCTGTTCCTGACTTACCCTGCAGCAAGTGAGGACAGCCCACAGCCTGGGAGAGCAAGTGGAGTGAACGCTGCAGCAAGAGAAAGAAACCCTGAGAGAAAATGCTAATTACATATTTTGACCTTGTTGCGCTAGAGATGGCATCACCCACATTAGCCACTATTCATGATGGTTCCCCAGGGCCTGAATGGCTTCTGGACAGGGAGACATGTCTGGGGCTTTTATTGTGGCTGCCTGGTTAAGTTACAGAATGAAATATATACCATGTAATGCTTGTGCACAAATTCAGTGGTTTTTAGCTGCTTTTGCCTGCCATTTGTCTTCTCTAGCTGTAAGTAGCCTCTGTAGCAGACAACAATTACAAGACCGAAATAAAATCCTGGGCAGAGGGATAGGAGTGAGCTGCCCAAAGAGGGTGGGGGTGGAGCACAGTGTTCCCTTTGTGGAGGAGGAGGGAAATTGGTCAGTAAATTAACAAACAAAATTGTTCTACGCGTTTGCTGTAAATGTTGGCAGGTGGCTCAGTTGTTTGTGTGCATGAGTAGGGGCCAAAATCTGTGTTGCAGTGTTGTCCTGCTCAGTCATCCTTTTAAAATGTTCTCGCTCTTTGGTACCTTGGCAAGATTTCTCCCAAATGAGAGTTGGTAACGGAGCGAGTTAAGTCTGCTCGTGATCCAGGGGTAGGATGGGAGTGGGCAGAGACAAGTGGGAAAAGAGACACTCTGTGGAGAAAGGAGAGAACAAGTTATTTTCTGTAAACCTTCTTGGATTAAATCTGTGCTGCATTATGAGAGAGTAGCAGAACTTGGTGCCTAGAGGGGGAACATGACTGGCATCCCCTGACTGACTCAAGATTCACTGTGGCTTTCCTTTGTGGGAGCACCGGCCTGCCTACTCTGAGTCTGGTTAAAACTGGGGCCAGTTTGTCACAAGGTGTGTTCAGCTGCCTTCCCTCATGTTCCTGTGAAAACAAGACCTGCATACATTTGCTCTTGGCATACCAATCTTGGTTTCTTTTATTTGTGCACTGATTTTAATGGCATCTGAATGAAGAATGGGGGTCTCCAAGCTGTAAGGAAGGAGGTCTCCTGCCTCTTTCTTTTGAGGTTCTTGCTATTTACGGAGTGAGAGGAAGGGTTTTTATGGAAGTGTATAATATCACAGAATCTGCACAGAGGAGTCATGTTCTGGTCTCAAACCCACTTTATTCATATCTTAAAGTCTTTTACACCCAACCCATTGAAGACTGAGCTTTAGAAGTTTGAAGTTAATTTGCTTTCCATGACTGAGCACTGATCCATGTCCCAGTGGTGAGCACCTGGATTTACCCCAGTCAGACACCAGCTCCTTTTGCAGTAAGGAATGACAGGATTCACCATGGAGGTCAGTCCTTCACAAATCCCAAACTGAATGAGCAAAACGGGTACTAACACCCAGGTGGGGATGCTGGGCTGGCTTCTCTGGGTTTGCCCAAGCTTCCAAAACTTCGGAAAAAACCCCACACATACAATACTAATTTTAAAGTAAAACTACGTCTGTAAGGTTAGGTCTGCCTTTGTCTTTGTGAGAAGCCTGTTTAATTTTCATGCATTAAGTGCATTGTCCATATCTGCATTCGAGCAGTGTCACAGTCTGGCCTTCTGTAAAGGTACTGACACCATTTTTCCTGTGTGTAGAACAAGTTGCCCCTCAGGGTAGACCCTCCTCTAATTTGTCAGCAATTTGTCTCATTCTGTAAGACTGTATTTTAGATTATGTTGCTTCAAACCTGGGCAAAGCACAGGCACGGTATAAGATATTGCCTCATTTTTATTTATTTAAGTCCCATGCTGCCAATTTGACCCATTTTTTTCATTCTACCGACTGTTCAAATCTCGCAGATTAATTAGTCAAGGAAGGCACAGCTGATCCTGGAGTGAAATCCATACCCACACATTCTGCTTCTCTGAGATCCAACCCTCGTGGATTTTTCCCCATTCTGGGATGTAAACTGTGGGTATTACACTGCACTGTAACAGACCTCACTAGCCGTTATCATTAGCAGTGGGTACCAGCTTAAAAACCCAGGGATCAAAGAACAAAAATGCTGGCAGCTACATGGAGAAATCCAGCCAGGAGGAAAACAACCCAGAGCATCAGCCAGACGGCTGCTACTCCCTGCACAGAAGAGGACTGTGCGGGACAAGTGGGCTAAACATTGTCTGACATTTAAAAACAACTGTTCTGTTGTATTTGAGAATGTTGGTGAGAAACCCCAGCCCAATGCAAATTGCCCTCAGCACACCTCAGAATGACCAAAAAGAGGCTGAACCACCCCCCCCTTTCCTCGGTGTGAGCGTGTCTGTATAAAGGCAGCCAATATCTTATGTATTGGGTCCTTCAGTTATTAGAGCCCCAGGAAGTCTCTGAGCTTGCTTGCTCAAACCTTGGTCAATGTTATTACACCTGAGAGCCTTATTTGTGTTCACATCCTACTGCATTTAGGTTTTTCTCCTCTTTTTTATTTTTTCTCTTTGAAAACGTTATTAACTAGAGCATTAAATGCTGGCCTCCAGCAGGGCCTTCTCCATATGTTTACAGCAAATGTTTGCTCTGCAGAGAGAGGATGGATGTGTGTGAGAGAGCACACGGCTGTAGTGGGGCAGCTCCCAGACCCAGCCTCCCTGGGAGGCAAAATGCAGGCGCTTGAAAATGCTGATTAGCTCAAGTAATTCAGATGGAAACAGATTTGTAACATCTCCGGGTGCACCTTTAGCCCGTGGGGAGGAGAGGGATGCAAGTGCCACCATCAGGGGCTTTCCTTGCTCTGTGCCAGAGGTTGGCCCATCTCCTGGGGGAGCCCAGACCAGTGTTCCCGTGGCAGAGGCTGCATTATCAGGCAAGGTCGACTTCAGAGCCACTCAGACTGACTTGCCCCTCTCAACTCTTCTTTCCACCCGTGTTCTGTGCAGAAGATGGTTTTTTTTTTACCAAGCCATGACTTGAGCCGCTGTGGGGATGCAGCACATCTGCCTTCAGCATTCCTGACCCTCTTCCTGTGTGTGGAGGCTGGGAGTGCAGCATTCCCAGGAACAGCTGTTTTCTGTAAGGTTAGAGAGTGTTGTAATGTAATTCCCATGGTTACCAGCTGGAACTGGGCATCCCTGCACTGTCCCCCCCCATGCCAGCCCTGTGTACTTTGAGTGTTCAGGTAACAGCAAAGGCAGAGTTAATTCCAGCTGGTTTGAACTGAAAATAGCAAGTAATTCCTCAGTCCTATCCCCCTTTTGGCTTGGAATTAATTCATATGCTGACCCCTATTTTACACAAATGTTCGCAATGATGTACTTTGAAGGACTTTTATTTTGTGTATGCTCATCAGCTGCTCCACCTTCATAATTTGTCTTACTGTGGCTGTTGCCCAACAGTGAAGGTTTTGTTTCTGCTTCCTGCTCAGCGATTGAAATTTAAATGGGGAGAAGCAAATAGAGTAACAAATAATATGCTTTGGTACACATTTTCATGAGGAATAATTGTTTGAACTAAAAGCTTTCAGGATTCATTAAGCACTGGGCATTTGTGGAAAAGCTATCAGAGCATTTATGAATAATGGAACGAGTGACTCTTGCACACTGAACTCTGTATATTTGTGACCCTAATTGTGCATAGCGTAACATCTCCTGAATCAGTTCCCCACTATTGCAAGGAGAGGAGTGGCAGCAAGAAAATCTAGTTTTCTTCATTTGTTTGTTCATAAATAGTAAAAACCCAGAAAACAGTTGTTAAAATTGAGCGTTAAACGTTGAAATTAAAAATATCTTTTGTTCAATTGGGAGAACTGCACATCCTCTGACTTCTGACTGATATAGCTCAAATCTGTTGTCTGACTTGAAGGTGAGGTACAGCCTGTGCTATAGACCAAATGTAGGACACTGCAGCCAAAATTATTTGCCTGGCAAAGTTGGTAGTGACGGAAAACCCGAACCATGACACGAACTCTGCGCCTGGTGAAATATCAAGAATGTCTCCAAATGCCTTTGGGAAAGCTGCAGTAGGTAATACATTGGCCATAAGTTATGTAGGCCATTTCAAACAAGTTCAAGTAAAAATAACTCTATACTGTAAGATACCCGCTTGTGTTCACAAGTTTTTATATATGTTCCAGAGAAACTGCCTGAGTGTTCCAAACACATTGAGAAACGAGGTGAAATGCAACTCAAAGCAAGTAAATCTTCAAAGATGCCTTTGGCTGTATTTCTGTGTGTCCAGGCACTAGTGGTATCTGTGGGTACTTTGCTTTCGTTCTTCTCCAGAAATTCATGAGTGTTACCTGGTTGGAGTTTGCAAAGGCTGTCTGGTCTCTTTTCTGGAGCCATGTTGCCTGGTTCTGCTAAAATATCCCTGAATTCTGCTAGAATTTGTCTGGGGACATTTTGCAGCAGACCTGGTGCACAGGCAGGTGCATTCGGGAGGATCTGAGTAGTTTGATGCTGAAGGAGGGGCTGTGGAGCAGTTGAGTGGTGGTGTGAAGATGATACCTTTGCTTATGTCCAACCCAAGGTCAAGTAATATTGA
Organism: Pitta sordida; assembly: GCA_013390025.1. Classification (NCBI taxonomy): domain Eukaryota; kingdom Metazoa; phylum Chordata; class Aves; order Passeriformes; family Pittidae; genus Pitta; species Pitta sordida. Next base: position 402,178 of record WEKX01009247.1, on the reverse strand, counting down.
TGGATATTGTGAGCCTTTGCACCTGAAATCAGCAGCCAATACTCTGCTGGCCTGAGCGCAAGCAAAAATGGGCCAGTTCTCTGGAAACTTCTTTAAGGGAAATCCTGAAAGTGTAACGAGCTAATTGCATCATGTCCTGAGTTAGTCAGGGTTAAAAATTTAATATTTTCTTTATGTTAACAGGATCTTCTGTGGTTTTCCCAGAACGGTCTCTGCTCCCCCTCCCTCAGTGTGTCACTCCTGCTGTGCTGCTGGACAGCCAATACCCAGAGAGATTTCATTCCACTCGGGATGCTCTGCCTTTGAAGCCGCTGCTCGCAGTTGGTTTCATGGTTTATGCTCTGCTGTGGGGACTCTCTGTCTCCTGCCCAGCCTTGCGTGACTCCAGCTCTGGCACTTGTGCCTTCCCCAATAGGGCAGGGTGTGTCAGGGTGTCTCAGTGCTGCTCTGCTGGAGCACCTGTGATGGGAGGGCAGCGGTTACGACTGTTGTGTGCAATGCCCATGGAGATGTGTTTTCACCTATTGATTTTCCAGCTCGTGTTTCCTGGGCATTTTGATGTGACAGACAGTGACTTCTGCTTGACAAACCCAGCCAGTCACTGCTGTGTGTAGCCAGGGCCAGGACTAAGCTGTTGGTTAGTTTATTTTCCACTGATCGTTTCCTGACTGCTTTAATGGCCACCTCATTACATCTCAGTATTTAAGGGCTTACGAAGCACGTGGAATTTTGTAATAACTGTGGGACTCATTTTCATAATATCAATTTGCAGTACCTAGATGACTATTTGTTTTCATTTTATTGTGTTAATGATTGTTCTAGAAGGTTAATACCAGTAGTTTGGCAGCACCAGTGGTGCAGTAGCATCTGTTTCTTGTTGAAACACATGTCCCTCTGTTCTTGCCCTGAGTCGGTGGGTGAGCGGCTCATGGAGGAGGCACATGTGGAAGTGTGAATGTTGAATGTTTGTTCTCATGTTTTGAAATGGGTTTGGGCACAGATGAGAGCAAAGCTGTCATCTGTGTGATTGCCCAGGATTTGCTCTTTGCTCCACAGGCAGGTAATTCCCGTTTTTCGTCTTCCTTTCATCCTTTCCAAAATCCGACTTTCATTTAACAGCTTATTGCTGCAGAACCAGCAGTGGACTCTGCAGCACTGCCCTGAGAGTTACTGGCTCCTGGAAATGATGTTACACTTCCAGTCTGAACATACCTTCAACCTAAAGCCACTGGAGCACAGCAGACTTTCCTGCTGAACTAAATGAACCTTCTAATGCCCCGTTTTTGTTTGCCAGGTGGGTGCTCCCAGTCAGTAGTGAAGTCACTCTTCCCATCTGCTTTGTAAGCTACAAACCCTATTGTTTCTGTAAGGCCCAGAACCGGTTTTATACAAACTGGTTTTTATAAACTGGGTTTGGTTATCTTAAAATCGAAGACTAATGTAATGCATTTCCTTAGATTAGCCAGGACTGGTATTAGGTTGACAGGTTGATAAACACTCCTTCATTGTATTTAAATTCCAACGCAACATCAGCTTTGAGTCTCCTGGAACGACAAAAGTATCCTAAGATTTGATAAAAATAACCAATAAAACCAATGTTTTATTGCCTCCCCTCAGCTGGCTCTTTTAAATTCTTGAGTGCAGGTTACTTGCCTTGAAATCTCTGAATTTAATAACTGCTGAATAACAGCTTTGTGTTACTTGTTAAAATTGAAGCATTTTGTTACCTTCTGTTGTGGAATGGAAGCCCTTTTTGAGCACTTTTTACATTATTACTGTTGCTTTTAGTGTTTTGGTTTTTTTTTTTTTAAATGTCTTTAGTCTTTAATTTTGCTGCCTGGAGAATTTATCCTTGTATTGCTTTTCTTGAATGCTGCTTTCAGCAGTTCCTGCCCTGTATTTATTGCCATCGATTTACTTTTTCTCTCTTCTGTACAGTTTGGGGGTTTTCTTTAAAAATCTAGTCTGCATTTTTATTGGCTGTGGAATGAACATCAGATGGAGTGCGAAGTCCAAAGCCAGGATTTCTGTTCGTCTCTGATTTGTGAGGAGTTTCCAGGCAAAGTGTCCTGTGTATTTGGAGGGAAGTTAATGTAAATTTACCGACTTTGCTGGCAAAGGACCACTTTATTGTCAAAAACCTGCTAAGGAGGGCATGTCCATCCAAGGAATGCTGGTAACTGTTGCATTATCATTAGTTCTCGAATTAAGTGATTTTAGCAATTGGCCTGTACCATGAAAATAATTTAGCTGCTACATTATATCTAAATTAGGTGTGTGTTTCCACTCTGTACACAGCCAGTTGGCCCTTGTGTTGAAAACGGATTAAAATTTATACATTTGGTAAAGGAAAACATGTTACAGAATAGAAATTAATAATTAGAGAATTTTGTATATTTTCTTTTCCCCCCCCTAATTGTCTGACTTTGTGCTGCTTTCCCCTCTCACGTCACCTGAACCAGCAGGGCTGTTGCTGCTTCATCCGTTCTTTGTGGGAGAGTTTCTTTGTGGGCTCCATGGTTATGGATTAAGAGCTTTCAGTGCATTACTGACAGAGCAGCATTGCTGAATACGTAGCAACAAGCTCTTTCTCTCAAGTGTTTTTAATGAAACAGAAGTTTCTTGTTGCCATCTAATAGGTTTAAACACTATTAAAAAGAAATCCCCTCCATTTCCGTTAATCAGATTTTGTTTGCTGCCCGTGATAACATAAGCTTGCTAGTTCTGACATGTTGAGGGAGATGAGACCTGAATGTTTAATTTGAAGAAGAAAGGCAGAAAAAGATGGGATTTGTGTGGGAAAACTTCCTTTGCGGTTCATAAAACCAAGAAGAGGGAGAAAAAGGATACAGTAATAAATTTTCTTCCTTTTACAGCTCCTCTTAAAGCAGAATGCATGAAAAATACTTGCGAACTTATACCCAGTAATGTGATTAACTTTTCGTACCAGTATATTTTTGCTTCAAAATTAATACGTATCAGAAATTTGCTTGCTTTCTTCCTGAGACCTATAACAAGAATATTGTTTGCCAAACATTCGTGTTTTTTAACTACTTCCCTAAGGAGCAACTTGGGAACTCTCCAAGGATTACCATACTGCTGACTTCAGAAAAAATTAGAAAGCACAGAAAGAAATTTATTTGCAACCCAGGCAGCAAGAGAAGAACAAACCCCAAGTGACTGTGGGAACTGCTGACACTGAATTGCCTGGAAACAACGTTTGGTGCGTTTGGGGACGCGGCTGTTGTGTGCCACTGAGAGGCCCTTGGGTTTGAGGGCAGAGAGTGAATCCTTTCACGTCTCGGGGGGCTGGGGGGGCACAGCTGCCTCAGCCGGGCCAGGGGTGCCCATGGGGCACAACTTCTAAAAATTACATGTGTTTGGTGGTACTTTTATAGCAAAGACTTGTTTGACCCTTCCAATTTACCCGGCGAGCTTTACCTGTTATAGCATTTGCCAATCTGTGACCTTTTCATCTGACCTTTCCTATGTGCAGTTCATGTGGTTTGGGTTTTTTACTTATTTGCTACATATACATTTTTGGTTAAAATGAGTTCAAGACTGTTGGGAGAGCACTACAAAATGTCACAAGGGAATTGCCAGCTTTGCATTCAGTGGAGAAACTGGATCCTGTTTGCCAAAGATCTAATAACCGAGTATTATATTAAGATGAAGAGCAATATGAAAGCTCAGATGCAAATGAAGCTCAGATGATAAGGAAAGACAATAGTCCAGCAATATATGTCTGTATTATACTGTAAATACACAAGTGAGCTCAATTAAGGTTGTTCATGAAATCTTGCTTGACAGTTTGCTTTGAATGTGTGATTTTTATAAACTTGATGCTCTTTTGGAACAGTAGTTTCTAGGCTACAGTGTGTATAATCCACTGGCTTCAGTGGGAGCCTAGAAGCAGAACTGAGAGATACATTTGGCTCTGACAAGGTGCTGATCTTGCTAAGAGATGTTGGAGTTGTGCTGGAGGCCAGTGCTGTGTGTGGGAGAGGTCCTTGGGCCTGCCTGGTTCCTGCTGAGCAGAGAAACCTCAGCGCTGAGTTTGTTGGTGTTTGTTGTTCTTACACCAAACTGTTTTGTGGGCAGTGGAAAGTGTGGCTGTGAAGGGACTTGCTGTGTAGGCCTTTGGTGGTGGCAGCAGTGAAGTGACCAGTGTTGTCCAGCCACTGCTGCTCATCTGGGGGGGGGAATTCAGAAACCCTTTGTGGGCAAGAAGTGGAAGCCTGGATGATCCCTGCTTGCATGAAGGCAACAGCTGAAGGCACTGTTAATGCCACAGCAGAGCCCAGAAGGGGCTGTACACACAGCTTGGCTCCAGCTCCACACAGGAGCATCTCTGGGTCAAAATGAGGGCTCTGGCTGGTTTGGTTTGCAGGGCTGTGCAGTGAAAGGTGTGTTGGGCTGTGTCTGGGACAGCTTGTGTGGGCTCTTTCAAGGTGACCCTGTCCTCCCTGTTACCTGGAAGGCTAATGAGTGATACCCTTCAAATGGTTAAATTGGACACAGTTCTGTTATTGTAGAATAACAGAGGCTGCCAAGAAGTGCACACCGCCATGCATTGTGCTGTTGTGTCTTTTGAACACGGAATTAGTAAATTGTCCAGATCGGACTTTCGTACTCAGTCCCTGAGGTCTCACAGGTCTTGCCCACAAAGGGGAAATACCTGGATACATGTTTACACACTCGTGTTTTGAAAAAGTAGGTGGCTGCCTCTCTTAGCTACAGTGGAGTCTTTCTCCTCTCATATTCCTGCAGATAAAACAATTTAATTGTGATCCAGAGTTATGTGCAATGTAGTCTTTTAAGCCGTTGATTTCTTTATTCTTACTTGAGTTTGTTTTTTTTTAAACTGGCATTTTGAACATGGGTGCCAGTTGGCATTCTGCACAGGGGAACAGAATACATAATCTGCTTCCTCAATATTTTACCCTGATGTATCTTGTTCAATATAAGTTGAAATTAATTGCCTTTTTCCTTTCCCCACAAAACCGATCACAATTCTATCTATTTAGTATTAATACCAATAAATGTATCCCTTTTCCCAGGTAAATATTCCATTTGGTACACAGGTGTTCTATTTATCATAGGCAGAAGTTACATCAATTTCAATTAAATCCCTCTTGCTAATTGTTACAGAATTTTATTTAACTCCTTTAGTTAAATGTGGCTTATATTGATGGAGTTTAAGTAATTTTGTCACTGAAGACAATTAAGACATTGCAGTATCAAGATTGGGAATGTCCAGTTGAGTAGGGTTTTTTTCCCCTGAGTTTGATACTAGATATATTTAAACATTTTATATGTTTAAGATAGTGAAAGACTGAGAACCTTTGGTGAAACTCAGGATTCTACTCATGCAAAGAAAGATGCTTCGACCTGGGTTGTGAATACCAGATACTATTTGAATACTTTGGATGTTTTGAGTGGACTGACTTTACTGATGGTGGGAAGGACAGGCTGACTACATGTGTTTTTTCCCCCAGACTCTGTGTTTGGTTATATTTTGGGAGGAATGAGGCAATGGAAAAGTAAGCCTAAGCCATGACCATTGAATCCAGAAAGGATTTTGAAGGTCACCCAAGTCTGAGGATACTTGACTTTGTTTAATAATATGGGATGTGTATGCAAATCCCAGGACACATCACAGCTTGTCAGAGCTGCCACTCATTGTCACCCCTTGTGCCACTGGCTGTACTGTCACCCCAGGAGCTCTCCTGGCCCTGGGAGACACATGGAGCACGAAGCAGGAATTTGTCCTGGTTATGCAGCATTGATCCATACAGGCAGGTAAAAGGGAAAATGCTGAAGGATTTTGCAAGGACTCAGGTCTGTCAAACGCTGCAGGGTTCTGGGATTTATTCTGTTTTCATTTTGCCTGAGTTTAGCTCCTTAACAGGTTACCTTTTTGGTTTGAGTTCACCAAGTGCAAGATTTGGCCCTCAGGCCTGAGTATCCTCCATTCAAGTGGAGTCTGGTTTTCACGGGACTGTGATGTGAACTCCCTGGTAATTGGTCTCACCAATATGGAATATTCCTCTTCACACACCCCTCCATGCTTGGAATGTCAACCCTGGAGATTTTGCTTTTGTTTTTAATGTGTTCAAACAAGATGTGGGTGCAGTTTGCGTGAAAATAGCCTATATAAATTAGTCATCTGCTCCTAAAGTGATAAAGAGTGATCTAAATACTGCTGTGAAAAAAAAAAGTGTTCTCTAATCTGTATACACATTGAAGAATACTTTTGTTTGGCTGAGGAAAGCACTCAGCATGAACTCCCTCCTACCCAAGTACTCCAAGAGCTGATGTTACAGTGAACCATTCATGTGGCAAATTAAAAAGTCTGGCGAACGGATGATATGGTTCCAAGAACTCAATAAAACTTATAACCTACAAGACTCATCTTTCTATTTCAGTGACATATGTGCTGGTAGTTCTGCAACAGCAGGAATAATTAAGAAAAAAATACAGTTTTAGTATTTTGAGGCTTCATTTTAATGGAGTAAAAGAACTAATTTCTCCCACAGGATTAAGTGAAAATCTCCCCTCCATTGCCTTCCCAAAAAGGTTTCCTAATCAAAGTCATGTTTAAGCTCAAATAAAGTGCTGTCACACATCTCTTTGGTTCATGTAGTGGTTGCTGTTCCTTAGTGATTTCCCCAGGATAGGGAACAGTAAGGAAAACCTTCAAATCCCAGAAGGCAAAGTAAGGCAGACCCCGAGTAAGAGCTGTTTGAACACTGAGTGGTGTGAGAAATCACAACTACCCTTCAAGAGTCTGCCCCTGCTGCTAATCTGTCTTTATGGGACCCAGAGGTACCAGTGGGAGCTGAAGAAGTGATGCTCCTTTTCCATTTTGAGGGTGCATTTGGAAGCTCAGCCTGGAAGAGGGATGCTGACTGAAGCCCTATGAACAGACTGGCTCAGCCACGGTCTGAGCAGCAAGAAGAGTGTGTAAGGTGGCACATGGAACTGCTGTGTTGCTTTCTGTACTTTTTTCCCAAGAGAATGTCAGATAACTCTCTGAAGTTAAACCTGCAGAGACCAGCTGGCAGCCTTACAAGGGTTGTAAGCACCCTCCTGTTTCTGGCACAGTATGAAATCATTTTAGATCCATCTTTTTTTAATTTGGGGGGGATGAAGGGGAGATAGGTCCTCAGTGCTCTGAACCAGGAATCTTAGTGGCTAGTCATGGGATCATTAAGGTTGGAAAAGCCCTCTAAGATCACAGAGCCCAACCATAAGCCCAGTGCCACTGGGCTCACCATGGAACCACATCCACACTCCTTGTGAAGGCTTCCAGGGATCATGATTCTGGCACTTCCCTGGGCAGCCTGTTGCAGTGCCTGAACCCTGTGATTATGTGTGTGGGGGGATTGCAGTTTACTTTTAGGTCCTAGGAAAGAAAAGATGCGTTTTGTTATACAAATACAGGTTTAGGCTTGTGCTGAAGCATGTGTTTCTGCATTGGTCAGTTGAAGTCAATTGCCATTGTTTGGTGTAGACATTAAATTAATAGATAATTCCAACTCTGGGCAAAATTATTTATCTCCACTGGCAGCAGCATTCTATATACCAAGAGAAATTCTCATTATACACTACTTCTGTTTTAGTACTTTGATGCCAGCAGTGAAACCATGTGTGTCCTCGATATTCTCCTTCTTCTTCTGGGTCAAGTAACTTCAAGAAACATTCTCAGCTAACGATGACCATTCAGTAACAGTGACTCTGCAGTTCTGGTAGCTCTCAATTACACACATACAATCAGGACCTTGACTCTTAGAAGTATTTTGGGATGTTCCTTTCGTTGTGTTCACTTAGCTTTCTCCCCTCATCTGCTTATATTGTCTTTGGAGGGATGCATTTCCTTCACGTGTGGAGCAGGGAGGGCCTGCATTGCTGGGTGCGTTTCCTTTTATAGTCAGTTCTGCTCTTCAGCAGAATTCGCAGATGGAGTAATTGCCGTGCACGCGGCACCAGCTCCCTTTGTTCCTGCCCTGACAGGTTGCTTTTTGGTTGACTTGACTTTGAAGTTCTGACTTCTCATTTCTTAGAAATTTGTTGTGGCTTTCTGACATTATTTCTTGTATGTTTACGAAGCTTTCCATTCACATTCGCTTCTTGTCACTGCCTGTGCACTGGCTGGTTACGAGAGGGGTTTGGGGGGTTATAAATAAGGAAACAGAACAAGGCAGATCTATCCCTTGTTCAGTTCAGTAAAGCTTTTGGGAAGCAGAGTTGTTATTAATGCTCATCCTCCTACTGGTGACATGAGGCGGGGATGGACATGCATGGCTAAGGGGATGGCATTGTTCTGCTTCCATGGGTTTTGTCTCCATGTGTGTTTGTGTTGGGCAGAGATTGGCGTGAGGTTTTCAGCTCTTACAGAGGATCATTGTGGAAGCAGTTCATGTGTGTTAGCTGTGAACAGATGGTAATGCATTATTTTTGGCATGGGGGAGGAAAAGGAGACCTCACATTGCATATGAATAGACATCTCTGGGGTTTGTCCTACCAAAATGAGGATGCAAAAGTAAAAGGAGAGTGAGGCTTACCTGGGCCTTTGTGTCCTTCTGTGTAGCACTTCAGTCAGTTCTGGATTTATCTGTTGCTTCTGGAAGTTCTTCAAGCTTGTGGTGGATGCAAACATAGTAGGACTGATGAGCATATTTATTTTAGCTCATGAAAAAGATACTGTTTGCAATTTTTGGAATAGTAATAGGTAGATCGGTGGGCCAGCAAGCTGGGGAGGAGATATAAGGACTGGTCTGACTATAGTAACGTAATGTCATTTGGGTTTTTATTATTAGTGTGGCAGGGACTGTGTTGTATTGGCCATGGTGTTACCACAGACAAAAAGACCATTTCTGACAGAGAGATGTTGCACTCTGAAATGTGTGTGCTGCTGCTTCCCTGTAGTTTCTTAGTTGTCTGTCTTCCAGTTTGTTTAAATAAAACTTGACTTGTAGCATGAGAATTTTTTCTTGGATGTGTTTTTAATGAGCTCTTCTGCAGCTGGTAGGATGCAGCGGTAGTTCAACGTCTTCTGCTCAGTGCTGCTCATCCTTGTCAGAAATTAGTATCTAGCAATACTTCACGATTTTAAAAGCCATTGGAAGACTGATTATGTATTGGGTTTAATTCTGAATGTTTCACAGTGATAGGTTTTGTTTTGAATCACTGCCACTTTTGGCTGTGACTTTTTGGCTTTTCACGAAGCTGTTTTTTGGTAGCAAATGTTTCTGAGGTCAGTTCAGACTCGTTGAATGCTAAGACACGATTGTCCGTGGGTGTGTGAGGCGGTCAGCTCTGGGGCTCGCCATGAACCTTCTCCTGAGACAGTAATTATGTTGTATCTCATCCTTGGGACTCGAGTGCTGCTGTTACCACGCCTGGTCAAGTTACTCACGCTGCTCTGAGCAGACGTGTCAACAAGGGCTGTACTGTGTATAAACGAGATTTGGCTCTTCTTGGGAAGACCAATATAACAGCACTTAGGACATGCAGATGTGTGTATTTAGCTTTTTACACAAGTGTCTGTTGTCGTTTAATTAATTCTCTTGGTTGTAATGTAGTGTACTGGACCATCCTAAGGCATCAATATGCTAAGATGGTTAAAAAATGCTTTTATGTTTTTACTGCTGTGTGAATATAAGAAAATAAGTTATTTTTTTATAGCTTTTAACATTGTTTCTATAAGTGACAAAACCTGTGCACTCTAAAAACAATCAAAAGAGCGACACTAAGTTTACAAGGACAGGACCAAGGCATGTATTTTAACCCTCTGATGAGGGTACCCTGCAGTTGAGTTTAGAGCCAAGTGACTTAAAAGCTGAAAAACAATTTTGGTTTTGCATGACTTCTTTGTAGCAGGTATAAATTGATCTGGTTTTAAAGACAGAGGAATGGTGGGGAGTGTTCATTTGGAATCATGGGGGGAATTATTTTTATATCAGAAAGGACTTTCTTTGGTTTCCAAATGTCGTGTGACTTCCTGACTGAAAACCCCAGATCTCTCTAACCAGCCGTTTGTGATAGGTTTGTACATCCTCTTGGGTATGTCTTTAATTCCTTGCTGTTGTTTATGGGAACCTTGTTTCTTCCCTCCTTTCTAAGTAACACCCATGATCCGGAGGGAGAAACTTCATGGTGGTGGTTGCAATGATTCCAGTTCTCTGTGAGAAAATTGTACATCTCTGGGATGGTGTAACAACTAAACACTGTCCCTTTCTACCTGAGAGAAACTTTGGAACACAGTGCCTGTGTGAATTCTGTGTGAAAAATGATGATTATTTGCCTAAATGAGCTCTATAAATAAGCACCCTATTTAAGGAGTGTGAGTTCCACTGCAATGCAGCTGCTGTATTTGGAGAGAAAAAGGTATTTTATCTTAATGAAGCAACAGAAAAATTGTGCATTTCCTTTGCTGAAATTTAATACAGAATTGAAAACATATAGGAGGTTTTTATAGTGTACATACTCCATAATACTTAACAGTAAGTAGATACCATAAATTACCTTAGTCTAGTGAAGTATGAGGAAGCAGAACATGCTGCCAGCAGCAAGAGATCTGGCAAAGCTTGTGGAATTGGTGGTAAACTTTCCAATTTCAGGCTTACTCTCAAGTCTAACGGGACAGGAGGTGGCTCACTGTGGTTTCCTCCCAACACTGAAACATCCCTGAGGGGACCAAACCACAGACATCTCCCGGTTCGAGGGCTCTGTGACTGCTGTCCAGCCTGCAGGGTGGGCTTACACCGACACACACTGCTTTCAGAAAACACTTCAGATTGCAAAGCACTGTCAGTTCTAGGCAGAGTTTGTTCACCTACTTTGGGTCTGTGTTTAGCTCAGGTCTGAATTTTGTACAAAATTTGCTGACACTTTTGCTGTATTGAGTTAAATGTGTTCTGCAGCTGTCACTGGTGCTTTCCAGACAGAGCTCCTCCCTTTGCTCTGTGATCAATGTGACAAATTGGTTTTCAGGGGGGAGTTAGTTGTTTTTAACCACAAATTCAGCTTATTAGGCCAGCTGGAAATGTCAGGAGAGGAAAGGTGCATAAATCTCTGTCTCCTGGGCTCAGGAGCAGAACCCTGTGCTTTGTTCCACCATTAGGCACAGGCAGATTCTCTCCTGGGGTGTGTTGACACAGGTTCTGAAGTCAGTGAACCTTTCCAGAGATCTCTGAACGCAGATGGTTGTCATTATTTCCAGAGGCCAGGATACCTAAGCTCATCAGGGAGGGGAATGACAAAGCTGGTTCTTGATTTCTGGATCCTAAAGATCAACAGGAGTAATAAATTTATCCAGACCCCCTGTGACAATGGAGAGCTGTGTGGCATCAAAAAATTCCCCTGGATGGCTGTGCCTATGGCTTCATGATTGCACCAGCACAATTGGGTGCTGTTATTTATTTCTATAGCAAAAGACAAAAAAAAAAAGAGATCTTTGTGAAGACCTTGGATTCCGAAGCAAATTCAAATAAATTACTAAGAAAATAAAAATGATGGAAGTACAAACTGATGTGATAGGAATTGACCTTAGTCAAATCAACCTCCATTTTTTATTTGCATGGAAATACAGAAACCAGTCACTGAGAGCATTGGTCATGACTGTGCCATATTTATTTTGGAAGGTGATGTGGTTTATTGTCATGAGTGCCTCACCAAGTCTCTGTTGCCGAGTTTGACATCATTGTCAGTGCTTGGCTCTTCACAGTGAAAACTCTTGTTTTGAGTGGTCTCTAGCAGTTTTCTTTTCAGTGCTGTGATAGAACAAGGTCTTTTGGAGGCATTTGAAAGAAAGTATAGGCAACCACTCAAGGGAGGCTTTCCAGGAGTGGGGAAACACATAAAATAGTACCTGGATCCTTAGACTTGTGGGTAGAGCAGAGCAGATGAGAGATCAGGAGATTCCAGTCTAATAGATAAGTGTTAAAGGAAGGACAGGAAACTTTTTCTTGGTGCAAAACCACAGTTGAAAGGATGATTTGGTCAGCAAGACTTGAGTGGAGGCATTGGGAGTCAGCATTGTACGTGCATCAGAGATGAGGGTTGGGAGAAAGAGGCCGTGTGTCACTTGGGATGAAATACAACATGATCCAGTATATTAACCCTAGATAAAAACCTTCCCAATAAACCAGGTTTTGTGTGGTCCACAGGGTGACAGCAGTTTCAGGTGCCCTCCAGAGGAAACCATTTGGAAGTTTCTAAGTCCTGAGGAAGCAGCTTTCAGTGCCTTGCCGGCCTGAAGAGCAGCCGTGAGTTGCTGTGGCTTTGTTTGCCCTGTGGAGATGGCCGAAGACTGGAAGGAATTGTTGCATGTGGGATTTGCAGGAGATAAGTTTTAATTAGTCAGAAGTGACCAACTGTACTGCAGAGGGGCTTTCTGAAGGCAGGTGCAGAAACACAGGTCAGACAGTAGAGCCTGCCCTGGAGCAGATACAGTGCAGCTCCTGTCTGTGGTCACTGTATGTGCAGGGAGGTGAGGAATTCTTTCAGAAATCACTGCAGTGTGTTGTCCCTTGGCAAAGTGCTTCCTCTGAGCACCTCTGCTCTCACTGAGCCTCGCTGACAGTTCCAGCTCTTAGTTTAATGCTGTGTAAATAGTCTTTGTATTTCAAAGCGAGCTTTACATTTTAACAACAGCTCTTTCTGCAAGAGCTGATATTTCTGAGTTCTCACAACATTCAAAATGTCAGGGCCCTTGGGAAATAGCAAGGCTAATGTACAGTGGTCAGTGCTAATTACACTTCTAAATATTTCCTCGTGTGTCAGGATGTTGAAAATTCTTTGCTTTTGTTTAACTTTGCTTTGTTATTTCCATGCTCTGATTATTTTTAATTCCCCCCAGCCCCCACCCTGGTTGGTTAATGCTTTGCATGCCATCACCAGAACACTTGTTTCACTGTGTAGAAATCATCCTGTTTCTGGGGGACAAATGCAGAAGTTGTAACCAAAGTGCTTGTCTCCTATTTATATTTGGTAGGGGTGGGTGGTGGTTGTGGTTTGGGGTTTTAGTTTTTATTAGTTTAGATTTTGTTTTTTAATTTTAACTGTTTTTGTCTGCTGATAATTGTCAGGTGGTTTTCTCAACACTTGCTACTTTAAAAAAAGAGCTTTTTAGTGTTGGAGAAGATTGCTTAACCCAAATAGAAAAGCAATTGTTTGGTGTTAACTTTGACTCAGTTTGTGCTTGTGCAACTGCCAGACTGACTTGGAGCTTTCAGTTGCTTCTTTTTGGGGTTTTGGCAAAGAGCACCTCCCTGGCACACTGGGCACCCTGTCCTTCCTGCACAGGAGGCTGATCTTCCGGAGAAACAGACCTTGTTCTATTCTCTACAGCTGCTCTCATCCTGACTTGCTCTTAAACTTGTGGAGACTCTCTCAGAGACCCGTTCACGTTATCCAGAGCCAGCAGCATGGGGGGTAAAGTCATCCTGGGCAGCCACCTCCCTGTCCCCCTGCTTGGGAGGGCTGCTGGGATTCTCCTGAGGGTCTGGGGGATGGACAGGTCCTTTGTCACTTCAGGAGGATGCAAATACCAGAGTCTGGCCACCTTTGTGTCTCTTCTTTCAGGAAGAGACTTTCAGGATTCGAGGGTGGAAGTGCTACTCATACTGCAAATCCATGTGTCAGTGCAGTGAGATGATTCCGAGCATGGGAATGTCTGTCCTGCCACAAACATGAGATAAAACATGGGCTGAAGTGTCAGTGGAGCAGCCCCAAGCACTCACACTGGGTGCTGGTACATCGGGACAGCTGCTGGATCTGCCAGCTGGAACAAGCATGTGATGTGTGATTTTCGTGTGGATCTTTGAATGTTTTCCAAAGGCCAAGCAGCTTTTACTGAAGTTGTGTTTCTTCACTTGACTTTATTTCAAACAAGCGTCTTCGAGCGACCAGGAGGAAAAACAACCCAAAGTTTTGAAGTTGGCAAGTTCAATTTCTTATAGGTTGTGTGACTATTGTGACCCAGCACAAACAACAACAGTGTTGGCCTTGTCGTGGTTTCTTTAGTACTTTTTGAATTAGTCCTCAAAATTATTGAATATATGATTGCTAAAGGAAAATTTTCTGGGCCCTTTTCTGTGTGTCACTAAATCTCCTGTTTTCATTCAGAAGTATGGAAAACAAATACAAAAATGCTGAGGGAGCCTACAAAATTGGAATCTATTTTCTGAGATTGAATGAATCCAGATCAGCACTCATCCTTCTCTTTATCAGGAAAATGATGGAACATTATTCCAAGCAAGATAAGCACTGCAGGCAAAGCCTTATCAGGATCCCGATGAAAGCCAGTCGTTAAACAACTTTTGCATCTCAGGATCTCTTTTATCGCGGTGTATTTGCGATACAAACACACCGTGATATTTCTTTCGGGTGTAATTTCTTCCTGGGTGCTGATTGCGTTCTGCTTTCGGTGCAGGCAGCACCACCCGGTTGGGAGGTGTATCTGTCCCTGTTCCTTTCCTATTTCCTATTCCTTTCCATTTCACTGTTTTGTACGTGGCCCTTTGCTATTTACATATGGCAGGAGTCAGAGAAAAGGTGGTGAAGGATTTAGCCTGAAGGAAAACACACTGATAACAAAACAAGACTTTCAACCTGGGCTATGTGCACACGGTTGGATGGGGTGGCTCTGGTTATTGGTGTGGCTGTACCTGACACAGAAATGATGGTCTCTCATGGCAGTGACAACGGAGATGGTCCCTGAAAGACTGAGAGATCTCTACCATAGGAAAAATTCTGTGTGGCAATGAGATATTTGAGACAATAAACAGCATAATTCCCACTGCAGTTCCTAGCTGTCATTTTCCTACAATTACATATGTTCCTAGGATTATTTTTTTTCATCCTGCTTCCTTCATGGGATATGATGCTATCCCAGATGTTGGACTTGTTCAGCTAAAGACTTGTTTTCCTTCAGGTAACTCAGAAAACATCCCTGAAATGTTGCTCTGCCGAGGCCCCCCTGGGCTTGCTGAAGTCTCAGGAACCATTTTCTCAGCTCCCAGTCAGAAGTGCCATTCTCTAGATTTTGGTCTTTAGCACTTCTTTCCTAAATTCTATTGTTTAGATTTTATTTGAACATTTTCTGCAAGAAAGACTCCATGACGTTGCCAGGGTTCACATAGGTGCAATGTGACACTATATATCAGAAGAAAGAATGGGTAAAAGGATTAAAACCAAGAAGAGTTGGCATGTTTGCATTACCTGATCTTCTGTCTTAGGGCTGCCCAGAGAAACAGAAATGTCTCTGCAAAGAACAAGTTGTGTATTATTAGTAAACTTAAAAGCTTATACAATAATCATTAAAGCAAAACCACAGGATAAACTCTTTGTATAAGTGAAGAAGGGAAAGTATTCCAAACATTTAATGAATGAACACGTTGAGGGAACATTTTCCTTATAGCATAACAGGGAGGGCTTTGAAGTGAGTGATGGAGTGCTGCATAGTTGAGAAAATGACTTTTCCTGGTGTCAGGGCTGTGTGCCTGATGGGATGAGCACAACACTGCTACAGGGGAGCAGAGCTCAGCTGAGGGTTGTGCCAATGCACCTGCCACAGTGCATTTGATCCATTACATCTCTACTAATGTGCTTTTCATTTTGGTTCTCACACAAACCCTGGAGTGGCATTCAGGGCTACACCATGTTCCCTGTTATTACCCTTAGAAGCATGTCTGGCTCTCAAATGGCACATTTTTTTAGTGCTGAAGGGGACTCTGACATCTAGACTGGCGTTAACTTGCATTTGCTTGCTCCTCTATTCTGAAGAGTCGTGAATTTTCTGTGGAATTTTCTTTTTTTCAACCTGTCCAAGCAGTTTCTGGACTAGGGGGGACTCCACAACAGCTGAAGAGTAGGAAGCCACTGGTCCCTAAGAGAAGAACTGTGATTTATGTTCTCTTTGCTTCTGAATGGTTTTAGGGATAAAGGAGCTGGATCCTACAATAATAGTATCTACCAGGAGATATTCTGTAGCTCTCTGGAATCTGAGAGTGAGTTGAATCCTTGTGCTGATGGTTGGTGTCTTGTTCTAGCCATGGATGCAGCGCTGCCTTGGAAAGGTCAAACCAGAGATATGTAGAAGGGGGAAGAATTCAAGCCTTTGTTTTTCCTGCCTTTCGCACATGGTTGATTTAAATGTGAAAAATACGTTCCCTTTTTGCTTTAAAGGTCTTCCTTCGAAGCTGTGAATCCAAGAACAAGCTCAAGCACTTTGACTCGTGTTTCAGGGAATCTCTGTGAAACTTGTGGTGGAACATGAGAGCTGAGAGTGGCCAGGCTGGCTGTCCCTGGGACACACAGGTACCTGCCTGGGCCTCGGGTGGCCAGGGACTGGGGCATTGAAAGAAGCTCTCAAAGTAGCACAGTTAAAGTTGGAATCTGAAATGGCTGTCATGATAGAGGAAAAACATTGTGGGAGGAAAGGAAGGAGTGGTAAGGTCAAGACTGGTGCTGGAGACACAACACCCTGTGGGATACAGGAGCAGGTCAGGTTACAGGTGTGAAACTGGCTTCTCTGTAAACTTGCCCTGGTGGGACAGTCACCATTGCGGAGCTCTGGTGGTTTTACAGATACACCTGATAATACACGTGTTCAGTATTTATGATCTGGTGAAGTTCACATACAGCCTTTGTGTGAATGGTGTTGGCTGATGATTGTATTGGACTTGTGTGGTGACTGTTTCAAGCCTTGTACCGCAATAAACACAAACCCTGCAGTGCTGCTGTTTTAAAATCACTGTTCTCAAACTGCTGTGGTGCTAAAGGTCTTGAATCCTCAGCAGCAGTGAATGCAGTTAGCTGATTTCTGTAAAGCTATGCTGGCTTACATCAAGGAGGGTTGTGGCCTAAAATACTTTGTGCATGTTTAGCACAGTGCATTTATCCAAAAATACGATGACAGGTCTCTTTGCAGTGCCAAGGAAATTGTCCCACGAGCGGTGGAGTGCACTCAGTACATGATGCCAGTTCAGTCAAGGCTGAATAGCAAAGGACAAACCCCAGAACTGGGTAAATGCCTCTGTAATTTGTCTTCTGACATAGTGCTGCCTGCAGCTCTGCCAAGGAAATGGAAAAATGTAGCGAGAGCCCTGAGCGACCCGTCACAACACAATGAATCCAGCTCCAAAACCATTGTAACTGGGATGCTGCTCCTCTTGCACATGCCAGCAGCTACAACTGACTAAACAAAACAAAAGCAACAACCCTCCTCTCTGAAAGAAAGAAAGAAAGAAGGAGGGAGGGGGAAATCACATGATTTCATATTTTGTGAAAGCAGCAAACATGGCAGTTTGTGCAGCAGGGTTGGGGAAGAACAGGCAAGCCTGGATCCTTGCTTCAGGCCCCAGCTGTCAGAGACCTCTGACCAGCAGGAACTCAAGGAACCACTGAAGATGTTCCTTTTGGTCGCGTTTTGCAACATGCACTTTGCTCTGGTAATACATACTGACATGGCTTTGATGAAGACAATCTCTATTGACCCCCTTCCCAGGGCCTGAGCTGTGTTCTCTGAGGTAGGAGGTGAGGGGAACTCAGCAAAAGGCTGTTCTTGAAGCTTGGGACCCTCAAAGTTTTGATGCAATAGATTTGCTTGCTCTGCTTTGTGTCATGGACACGTAGGATCGCTCCAGGGATCTCCTGAATCTCCAGGGTGCTTTGGAGAGACAATGCAGCTTTCTGACCCTGCCAGTATGTAATGTCCAAGATCTTTTCCTGTTGTGCTATGTTTCCTCTTTATTTTCTTTTTTATACATATTATTAGATACAACACGTTTTATTCATATAAAGTAGATTTTTCTCCAGATAAATACATTCCTTCAAACAGAACTCAATAGCAGAGATTTCCTGAGCGAAAATAAACCATATCTCTCTGTTGGAGCTGTGTTAGTGGCAAAACATAGCCCTTTTCATCTTCAAAGCACTGTTCAAACTTTAAATAATGGATTTTATTTTTTTTTAAATCAGGGCTGTGAAGTATGTATTAATGTTCCAGATGAAAGATGGGAACCAAGAAGAGAGGTTAAGTGATTCAGTTAAGGTGGTTGGGATCAAAGCCAGCTTAGAGTGGGGACTCTTCAGGCTGCTTGGACATACAGAATATGAGTTTTATGCTCATTCCCACTTCTATCAGTCTGAGATCCAGAATCATAGAATATCCAGAGTTGGAAGGGACCCACAACATTTATTGAGTCCCAACTCCTGGCTCTGCACAAGACACCCCAAGGATCCCACCATGTGCTTGAGGGTGTTGTGCAAAAGCTCCAGCTCTGTCAGGCTTGGTTTAGTGTTACTTGTATGCTGAGGTGCTGCACAATTGAGCAAATAGTCTTTATTTTATTCCTTACCCTTGAATAATTAAGACAAGAACCTTTCTGCTGTGGGAAAGAAAGTCAATAAAACTCAGGTCTTCCAGTGTGCTTCACGCTGCAAGCCAAGACAATCTGCTCACTCACCCTCACAGACCCACAATTTCATTGTGGTAGTGTTGTTTTGGTTTGGTGTTTTGCTTGTTTAGTTTGTTTGTGGCTTGTTTTGGTTATTTGGGGTTTTTTGCAATTTTTATTTTGTGGGAGACTATTTTTATTGCTTTGATATGAGATGCTGTGCTGTCCTTTTCTACAGCAGAGACATGAACGTGGCCTTGGTGCTACACTAATGACCAATTTGCTGATTTCCAGCACTGATGTGCTGTCAGTGTCCAAGAGCTGGTCATTGATACTCAAACATGGAAGTGTAACCATCACTTGTTTCAGCTGGCAGCAGCCATTGCTGGCAGTGCCCATCAGCCCCTCACTCCTGTGAGTCACAGGGAGCGGTTCAGAAATGTTTTAATGAATGTTTTAACAACGGAGTGAATTAAACCCGTTTGGTTTTGCTATTGATATTGACTGTTCATGGGGGGGGGGGGGGGGGGACAGGGGGGTTTCCAGGACAAGGGCCTCTCAAGGGATATTAAATAAAGTGTGTTTGGAGTTTTCAGGCTTTGGAAAGCCTTGAGCTGTACCCTCAGGAAGGGCTGTGTGGTATTGCAGTGAGGGGAGTTCAGGATGCCCTGACAGCCGTTAGGGTGGCTCAGCACGTTGTGATGATAAGGTCTGTTTATTCCAAGTGTGGTAACACAAGCAGCTTTGTAACTTCACATTTTCATTTATTTCCTGATTCATTCTTGCAAATGCTACAGGGCAAATAAGAAGTAAATAGAAAAACAGAAAATTAGGATAACACCTGGGATATCTGAAGTGAGAGACTTTCGGTCCAAGGTACTATGCAGATGGCAAAAATGTATTTGAACCAAATGAAAAAAACGTTGATTTGTATAAGCAACCGTTGTTTATACACAGGTCACCAAAGAGGCACATTATGGAAATTGGCAATAAATTAAGATGAAGTAGAAGCAGGAGATGGGTTGAAGGGGTGAGCCTACGGGAGTAATTCAAACACAACCCAGTTGAAAGGTCAGTTTATTGAGTGGTAGCTACTGTTCCCATGAGATCAGGATAGGGAAAGGCAGCCAGATGCTTCCCAGGTCATCTTTTATTGTCGGAAAGATTTTCCTTACTAAAGAGTAGGATTCCCATCTGCGATTTCAAGTGGATGAGAGGGCAGTCAGATTGCTGCTTGTGGTCTGGGACTGGCTTCAGTTATCGCTTGTTTTCATTAAGCACAGCCCACAGCTCCAGCTGGGCTTAACAGTCCCTGCCCTCGGAACTCCCTGAATTCCCCAGGTTTCCAGTGAAATCTGATTTATTTGGATCTGAATACCTGCTGCTATTAGTAGTAGGCTGAGGCTTGTGGCAGTTCTTTTGGAAAGTGAGTTTTAAAAATGTCATGTGTCACTTGGGTTCATCTGTACTGTCAAAACCAGGCCCTGATCCCAGCAAAGCTTCTGATGGGGTGTGATGACTGAATGTTCCTACCTGCTCTGTCCTGACTTGTTCTGGGTGCAGCCACTTGAGCGAGTTTTGAAAACTCCCAAGTGGAGCACAGGCTTCCTTCCATTCTCCAGGAATGACGCTGTAGAAGTGGCTGGGAGGGTATCCCAAGGTGTGGGAGCTGTGGGGTAGCAGGGGAGGTTCCTGCACAGTGGATGTGCATCCTTTGTTGTAGGGCTGCCTCATGTCCACTCCATCCTTGAATCAGTGAGCAGCAACAGCTACTCAGGCATTGTAAAGAGACCACATTTGGGTAAGACGATGCCTGAAAAGTAGTCATCTTGTTTGTTTGTTTGATTTGGTTTTGTTCAGCTCAACATCTGACTTGCCATGCTGCCTTCTGCTGTGTTTTGAATTAAATCTTCCAAATTTACCAGGAATTAACTGGTTGCTGATCTTAAAAGCAAGTTTTCAAAAATAAAGAAAAATTGCTTTAGGAAATGCTCTTAAACATTGTTTATGTATCTCTGTTTTTCTCATCCTTTCCACTGGGCAGAAATCAATAGTTCTTTGTCCTGGTCAGAGGGTGTAAAGCTGTGGCAGGTGTTGGCTCTGCAGTACATACAGATGGGGAAGGAAAGAGCACTGGCTCTATGAGATCGATCTTTTCTCGGCTTCAGATGAATGAATTCAGATGAATTCCATATCCATAGGCTGTTTGGTTCTTTGGCCTCTCATAAGTAGACTAGAAGCAGCTAAATTTCTTGTGCAGGTACATTGATTTATTTTATTTTTCCTTTGCTTGCTCTGTACAATTTGTGTGGAAAGGTTAGTAGGGCATCTTACCAGTTTTGGATAAAGGGCTGTACATGTTCAAATAAGATTCTAATGTCAGTTGTATAATGCACACATACTTAAATGAAAATGGTTATTTTAGAGATAAATTAGAAATATTAAGACATTACTTTATTTAGCATCTTTCTCTTCTGTACTTGACATAGACTTGTTGTCCTTGACATGGACTGTATAATTTGGGCTCATAATAAAAGGACTAAGTGCAGGCTAAAGCTTCACCCTGGCAGCCTCTTGGCTGCATGAATAAAGATTCTGCAGTGTGGCAAATTGTACAGTAAAATCACACTGGGAAACAGCACTGAAAACAGCTAATAAAAACTGACACAAAAATCCAGTTTTAAAAATGTATCCAAATAGAGCAGAAAATAAGACATAATTTTCAAGGTGGTGATTGGGGAGGGGATGGAAATATCACTGCAGGCTGTGTGCGTTCCGTAATTTTATGTTAACATAAATCAAATTTAAGTAGTTTCCTCTTGCTGACTATGAAAAAACTATTTCAAATTGTAATTTTGTTGCCTGTGTTTGTTTTCAATGGTTTTATTAGTTTTTATATAATACCAAATCTCTAAGGACAGGCCTGAAGCTGGAATAATTGCAGAATTCCTATTGCTCTGCTATTTAAAAACTTGTTAACCATTCTGATCTCAAAGCAGAAATGCTGGTCCAGAGGAAAATGGACTGTGACTGCAAGGACCATAGCAGGGATCTATGGCCTTCCACTTTTTATCTTGTTTTACTGCAGCTAAAACTCAGAAGAGACCAGATCCTCTTCTCCCCTTGGAGTTTAAATAATTTCAGATTAACCCGTTAGGAAAGCCCTTCAGGCGGTGTTTGGAGGCACAGCAGGGCCTGGGGAAGCAGGAGGGTTTTGCCCTCTGATCAGTGAGGATGTAATTTTGGCCAGTGGCCTCTGTCCATCATCTGTCTGTGCAGTAACTTTGTACCCTTGTACACAGAGCATCTGGCTTCAGCCAGGACACTGCCTGCAAACCACCTCCTCTCTGCTGCACAGGGCAGGTTCCTCCTTGACAAACACTGTTGGCAGGCCTTGACAGAGTTGCTTCCATGGGGGGAATAAAAAAAAATCAGCATAAGGCCACTCCATTACATAACAAAGGTTATCTGGAGACACAGATACCCTGAAAGTGCCCTCTGTTCTTTTCTATTTACAGGGACAATCAGCTTATTCTCATTTTAAGAGCTTACTATCAGTTCTGACCCATTTAAAATTCACCTTCCAGTTGTAATTGTATGACAGGACCTGGCTGACCCAAGAACAAAGAGGAATCTTCAGATCTCATAATGAACTGGCATGGACTGAGAGCTGAGGAGAAAAAAAGGAAAAGAACAGAGTCAGCTCTATGAGAAACAAAACTTTTTTTCACAAGGCAGGGAATAAGTTTTCTCTACTAAACTATTATAAGTGACTTTGCTCTGTTATCTGTTATCAGCTTCACATCCTTGAATCATTTATTCTTTGAAGAGAAATGAAGTTTTTAAGTGAGTGTACATTCGTGCACAGGCCTCTTCCCTTCTCTCGTGAATATTCTGCCAGCCCACTCCTCCCTTCCATCCCTCTCCCAAGGAGGAGCCAAAGGTAGAGGAGGGTGATGGTCAGTCTGGTACCTGCTCCTGTCCATCAGGAGGGAAATGCTGGCCAGTGGTTGCAGTTCCAAGGACCAGGAGGGCTGTAAACATACGGCCTTTAGGGAATGGCTGGTGAGCAGGGAGGGGGGTTTAATGCACAGACATGAAGAGGGTTCTCTTGATTTTTGAAGTAAAGTCTTTGGGGATTTAGTCAATTGCTCCCAGCTGGGCAAGGAAAGGCCTAATAATGGGGGTTTGTATCCCACGTCATCCTCTCTGCAATGATCAATGGCAGAAGTGATTGTAGCTGCACAGAGAGTCCCACTGGGCAAATTGTCATATTCTAACAGAGGCTCCTGCCTGGTCATACAGCCTATCCAACAGTGATTTTACCTGGCAGGAGAATGAGAATTTTCCCTTAGAAGCTGCACTGAGTCTGGTAGGAAGGACTTTGCCTTGGCAAAAGGAAAAGGGGAGCAAAGCAGTCAGGCTCACATTGCCTTGCTTTTGGCTCTCTGCAGTTGAGCTGTTGCACTTTAATCAGTAAATCCTCTGGTAGCCACACTTGATCAAGTGTCTCTGTAAGGTGTGTGAACACTTGAGCAACATCCAAGCAGCCATGTGAGCTGTGGACAGCAGGACTTCCCTGCGGCCTTCATTTGTGGGGCAGATCTGCAAAACTGCCAGAGGGTCCAGACCTCCTGTCAGAGTATTTCAGGAGTCTTGCTGGGGGATATGGAGCCTAATAATAAATTTTTATTTGTTCATATATCTAACATAACAAGTACCTAACAACTTAAATGGCTGCTAGTGCTCTGGTAGCTGAGTGCTTTATTTCACTTACCTTCCTCATTGTGGTTGCCCACTGCTTCCCCTCGAGGGATCCCAGTGAAATGCAGGGATTCAGGATTTTTGTTGTGGGTTTTTGTTAGTTTGGACGCAGATGAGATGGCAGGGAGAGAGAGGAATTTGACTGGAACACTCCTGGCTCTTGCCAGGTGAAGTTACCTCATGATGGAAGTGTAAAATTGAGGGCACCATTGGTTTTCTCCTGAAAAACTGGCTCTGACTGTTCTGGCTGTAACGTGTGTTTGACTTTCTAATGAAAAATTACTGTATGTTACTCTGTTGTGATGGGGAGTGCAGCTTTTGGTGTTTCCCACCCTCCCTCATTCTCTGAGCTTGTTATGAATCTTGAAATTCTCAGTTATGTTGCCTTAGTCCTTATAGTTAAACTTGCTGAAGCTATTTATTAATGTAATGTTTTTATAGCAGTAACAGAACCACTGCCGTGCTCAGTTTCTCAGCATTTTTCAAACCAGTTTGTGCATCAAGAACATTTCCTTAGCACTCTGAGTTTTAGAAGTGCCTCACACATCAGTGCCAAAGGCAAAAGAAAGTATATTTCTTGTTATTTTTTTTAAATTTCTTCTTTTTCCCTATTTTTTTTTGCATTTGTCGGAAATGAAGCGGCTGCGATGCACAGCTCTGGGGTTGTTTGTAATCAGCATCTCTTGGCACCTAAAGCTGCCTGGCTTCCTTACATGTAAAGTTTTGCCCCAGCATCAGGTCTAATTTATAGCTGATATCCAGGACAAGAAGAAGTCAAAGCCAAAGTGATGTTTCCTAGGGAATGAGAAGCCCTCTCCTGGCACTCATGAATTACAAGGCTGAACTCCTTAATGTGTGTCTCCTCCTCCTTTTGCTCCGTTTTGTTGCTGCCTCCAGTAACATTTTTCCTGACTATGGTACCATTGACTCCTGTGATAGTTTAATAGTTTCTGCTGTTTACACAGTTGTCACTTAAATTGTTGTGATTTAAATTTGCATGCGGAGTTGGTAAGTGCTGAGAGTTTAGGGTGCTACCCCAAAGGTAATTTGTATTCTGGGCGCTGGAGTTGTCTTGGTAACACTTAGGTGACTGGAAACCATTTGCAGAGGGGAAGTTTAATTCTGATATTGCTCACAGGTCCCAGCTCTGCTGGTGACAGGCTGGGCAGTGTTTGGCAGTTACAAACCTTCTACCTTTACCTTGTGGCCATGGTCTTCACAGGGTCTTACCTGTGCTGCTATTTAGGGAAGGCTTTGGAGGAACATATATGAAAATAATTTCTCTACTTATTCCTTCATTTCTGATATGCTGAGCTTGAGGATGCTGTTCCTTCAGCTGGCAAATACAATTAAAAAAACAAAAATCATAATAAACATAATAAAGCAGTCATCTGAGACATTTTCATGGTCACCATCTCCTATAAATCCTTTCATAGCTGTTCGTATGAAAATCACTGTGACAAAAGACTTGATCAGGAGGCAGATATTGATACCATATCCTCTATTCCATGTGGAAAAATACACTTCTTCTGTAGTACATTTAAATCTGCACTTAATGCCAGTGAATTACTGCAATACATCTTGGTGAAAGAAGCTTTTAGAGCTAATCTGAACTGGAGTAGCTACAGTGGCTTCAGAGCAGATAAGTGATTTCTCACACCAGCTGAGGGCATGGTGCAGACAGGTGGGGAATTACAGACTGAAATCTGCAGAGCTGTTCCTGCATTGTTCAAGAAACGCTTTCTCTACTTTTTGCTTTCTCTCATTTTGTGAATGAACCACAGGAGTATAAGGGTAAAATCCAGGATTATATCTAAGGATGTCTTGATGGTATTTCATCTTTCAGCATGTTCATGTGGGGTTCCTTAAGCAGTAAAAAGTTCACGGTGCTGTACAAATTTATGTTCCCTTTGTTCTCATAAAACACTTAAAATCACAGAATAGTTTGGGTTGGAAGAGACCTTTAAAGGTCATCCAGTCCAACCCCCTGCCATGTGCAGGGACTTCTTCAGGCTGCTCAGAGCCCCATCTTACCTGACTGTGAAGGCTTCCAGGGATGGGGTGGGCAGCCCGTGCCAGTGTTGCCCATCGTTATGTAAAAATATCTTCCCTTTATCCTTCTATATTCCTTATATCTTAGATTTATAGAATAGACATAATATATAAAAAGTTCTTATTTTTTAGACTTACATCTAAGTCTACTCTTTATTAGATTAAAACCATCACCCTTCTATTGCAACAAGCTCTGGTGAAAGGTCCTGTCCTCATCTTTCTCATAAGCTCCCTTTAAGTACTGAAAGGCCTCAGTGAAGTCTGCCTGGAACCTTCTCTTCTGCAGGCTGAACAACCCCAGCTCTCTCTGCCTGGGTTTGTAACAGGTGCTCCAGTCACTTAAGTGGCCTCCTCTAGACCCGCTCCAGCAAGTCCCTGCCTTTCCTGTCCTGAGGGCTCCAGACCTGGAGGCACCACTCAGGTGGGGGCCCATGGGGGCAGAGCAGAGGAGCAGAATCCCCTCTCTCCACCTGCTGCCCACACTGCTTGGGATGCAGCCAGGACACGGTTGGTTTCTGGGCTGTGAGTGCACATTGACAGCTCATGTCCAGCCTCTCGTCCACCAGCGCCCTCAAGTCCTCCGCAGGGCTGCTGTCAATCCTTCTCAAACGCCTTTGGAAATCAGTTCACAGACACACACTTCCTTATGCTTGTCAGTCACTCTTTTTAATGTATGTTTTAAGATGCTTTTTTCTTCTGAAGCCACAGGAATTGCTGATGAGCATGACTACTTAATAATGGAGTAAAAACTCCTTCTGAAGTCAGAGAAGATCTGTCTGCAGGTGATGCTGCAGTACCAGTGACGTGGGGATTGCTTATTGAACTACACCTTCTCTGGCCTTGCTTTGGGATCATTTCACCACAGAGCTCTCATGGATGGACTGCTGCATGCAACCAAAGGCAGGATGCTCCATCCAAGTGGCCTGGGTGCATTTGGCTGGAAGGGGATTGGTTTCTTAAATCAGGGGGAAACTCCATTCATCAACACCTCGCACAAAGGGGGGATGGGTTGTTGTGTTGAGAGGCAGCAGGCAAATTAGTTTCTCTGTCTTGGCCCTCCTGTCCTATTGCCTTGCAACTCCTCCATCTCCAGACAGAGGCTCCGAGTCCCTCCTGACCATTTCCATGGCAGCGATCCCACCGTGACAGGCCCAGGCTGAACGGCTCCGTGTGGCCAGGCCGAGTGTGGGACCACAGCAGAGCAAGAATGGAGCCTGTCACTAGGGCTGGCTGTATGTAATTGCATAAATTCCATCAAGTGCATCCCATGGTTTCAAGGCCCTGGAAGCTGTAAATAATGTGTTTTAATTAATGGGTTGCCAGGAGCTTTAAAGGAAATCAGATTGGACCGAGGGCTGCAGAATTCGGCAGCTGTAGTGGCTGGAGCGTATGAGCCGTTTGACTAAGTGCTGGTTATTCATTTTATTTTAATTAAATGACTTGCAGAGCTGAAAGCCCCTGCCATCCTCACCTGGGTACTGTTGAAATCCATGGAGTACAGAGCTGGGGAATTGGTTGACAACAACAGCAGAGGAGACTGTCTGAAGGCTGTGCAGGGCTGTGAACGTCAAAGCCACACAAATTGCAGTGTTTATTGTATGTCTTCATGTGATCCTTGTGGTTTGGGTTCTACATTTGCTGCACAACCAGTGCAGTAGGTGATGATGGAGAAGCGTTTCATTTCTGTCCCATGTTAGCTGAGTGTTGAGGCCAGCAGTGAGAAGGGCAGAGGAACAGTTGAAGTCTCTCAGAGCAGTGTGTGCTGTAGCTGTGCTGTCTGAGTGATTCCTGGAGCATTTGGTGACTCATTGGACTGCAGAAATGAACACAACGAGCAGTGTAAGGGCCCCAAAGGTGTGTTTTTAATGCCTTTTTCTGTCAGATCTCTGAGCACAACCACGAGCTGTGCCAGTAGAAGTGGGAGAACAGAGGTACCTCAGATGAATAGATGAAAGGGTTTTGTCAGTGCCTACTGTGGTCCAGCTCACCAACAATCCTCCTGCTGCTCCCCCGACCTCAGATCACAGACACTGGAGAGTAAGGGGAAATGTGCCCACTAAAAATGTTGACATGGTTCCACCATCTGCTTCTGCTGTATTAAGTTTCCTGACTAATTGCATGTGTGATGCTGTGCCACATGGTAGCTTTGTTCTTTACATCAAAAGACAAAGCCTCTTTGTGCTTCCTGTGGACCTCTGAACCACACTTGCCATTGAAGGCCCTGTCAGTGCGACAGTAGCTGTTGATGTCTTCTTGCCTTGATGATTAGAGAGCTCGGAATAAGTAAGCTTGGTCATACTTGTTAATAGGTTAAAGGGCATTGTTGCACGCATCATAATTTCCATGTTGTGCCTATTCAGTTCCCATCCCCAGGGCACCAGTATTTCATATTGCAGCGCACAAAAGCATTTGACAACACGTGGGGATGGGTGAAGAGGTTTGTGCCTGAATGGAGGAGCTGTGTGACCGATGCCTAAACTCTTAACCTGACCACTCCACTTACTGTGCTGCAGGAGCCCATCCCCTTGTGCTTCCTGGCAGAATATTAATAGACATTTGTTTGGCGCTGTTCCGCCGTAACAGACTTGGATCAGAGGATGAACCTGCTGTTCAGTCTGAAACGATGCTGGCTTTGGAAATGGTTTTGAAAATGCTTTTGTGTGCGATCCCTTACAATTCCCAGAGCTCTGATTCAGTGGTCTTAAAAAGCAAGATTCCTGGCAAATTAGTCGCTGGATGCAATTAATGTCTTCTTTATAGAGCAGCCAGCAGAGCTGCAGGAAAGGTGTCCCCACAGGTGCTCACACAGGGACATCTGTGGCACTGGTCTCTCTAAAGATCATTAACAACTAGAATCTAATTTTGGTTTTTTACTTTCTTGATGTGTTGCTGCCCAGTTAATTCACTTCAGGTGGTATGACAGGAATGCTTTCAGTAGTGTTTGTTGTGGCACAGGAGGGTTCTACGTGTATTCTTTCTTTTGTGGCATTCCAATTACTACTTCCCATTTTCCATTTCTATTTCTGGTGTCTGAAGCAGCTAAATAATTCAGGACCACGAATGGAGGATCAGAAAGGGGAACTTTTAAAAATAATCCTAGAAAAAAATTTTACTTCAGAAGTGCCATAATTTCACTAAAAGCAAAGCAAATGGGAAAAGAGGATAAAGCTGAAAATGCTACATTTAAGTCTTTAGAAAAATTCCTGCTACTTTCATTGTTACTGAAACAATAAGCTCCCCAAAAAAGTAAACTGTGGTATCTGGGTTTTTTCCTTAACTTTGTAGAGCATTTCTTGCATTTTTTACTCTGCAACTTATTGATTAAAGCAGGAACAGGAGAAAAAGAGCAAACATTGGTCCAACATCAAGCAACTGGACCATGTATAAATTGACATAAAATGCAGTGTTGCTTCTAATAAAAAACACATAAATGCAGCAGAGCCAAGCAAAGCAACAGCTTCATTTCCTCTGCTGTTGGCTGCCAAACAGGATGCTCAGGTGTGTTACTGCACATGTAATTCCCTAATCAGGAACACAAACCCGCATTGCCTTTCCCTTCTGGCCCCGCCATGGATTTGTGCACAGAACCGGCAATACCCCTCGGACATCACATTTTTCGTGTCCCCTCTCTCATTTCTTACCAACAGAAGGCATCCTTTTGCCACCCGAGTCTTCAAGTCTGTGATTTTGGTCATTGATCCCAACTCTTGACAAACCTTTGCTGTCTTTCCTTTTCGATGTTTTGTTTGGGATTGGGTTTCCCGTGCACCATCAGTTTGGGGTCAGGGATACACNCCTTTTCGATGTTTTGTTTGGGATTGGGAGTTTTCCACTGAGTTCTGTTGGGTTTCCTGTGTACCATCAGTTTGGGGTCAGGGATACATGTGCTGTTAGCATTAACACATCTTTGGAAGCACACAATGCTCATGCACAGGAATGTGGTGAGTGTGTGTTTTGTGGAGCTGGCAGGTGTAAATCTCAGGTTCCTGTTTTCCCACACAGCTGTGACTGTGCGGCCTGGACCCACTCCAAGCTCTGCAAAACAGGGTTGAAATGGTGGGTGTTTCTCTTTGGCTGTTTCAAGGCTGATTTGCAGGGGAGAAGTGACTTTGCCTGCAGTTTGGGGACTCCCAGTGTGTGATGGCTCTGCTCTGCTCTCAGTGGCAAAGGTGATGGGGAAATTGCTGCTGCTGCTTCCCCACCGATGTTTTGTGCTCTCACAGCCCATGTGGGTCAAGGGAGCTGAGCCACAAAACACAGGCAGCTGTGCAAGGGCAGACTGTACCAGCAAAGTGACAAACATGCAGCCAGGGAGTGAGGATTGCCAGAAATGCCTTAAAACGATTATTTTAACCCCAAAGATTGTAGATCAAGCAACTGCTGTGCAAGCACAACAGTGAGTTCATGCTACCTGGGTCTGCACAGTAGACCCAGGTAGGATGGGTCCTACCTCCTGGGTGTAATGGTGTGAAATTCTGCTGAAGGTGCCACATTTTGCTTTGGTTCACTTTAACCTCACAGTGTGTGCACTAACTAAAATCAGACAATGAGAACTTCAGTGCTGTGTCTGAGCTGTGAAAGGCAATTTCTGCACCTGTAAACTCCAGTGTTGTAATGTTTCAGTATGACAGCATAATCCAGGTAAGAAATAGTAGCACTGGGGGATGTTCTTCGCTATTTCCTTTGCCTTTGAAAAAGTGACAATACTTAAAAATATCAAATAGAACAGCAAGTACTTCCTTTTATCCCACTTGGTGAAAGGGTCTGCCTTCACATGTGTTAGTCTCTTCTCTCTCATTTTCCAGGTAAGTGAATGTGATGTTATTTATAAAGTGTGGCTGTTCTGTTTCCCTGGTCCCTGTCTGACAAGCTGTGGGCAGGTGTGTAGGTGGAAACCAAAACTGCTCCACGAACCACTTCTTATCTGCTTATACGTATTTGCTCTCAGAGATAGCTTTCAGTCTCTTTTGTTCTCAGGGAACCTGGCTTGTGTCACCAAGGGTGTGTTACTGCACATGTAATTCCCTTGGGTCATCAGGGACTTTTGTCATCAGGGGTTTTCACTTAGGGTTTATAAAACTTGTATTAGAAACAGGCATGGCAGGGTGTCATGAAAACATCTGTGACCAGTTTTGCACAGAGGTCACTGAGGCCAGTGATTATTATTCACAGACTTTGGTGATGTTTCATCAGGGTAGAATATGGCCCCTAGTGTTTAATTCTCAGAAACAGGAAGACAGAATAACGTCAAGTGCCTCTTGAGGAATTTGCAGGCGTCCATCATTGTGAAATAACATACATGTAGGTGCCACCCCAAGAGATTCTGTCTTGCAACAATGTCTTGCTCGTTAAAAGAAAGCAAAACAAAACCCAGAGAGACAGACAGAGCTGGCAATTCTGTCAGCAAAAGTCAGTGGAGATGAGCTTCAGTCAAGGAAATATTTAGAAACAAACTGGAAACTCGGAGCATACCAAATCCTTTGAAAAGGTCATGACTGCAGCAATATGGAGTTCTGGAAACATGTTCAGCTTCCTCGGCAGAGTGATGGCTGC
This sequence comes from Pitta sordida, assembly GCA_013390025.1. Lineage (NCBI taxonomy): Eukaryota > Metazoa > Chordata > Aves > Passeriformes > Pittidae > Pitta > Pitta sordida. Next base: position 371,402 of record WEKX01009247.1, on the reverse strand, counting down.
TCTTTTCCATACAGAGGAAATGTTGATTTGAGAATAAGATACCATAACCACACCAAGTGTGGCTGAAGGACATGGGTCAGGTCCTTGGCTGTGCCACAGATGTGCTGCGTGACTGCATTTAATGTCACTGAGTCCATGTGTCTGTAAGTGAGGGTGTGCACGACTTGTGCATTCCAAGCTCTCAGGTCTCTTAAGAGGAGCAAGTTTTCTGACATCCCTTTCATCCAGTGCCATGAAAGATATTGTATAATCCTTGTTGTAATAAAAATTCCATTTTCTGAAGCCTGACCTTGTCTGTGCACTTTCCAGCCTTCTTGTCACTGCAGGTGCTGTATGAGGAAGGGGCTCAGTGACATCGTGTTGGTGGCAGGTACTGTCTCCCCCCTGCCATGCAGTGTCACATTGAGGTTGATCAGTAGCATCCAGAGTTGACTGCAGGCTGGACAGGGTCCCTTCTTCTCTCTTCCTTTGTAGGAGGGCACTTTCCAGTTTCTAAGTAGAACTTGAGGGGAAACTTGAGGGTTTTCTTGTGGGTTTGTTGTTTCTTGTTTTTCTTTTCTTGTTTTTCTAAATTCCAGGGACTTGACCATTGAGGTGATACAGGTTCTTGGAGAGTAGCAGTGAGGAAGGTGTGACAAAACCTGGTTTTGTACAGTTTAAGAGATCACTAATGCTTTATGAGGGGATTTTTTTAAAAAATGAGAAAACTGGGGAAAAACTGGAGGGAGCAGATGTTGGAGAGAGCCTTGCCTGAAGGAATGTGGGGCACGTTCCTCTGAAGGGAATGAGCAGCGCTTGAGCTTTCTGCCTGGGCTGTTCCCAGCTGTGGAGCTTTCCATGACAAAGCCCCAGAGCTCTGACAAAGCCTTCAAACTCCCGAGGAGAACTTGTTTTGAATGCCCAAGTAGTTGTTTTACAGACCTCTAATGACCTCAAAGGAGCACACCCATCCAAGTGGGTATTTTTGTCCTTGAGTTCTTCTAGGATTCCTGCTTTTCCTACTGGTGAAGCATGGTTTGTAAGGACAAATACATACTGCATTTATTAAATCAGTCTATATTTGGCAATAAAACAGAGCAAGAGCAAACTTTAAGCATACAGCCCCTTCTTGAAGTCTGAAATGGCAACAGCAACCTGGGGACAGGTTGGGGAAAAAATACTGTTCAATTTTACCTTGATTTACAGTAGTAAATTGAGGCATGAAAACACGTATTTGTTAAAGTCACTTTAATTTCATACATGAGAATAAGATGCTGTTTCAGCATTCTACTTTTCACAGCTTTCAGTTAGGTGCTGCCATTTTCCTTATATTAAATTCATTGTTAAACATGAAAATGTATTTAAATAATTCCAGTGAGGAGGCTTACACATCTTACATTTAAAAAGCACAGAGGTGGATATCTTTGATACTAATGAAGAATCACAGGTGACATCTCTTTTTCTTCTTTTATTGCCATTGGTTTGATTTGATTGATCAGAGGGGCTCGAGGCTCAGCAGCTGCATGTTTTGGGCAGCCCCAAAGCCTCTGACTGGGCTTTTGTCAATGGGGCGTTGTTGTCTGGGGCTGGTTTGAGGGTCTTGGGGACAAGTTTCTTTAGAATGTGTTTCATGTGGAGTATCAAAGGGACTGTGGTCTGTGTCTGCGCACTGGCTGTTTGAGGGGATCTGATTAATCTTGCTTTATAAATGTAATTGCCTGCTGAGATGGCAGCATCAAAAAAACTGGCCAGATTCAGAGAGTGGTTAAATATTCCCTTTCATTACTTCAAGGTGTCCTTAGTTGTTTGAGAGTTAAAAAGGACGTGACAGTCCACATCCACGAGGATTTCCTGATACACATTTGGACTCTTGGATCTTCTCTGTTGCTGTTTTATAGCTGCAAACCCACCCATTCCTGGGGTTTCCCATGCCAAGGATTTGGCAGCGATGGGCTGTCCTGGCAGAGGTGCTGGGAAGGATCAGGCTCCCAACAGGAGGGGTTTGGGTCCCCTAAGCAGGGCTGGGAGTGGAGCACTGTGTGCCCACCTGCAGGAAACCACACCAGGACGGTTGTCCCACCCTCCCTGTGACACTTCCTCCTGTACAAAATCAACAGCAGGAATTGAGAGGACTCGGGCTGCACATGGAGGGCAGGATTTCCACATCTCCTCAAGAGAACTGAGACATCCATTGGGTATAAAACCTGGTCAAAGGGTTTGGGATCAGTACCTCGGGCAGGGATGCTGACAGAGTGTGTGGTTGGGGCTCAGTCTCCTGCTCTAAGAGTTTTCTGGGTTGAGCAATATCTGTCAAGTTTGTTGTGAACATAACTTCAAATTAAAAATAATTTTTCTAAAAAAGCTTTCTTGTATTATTGGGAATTTCTGTTTGTGAGTGGCATTTTCAATGCTGTGCTAGGGATCAGCAGCTGGCTGAGGTTATAAACTGAAAACAACTGTTTGCTGTCGAGTTTTGCATAGCCCAGAAACTCTCAAGAGCTGGATCATGAGCTCAGCCCTGAGCTTTCTCTTGCAAGGAGAAAACCTCGTTGGGCCAAGCAAATGATTCAGCTGGGATGTGTTTTCCTTGTCGAGACTGGATTAAGGGAGGTCCTTAAGTGCAGAGTGACCCATAATAACGAGGTGTATTCTGTTCTGGGAGGAGCTGGACCACGTCCCGTTACACATCAGCGGCCTCTGGCACCTCTGGGCCCTGAGTGGGACTGATGGTCTGAGTTTACACTCCTCAGACTCCTGATACAGCTTTTCTTCTCTTACCGAGTCTGATACAGGCTCTGATACAGCCACTGATCAAAGTTGCCATTGAAGTTCCCCAGCATGAAATGAAACCCTGTTGTATGAATTTCAATGCCTCTTTTCTGGCCTACCATCATCTCCCCATTATCACGTCCTACAGGGCTGTGATATTTTATTGCTGCAGAAGGATCACAGCAAAGCTCTCATTGTGTGGTTTTTTTTCTTTATTTTCTTGTGTTTTTACAGCAGCTTGGCTGAAACTTTTCTGCCAGAAGATTGAATATTGGCTGCAAATGAGAGCAGATACACAGTTTGATGGGAGGTCTGGTGTGGAATCAGAAGTTAAAATAGGAGCAGGATCTGTGTGAAGGAATAAGGGTGGTGGAACAAATTAAGCCAGTTTTTAATGGTGTCTGGGGTTTTTAAACCCCTGACTGCCACCATCCCTCTGAAGGAAACACACCTTGGGATGAGGTGCAGAATTTAGGCAGCCCTGGCACACTGTGGCCACTTCCTGCCCTTGTCTCCCTCTGTGGAACCATGATTTTTATTGTTCTCCATTCAGCCGCCAGTTTTATGAAACTTACAGGAGTAGACTGATGTCCCACATTTCCCCCCTCTTTTAGAACTGGTGGAAATTGGCCAGCAGTTACTGAGGGGAGAAAATGGGAAAAAGAGCACAGTTTGCAAGATCTCTGTAGATTAACACTCAGGGATGCATTAATCAGCCTGCATACACAACCCAGAGTTTGAACAAAGGCCTTAATCTAAAATCCTGTGTTTAGTGACTGTTATTACGATGTAGGAGTTCATTCTCTTATGGGAAAAAAATAAAATTAAAATGCCCTTTGCAGGCAAGCTGTAAAAAGACAATGTGCCTTTTGCATTACTGCTGCTACTGAACAACTACATGGGCTTGTTAATGATAAGGGATGAAAGATGTGAATTCTGCTTTTCAGTTATTGGTTTGGGGAAATCAGCAGTAGCAAGAAATGGAATCATAGCAGAGTTGGGTATTGCTTGGTACTACAGATGTGCAAAATAGGAATACAAAAATTGCAGTTGTCTTATAAGGGGTAACTGAAAAGATGTAGGTGCCCTGTAAAACCTCTAGAACTGAGGCAAAAGTTAAGTGAGGTTAAACGAAGTGGCTGAGGGCAGTGGGAGGATGTTGGGCTTTATTAGAAAGAGGAAGAAAGAATAAATCCTGGACCTTTCCGTTAGCTTCAGATACCTATTTGGCTTAGGGGCAGCGATTTGGCCTTTCAGAAGGAGGTATTTTGGGAAGTTAGAAGTCACATTTATATCATCCTGTCCCTGCTCCTCACCAGTACAAGGCTTGTTCCTTTTGGTGTATATTTATTTCGGCCAAGCTAATTATACATGTCCCTGGTGATTGCTTTCTTATAATTCCCTCTATCAATGTTCAGATTCTAAACCACTCGCCCTGGGTTCTCTGCTTTTAATTTGCTGCAGGGATGACCCCTGACTCCCTACTTGCAGTTCAGGATAAGAGCTGTGAGTACTGGAATGGAAAAGGACATTTTGCAGAATGAAGGGACCATGTTGGGTTTGATGCAGTGTTGTTTAAAATTCAGCATGTTGGGGTATTTTTCTGGTATTGCTGGGTAAAGTTGAAACCTTAAACCTTCTGTCCCTCCCTGCTTGCCTTTCTTTCTGTGAGAAGAGAAGCAGGAGTGACTGACTTTAACTAAGACTTCCTTTGGAAAGGTGCCCAAGCCTTTCCCTGTGGGAGCGGAGTCCCGTGGTCACACAGGTGCCGATGGAGTTTGACAGATGTGTCCAGATGTGAGAAAGCCAAAGCAGGAACTAAAGGCAAATGAAACAAGAGTGGGGAGGAAGGTGGTCCCTCCGGTGTCACTGTGCATGTGAGCAGGGGAGGAGATGAAAGGCTCAGTGTTTGCTCCTGTCCTGCTCTTTTCTTGTTGCAGGTATCAGTTTGCCCCCTGAGGAGTGCAGGCACAGGGATGCTGTGACTGCTTACTCGTGTTTGTTTATGTTCATTTGGAAGAGACGTGTGAGCTGGGCTGCTTACGGCAAAGGAAGTGGATCTCAGGGGGACAATTAATTTTGCATGACTGTTTCTGAGCCAGGTGAAACCATAGCATGAGCCTGTGTGTTCCCCTTTGTCTAGAAGGGATGTATTTATTTATTTTACATTTTAATGCACCACTAACAATTCATGGTGTGAGCCCCAATGAGTTATTGATAGAAGAAAGGTCTATAGCGTGGGAGATTAATAGAAAGGGTTATTGGACTTCCAAAAGAAAAAAAGGAGGAAAATGTGGAGTGCTGATATTTTAATTAACTGCTCCCTGCCTGTGTTGTGATCCCAGACACATGCCTATTGAGTGCCAGAAGGTGAATCTGATTGGAAATAAAGTGATTCCAGTCTTGTGTTAGAGGTGAGAAATGAGATGGTGTTTCAGTATTCTCAGTTTGAATAATCTGGGTTGCTGTTTGCAACAGAAAGCAGAGTTTAATGGAATTGGAACAGTCTGCAGAGCAATGAACCAGTGTTAGAGAATAATAGTAGTAAAAAACCAATAACAAAATAACAAATAATATTTAAAATATAAATAATAAAAAGCAGAAAAATTTTAAAATATCATAGAAGTCAATATAATAATCATAGGAAGGCTTGAGCCCCCCCTCACTTAGACCTGCTCCTTTAAGAGATTAGACAGCTTAGACTGAAACAAAGGACCAAACACATTTGTGTGTCCTGCTGATTTATCTGTGGGGGACTGTTGGACCTTTGGGTGGGTGTGGGGACACGGTGACATGTCTGGTGGCTTCATTTTGCCAAGCAGAGCCGCACTGGGGGAGCTCAGTGACACCTTCCAAGGGGCTCCCCAGGACTGTCAGTGATGCTTTGCTCCCCTTTTGTGAGCCCAGGCAATCTCTGAATGGTGCTGTGGAGGGGCAGTGTCAGGGGAGCAAAGCAATCAGAGCCACCATCTGCTGGGAGCAGCTTGGCCACGCTCACAGCAGTGACCCCTCACTCCTGGCTGCCTCCACTTGTCCTGGGAGTGGCCGAGTGTGACACTGGTGGCGAAAGGGGAGCTTTATTTGAGGGTGAAATAGCAGTTTTGTTTCTGTTCAGATCTCCGGAGATTAGTTAAAGGGCACTTTTCTTATGGAAAACAAGACATCAGGACATTAACAGAGTTAGTAAAAAATGAAATAAGTCTTAAAAATTAAGTTTCTAATGTCTCCAAGATTACAATAGTCTCCCCTTTCTGAATGAAGTTGTGATTGTTTCGTTTGTAGGTGCCACAACCTTCCCCATAAGAGCAGATACACACGTTGTCCCCAGGCAACTTCACAGTAAGCAGGAGAGGGATCTGACTTCATTGTGCAGGTGTATCCTGTTGGTATCTGGACAGCATTTCTGACCATTAAATACAGCAGGTTCACTAGAATTTGTATTACCTGCACCAGAAGTGGTGTGTGAGAGCCACTTTCACAAGTTTGGGATTTCTAAGAGGAGATGTTCAGGAGAAAGCAGTTTCCCTCTGGTAACAGATGTGTAATGTCTTCAGATTCTTAGTATGACTGTTCTCTTTTAAAACTCTTGGTTTCTAGAGATTGATTTTTATCCCATATTATTTCATAATACCTGTTTCTGAATTACTGAAAAAAAAGTTGAGAATTGATTTCCCCCCCCGAATCTGGCTCATTTAGCAGCAGAAGGGGAGTAAATGTATGTTCTCTTCATAAAGTGCATCCTGAGAGATCGAGCAGCTGCTCAGTGATGCTTTGCCGTGTTTTGCTGCTGGATGCCTGTCCAGGGAAAAGCTGCATGTTTTGTGTGCTAGAAAATGGGTACTTGATTTCAGCCATGCAGATCTCACACAGTAACACTCCTTGTTGCCAGTGTGGGCACGTGAGTGATATTGAACGTGGCTCCCTTCCTGACAGCAGCTCATGCAAGAGAACAAGAAAAGAAAATAAAAGATAAAACCCTGAGGGTTTGATTGTTGTGTTTAATGCTTTGAAAATGTTTTCTGGAAGAAACATTGATGTGGCCATGGTGTGTTCACGTGGCTTTTTGAGGGAATGGCTGTCAGGCTCAAGTCACATCAGGAGGGGAGATAAGCCATGGAACAGGTTGCCCAGGGAGTTTGTGGTGTCTCTTTCTTGGCTCTTTTTTATGATCAGACTGGATAAAACACAAAATAGTTTGGTCTGACCCCAGAGCTGAGCCTGTCTTGAGCAGGATGTTGGACTTGATGACCTCCTGAGGCCCTTCACTACCTGAGTTTTCCTGTGATCCAATTAGGTTGTGAGCAGCTTTGCAGGGGGAAGAAACAAATCTCCCCTGCTGCCATTTCCTGTGTCAACTGGATTGCTAACAAAGGTAGAACCAGTTATCCAGAGGGTATTTCACTTAGGGGTGGTAACATTGCTCAGGACTCTCATGGCGTGGCTGTTCATTCCAGTTTCTTGCAGAAAAGCCACTAAGTGACCACTTCAAAAACACTGAGTGGTCACACCAACACTGGGGCCATGGACTGAGGGGGCAAAATACATGTAAAATTCTCTCTGCTGCAGCAGAAAGATGCTGGCAAGTATTGCAGAGCAGTGGTGATGCTGTGCCACTGGCACAGAGGAATAGACCAATTCATTGCTGGAGTTTGTGTCTTGCATCTTTTTCAAGCCCTAGATTAATGCAAACAAAGCAGGCAGCATGGAGTAGCTGGCATTTAATGAAATGGATTTTAGTGTTTGAAGGAGAGCTTTGATGTCATTTACTACAGTGACAGATGTACTAAAAAGCCATTAATAGATTGCATAGATAGAAACATTAATATTTAAATTATCGTACTCCAAAGATGAGACTTGTTTGTCTTGGCTGTCTCTACATCATGAGCGTGCTCTCAGTTCCATGGAGGCAGCAGCATTTTATAGTAAAAGCCATAGAAAACTATTTTGAAAAAGAACATTCCTGGGTTTTGTGTGGCTGGAAAAAGACATAGAGGGGTGAATCCTTGTTAAATAATGGAGACATAAGGGTTGTAGTGAGAAGGAACACCCGCCTGTGATACATATTTGACTCTCTCGTGAAGAAGCAATGTTGAATGTGAAATGAATCCTCTTACTATGTGGCAATCAGTCCTTGGTGGGATTGGATGCTGTGGGGATGTTCTGCACTGCTTGTATTCATGCCAAGTACTTTTTCTTTCTTTTCTTGCAGCCAAGAAAACTTGTGCTGAGTCAGATTTCACTTGTGACAACGGGCACTGCATCCCAGCCAGGTGGAAATGTGATGGGGAAGAGGAATGTCCTGACGGGTCAGATGAATCAGAGGCAGCATGCAGTGAGTAGCTCAGAAAAGTGATGTTTGTCACACATGTTAAAGCACAGAGAAACTGAAGCTGTTATTCTCAGCACTTCTAGGATGATCTGTCAACTTACGCTTCTGTTAGAACAAAAATTGCAGACACAAAACATTCAGGTCATTCAAATCACACGGTTTACAAACTTCTAAATGCACTAGTTTTCCAGACTGTGGTACAGGTAGAATTGTCTAGTGTGGATTTCTGCCTGCAAACATCTTTAACTGGTTGTCTGGCTCGTGATCAGCAGCAGTGCATGAAGAGCCCCACTCACCTGGGACTTTTTGGAAGCTCAAGTTTACAGTGTTTGCATGGTGCCATGCTGGGATTCATCATCACTGCAGGCAGCACTTCTGTCCTTACAGAGGAGCTTTGTAATGTCAGTGTTTCTCAGCCTTTTCATTTTCTGTTTTTCCTCTGAGAACAAATGAAGGGAAAAAATAGCAGATGAAAGATGAGTGATGTAAAATAACTAAAGCTGAGAGTGTGACAGATGTTAACTGCAAGTAACACCTTTTAAAAACCCAGCAAGTAAAAGGAACATGCTTGACTTTCATATAGCGCATCTTATCTCGTCCGTTTGATTCTCTGAGGGGGCCCATTGGTGCTCCATTGTTCTACAGCTGTGAAGGGCTGTCTGATGTTGGAGGGGATCCCAGGGATATCTCAATTAAAACACTAATATGTGGACTTCTATTTGTGTGCTTATTTATGTCTGCAGATTTGTTCTTGGGCAGACCAAGAAATTACCACAAGCCATTCCACTGGATTTCCAGTCATGTACTCAGAGATATTCCCCTGAGTCAGAGGCAGTGCTGCAGAAAGTATTTTATGGGATTCCACCAGAATGGGGCACATAGAGCACTTCAAAATTAACCATGCTTTTGTTTTTAGTCCTAGCGCCAGTCCTACTTTCTCCCTAATTAGAGAAGATGAATGTAGTTCTCTTGCATAAAATGAATCATTTTTGCAGCCCTATACAGGCTACAGAAAAAAATTACTTCGATAACTACATTAACATATTTATGTACTATATTTGTTGATCTTGCACCCTGCATCCTCCTTAGTTAAAAGGTGTCTCATTAATGCTGCTTCCAGTACCTGATTGTCAGGAGGGGGGCTGAATAATTAAGGAGCACCATTTGTTGCAGTCTCTGTCTTCCAATAGGCCATGGCAGGAGCTGTGGATAGGCCATGCAGGGCTAAGATCCCCGACAGTTTCTGTTCAGCATCTTCCATTCCTTTTCTAGCCATTTCACTTTCCATTTTTTCCTCCACTTCCTTCATCCTCTGGGGAAATCAGCCTCAAATCTTAAGTATCACAAAAGAAACTTGACCTGAGCCCTTGATTGTTACCATGTGGGACTGTCATTCTCAGAGCAAAGTAATTTGTTCAGAGTTTTGTGATTTTTTTTTTTTAAATTTTTTTTCTTTCTATGCTTGAAAACTTCTAAGACACTGAAGTCTGCATTTCTGTGGTGGTCCTTGAAACAACCTCCTGCTGTTAATGGGAGCAGGCCAGTGTCACCTTGGCACAGGAAGTTATCCCTATTCTGTAGTGTGTGAATTGAGAATTCCTACTGAAAGCAGCAGTACCTGTATGGACCAGTTCTTAAGTTGTTATTTAAGGGCAAAGAAGAAGCTGTGAGGACAGACAGAAAATGTGGGGAGAGCCAAAATGTATAGTTGNTGTAGTGTGTGAATTGAGAATTCCTACTGAAAGCAGCAGTACCTGTATGGACCAGTTCTTAAGTTGTTATTTAAGGGCAAAGAAGAAGCTGTGAGGACAGACAGAAAATGTAGGGAGAGCCAAAATGTATAGTTGGACACTCCTGTATGGTCCCTTCCTCCATTTCACTTTTCTTTCTCCCTGAAGAAGTGAAGGCTGCACTTTCTCCCCATGGTGGGCAATGACTGCAGGTGCCTGGAACTCTCATTTTCCTGTCCAGAAATTCTGCACAGTCCAGTGGAGGAGCCTGCACTGCCCAGCTTCCCCAGGGAAGGGGCAGGTTGGGAAATAGAGATTTCTCACCTCTGGCAAGATCAAACTGCTTTATAAAATCAATTGCTTTCAGACAGGCCATGTAATTGCCAGAACCTCTGCAAGGATCTAGGGATATTCCTCAATTAATGCAGCACTGGGACATTGTCCATAGTCCATTCGAGCCAGGGAGTTTAGGAGCATTCAGAGTGCTGACTGTTGTACTCCCAGCTTAGGCTGTGATGGAAACAGTCCTCTCAGTGTCTTTGTTTCCCAAATTATTGAAGTTTCTCAGCTCTGTACCAACAATATCCTCTCCAGGGATGTTACCCATCCCCTGGGGCTCGGGACAGCAAGTCCTGTCTCCTGTTGGATAGGTAAGATGGCATCACAGCTGGCCTGACGTCTGCAGGACCTGTGATGTCTGGAGCCTTTTCTGCTGTTCATAATTGTGCTACTATTTTTATAAACCATGTTTTCTTCAAGCCGCTGAATGTGTCTGGGAGTGGTGGCTGTAAGGATATCTCATGAGTCCCACTGAATTCTCAGCTGATGAGATCTGTAGGACTTCTCTCTGTTGTGGGCTCTGGTTTGACTGGTTTTTAGCAGGGACTGATTTTGGAGAAGATGGTTATCCAGGCTGTTGGTTTGAAACGAGTCTTTATGAATAAAGATCTGCTTATACTTCATTTTCTTTGAGTCAGATCCTTAACCTAAACATGCTCTCACATCCATGCATTTGTCCAAGTGAATTATTCATGTAACGTGTGAGTGTCACCACTGAACCTCAGTGTTCTGCCATCTGTCAGTTTTTCAGTGCTATTATCTGGCTGCTGAATTTATTTTGTCTCATTTAATTTATAATAAGGTTTCAAAGGAATGTGTCCCCCTTTTCTGTGAGCTGATCTATTCAGGGGCATCTTGTGGGCTGGATCTGTTGTCTCTGAAGTCATCATCAGAGATACTGTCACTTTGGGGAGGAGGTGTGTTTTATTGTGGTTTTTGTGTCTGTGTGGAAGCAGAACAAATCCTGAAATCAAGACAAGCCAAACCATGTGAACTCAGAAATTAATGCTGTCCACAAGGGGAAGGAGGGACTCGATTCACATTCAAAAAGTTGTGGTGATTGAGGCTGGGAGAGGAATTTAATATTGAGAAGAAGGTTATTTTGAGTAACATGAAATGAAAATATACAGGATGGTGGGTGAGAGGGAACAAAGAAACACCATTTAGCTGGGCTGCTGTGGTGCTGCTGCTGGGAAAGGGGAAGAGGTACTTTTTGGGCATGTCAACTTCCAACCTTCTCTTCCTTGATAATGCCTGTTTAGAGTCAACAGCTGAACTTCCTCCCTTGAGGAAAGGTTGATTGTTTGTATGTAAAACAGGTGAGTCACTTTGTCCTTGCCTGGGATACGTCCCAAGGAAACAGTGAGGAGAGGAGCTGGCATCAGCTATTGCTGCTCCTGCCCACCCGTGTCAGGGAGGGAGAGCCCGGAGTGGTGCAAAGCTGCCATGGCTGGAGGGTGCTCTGGAATGGTCATGGATTTCATCTTCATCATGCCAGCTGGTTAGTGTGGGCAAGGAGCTCCCCACCAACCATTACACAGGGGAGCAAAGTCTCTGAGAGTTAGTGCTGCTGTCAGCCTGACCCCTGCGACTCCCTCATACCTCCCCAGCAGCTCTGTTGAGATACAGAGAATGTTTTTGACCTCAGAGTCAGCCTGAATGATGAGGATCTTAGACTTGTTTGCTGCCAGGTTCAACAGCAGCACACCTCTGGCAGCTGCAGGACGTTTTTGGTCCTGTACATGTGCTCTTCTAGTGCTCCAGAGCCCTGGATCTGTTTTTCATTACTGTCACTAAGAGCAGCCCAGTGTGTGTTGATCACCCTGGAGCTGTGGTGCAGCCCCTGCTGATACACACAGGCTTTGCTTATAGAGATGAAAAGATTCCTCACCTTTTCCTTTTTCAGTTTCTGGAAGCTGAGGGAGGGGGAAGGGAAGGGAAGGCAAGTCATTCTTCTGACTGAGCTAACAGAGACCTCCAGCTAAATGTTACCCACCTATGCTGTTCCAGCACAAGTACTGAATCATCCTGCTTTTTATACAAGAAAGGAAATTTTAAATTTCCCTCTGAAGTATTTTGATTATTTAATCAGTCACTTAAGCAAAAAAAAAAAATCTCTAGAGGAAAATAAAAACAAATGCTAGCAAACATTAACAGCACTGATGGGAACACAAATTAAAGGGATAGAGCAAGTGAAAATCTAAGCTGGCAAACTCTTGCCTTAGGACATTGTATATATAATGAGATCGAGGAATGCAGGCAGCCATAAACTCACCACTTATTTCTTTTTCAGATATGTGACATTCTCCTAGTTAAGAGCAGAAATTATTTTACAGAAAGGCACTGTAGGGTGTTATGAGGAAGAAAAAGGAAAGCAGAAACCTTAATTCATATGACATTTAATAGGGGAATGATTTAATAAGGCAGGTTTAATAAGCAGTGGTCCTGGAAATAGATTTTAAAATGGAAATGGAATATAAAATCAAACCCTGAATGTTAGTTTTAAATACATCACCAGTTCATGCAGTCCTTTCTTATTCTGAGTACATGTCATGAGCTGTTCAGAGAGATGTATCCAAACCTGACAAGTTACATTTTTAATGGGTGTTTTCCATGGTCCCGGGCACTCTGTGTGCTGATCTCACAGTGGTGGTCAGTTCTGCCCTCGTTTTCTATTAAATTGCCCAGATGCAAAACCCTACAGTTTTTGGTAGCATTGACAATGCTGTTCACCCCAAATGCACAGTCCTCATCCAGCTCTGTGTCCGCCCCAAAGGACATCACAGCTCTGTTATTATTCTTTGATACAGATCTCCTGCATGACTGAGTGAATTTGGTGACAGTACTCTGCTTTTGTGGAAAGAGACTTAATAAACTGTTCCCTGCCCTTGGAGAATTTTTCCTGGGGAAGGGTGGACTGTCTCTTTCAGGGCATCACATACATTGGGCTGCTGGATTCAAGTAGCAAAAGGAAAAAAAAGTAGGCCAAATTAGCCAGGCATAGCCAGAGATCAGGTTTTAGGACCTGGGGCAGTCACAGAGAGAGCATTTTTTCCCTTTTTTTCCCCTCAGGTTAAGAGCAGATCTGTTTGTATATATGTGATAAGATGGTGGGGGGTTGCAAATGCAGTAGAACGTATAAATTAAGGACTGTTCTGTTGGATTAATTTGTTAGAGATCATCCAGGGAATTGAACACAGTGATGTTAATTAATGCCAGATGTACAGGTGTGCTTTTTAACAGCACTCCCACTGCACTTGACTGGCTAATGCCAAAAAAAATCAGCAGCTTTGGCCTTGTCACTGTCCCCCATCGCTGGGCCACTGGGAGCAGTGCTGAATTACAGCAGCTGAGGACCCAGCTGTAAAACAAATGTAGGACAAGGTTCAGGATGTGGACACACCTCTAGAGCCCCGGGACTACAGCCTGTCCTCCCAGTGACAAGGCACAGCAGTGGCAGTCTCATTTTCCAGGTGCCCAGACTGGTTTGCAGGGCTAATGATGAAAGCTTTGATTTGTCAATGCGATCAAATTTATTGAGACAGGATAAAATTGAAATGGCCGTGATCCTCTCTCCATGAAGTCATGGAATATTTCAAGATGGAAGGGATATCTGGGGGTCATTTAGTCTAATTCCCTGCTCAAAGCGGACCCCTGTTGTCATGTTTGACCACCCTTGTTAATGAAAAAATCTCTTTATCTCGACAGACTTTCCTTTGTTGCAGAATGTGTCTGTCACCTCCCATCCTGTCGCTGTGCACCTCCAAGAACTGTCTGGCTTCATCTTCTCTAGTCCCTCCCATTTTGGATTTGAAGGCAGCAGTGATACCTTCTTTTAGCCTTCTCTTCTGATGTCATAACAAATACTGTTCCCTCAACCTCTCCTTGTACATAGTCTCTCATTTCAGATTATTTTGTCAGATAATTGGCAATAACAGAATTCTGCAGTCAAGAGACAGTTCTTGCATTGTTCACTCACCTCTGTCAAAGCTTTATCACATCCAAAGTATAACTTAAAAATTAACTCGTTTCCCTGTCTTTACCATCCTACTGAGCTTCCAGGTCTCCTTCAACAGAGGGTTTCCAGACCCTTGAAAACGCCTTTTCCATGGAAATGTTTGACAGTGCACTAGAGATGGACAAGACTTGCTGAGGTCTGTTAGCAGAGGAGCTCCCTAGGGATGGTGGCTTACAGTCCTGTGCAGATTTTTATAAGTCCTGTTTATTCTAAGTGTGTATAACTCCTCCCATCCTCACAAAGGTGCCTTCACTCCTGGTTGAACCATCCCATCCCCATCCCATCCACTGCAATTGCCTCAAATCCCTCCAGGTGTGTCCTGACTGAGCAACCCCGAGTCAACCTCAATATCCCAAAGAACCCAGAACCGTAGGGAATGTAACACAAGAAGTCTCTGATGGGGTGAGGAATCAAATCCACTTTTTCTTGCATCCTGTTCCTTTTCTCGAAGCGTGAAATTATTCTTTTTACATCAAAGGAAATTCAGCAAACTCAAAGCTTAGCAGTTTATCCCTCGTGGTGGGATAACTTTGTCTGTGGCTCATGGGCAGTGAATTACATCTCCTTTTTGATGATTACATGGCTTTGGTGATCTCAGCATTTTCCCTACCTAGAGATGGGAACGAATTTAGGATTTGCAAGGGTTGTGCTCCATTTCTACCAGTGCTGAAGGGTTTTCAGTAATACCTGTCCAAAACAAAACGTGTTTTTCCTTTAAGGGAAGGTGTTTAGAGCTCATGTCTCAGAATTGACCTTTGCAGAGGGTTTGACTAAGTTCTGTAGGAAAACCAACAGAAAATACCTACTGGGTCTTATGTTTGTGTTGTTCTGTTCTTAAGCAGTGTGGCACTGTGAGCAAGTCACTTTTTCCTGCCAGCTCTGACATTTGCAGCGTTCCCACAGCTCAGATAGACTTGGAGCTTTTGCTGCTTGACTGCTACAAAGATTTAAAGGCTGGCATTTAAACGTTTTTCCTATTGGTCTGATGTGTTCCTGCAGTTCATAAACAGGAACGGCCATAAAAGAGTTTGATGCTGCCTTTTTATGGCTATAATTTATCTTGCAGTTATTTCAATTGGAGAGAATAGCAGGAAAATGAAAGTTGAGTGTGTGAAGCTCTTGTATGTGTAATTATTTAACAGGCTATAAATATTGAACTACTAAAAACTTAAAAGGTTGTCTGAAATCTCAAGCAGCTTTTCATTGCTTAGTGCTTTTGGTTTTTTCCATTCTTTTCCTACTTGCTTTCTGAAATTCAGATTACCTGACATTTATGTTTTTATTTTTGTTTGTTTATTGGGGGAGGGCACAGGAATCACAGTTGGTTTAATTATTTGGGCTGATGTGAACAGGAAATAATTTCTGGGAATCAAAGGGAAAACATAATTTGAAAATTGAAATGTTGTAACTGAATGAAGCAGTGTTGCAGTTCAAGAGCATGGACAGCAACCCTTTTCTCCTTTCCTAAATGAGTGAATTTAAGAATTCACTCATTTAAGAAAGGAGGACAATTAAAGAATATCAAAAGACTTTAACATAGTTGATATTAAAATAGCTTCTCTGTTCTAGTACACAATGAATTGTGTGTTGAAACTGTGATTCCTTATTCCAACACCTTTTCCTTGATGGATAGTTTTCCTTTCGTTCTCCATTCCTAGAGTTGTAGGATTGTGTTTTCATTCAGGACAAACTCCTCCTGAAATGTTTTTGCAGTTTTAATAAGGGTCTCACGATACTCCATCCTGCTTCCTTGAGGATTAGGATCATGATTAAGACTGGTTTAATATGCAGTCTCTGCATGCTCTGGTAGATAATTTATGTAATTTAAACCTTGCACTGGAGATTTTTAATGCCCTGAAATGCTTTCAGTGAGATTTGCTCTGGGTTGAGGGTCACTGCGGGCACTGATGCAATGGGAGCCTTAATCAGAGCTGTGCTTGAGCCACAGCTCCAGCTCCTTCCCAGGGACACCCTCCTCAGTGGCTGTATTGGAAGTGACATTTCAGCTCAGCCTTTTGGTCTTGTATTTTATCATACTGCAACGTGTTAAGAGTCCTTGGTTAAAATACAGAAGACTGAGTAGCTTTGTCAGACCTCACATTCTCATGTATTCCCAAGTGAATGGACTCGTGCACCAATTTTCTGGCTGAAACTGCCAGGAAGTCATTTTTACCATGGCATTTGAGCTCTCTGAGTTGTACAAGACTCAAGTTACTGTAAGAGCACTGTTTCTCTGTTTTGGCATAGCAGTTGCAAACACTAGTCATTTCAGTGCAAACATAACCACATTTCTCCCTCATTTTTATTGTACAGGGATTAACACATCTGACGTGTTTGACAATCAACAGTTTCATTTGTAGCCATTGTGGATGGATAAAATGATACATGTGTGTTGAGAAATGCACATACACACACACAAAAAAGTCATTTGAGTATTTCAGCAGGTACATCAGCCCCGTGTGGAATGTGAACCAGAAATAGCAATTAACATGCTGAAATCCGCTAGAATTTGTTTCTGCTCGAATTCCTTCCTCTAGACGTGTTGCAAGTGTCAGACTCAGAGCGGAGTTGTGAGAACCAGCAGGGACATTTGTAATGAAGTCAAGGTGTAGGTGGTAAGGGAAAGTCTTTTCTTCTCAGCCACAGGTCTGCACACCAGTGTTCTTGTGTGCAATAGCCCGGACACCTTCAATTAAAACTGCCATCTGAGCTGCCTGTTCCATCCACTGCAAAAGAAAACAGGTGGGGGGTGCTTTGTATGTATATAAAAGATGAAATGTTCACTCCGAGATAAGAAACACAATTAATAACAGCACAGCCTTTTCAGACCTACCTTGTTTTGCACATAAAAGAGTGAGGACACACTAGAAATCGTTATGTCCATGCTTGTCCATTGAATGCTTTTTTTTGCTCTGAGTTCTTCATGTTCTGTTGGTCCCTTTGAGCAGCAATTCATTTATTGGTTCCTTTAACATCAGAAAAGCTGCCAGTTTAGCATGGCAAAAGCATCATCTTCCCTTGGTATGAGCTGGGCTCTTGGTGCAGCAGTCACCTCTGTGGCCATGCAGATGTTGGCAGCAGGGGTGCAGTGCTGGAGATGGCCTGGCATGGACTGGGGCACTGCACCCTTGTTTTGCTTTATGATATGAATGTTTAAGAGGCCCTGGATGCTGTTTGGTATGTTCAGTCCTGTGACACAACAGAAATACGGTCCTGGCAGATACAAGGCCAAATACCAACGTTTGACTGGACTGGGCAGGCTTCTCATTTTAATTAAAATTTTTAAAAAGCAAATTCCAGGAAGCAGGAAAAAGTGTTTTATGGTGAGTTCTGGCAGTTTCCCAGAGACCTGTATAATTTCTCTTTCTATGATTTTATCACTCATCTTGGCAGGTTTCATTATATTTGCTCATCTAGGGACCTTTTGTGCCTTTATTTTCCCACTTGACAAGGAGCACTTTTGCGACCATAATCTCTTTTACAAACAGGTCTGGTCTCAATGCTGCTCGACTCCTTTATCCTTTGTATAATTTTGTCCCCCTAGCGTTCTGTGGGCCTTTTTCCTCCCTGTTTTGATTAGAATCAGAATAATCTCTGTGAGCAGGAGAAAGAAAGTGAGCCCGGGAGGAAGGAAAATGGAAGAGCAGCTGCAGATACAGAGACAGGGATCTCCCCCGGGGGTGTGCTGGACTCAGCCACAGTCAGAGGCTTGTGCAGGGTCTGTGTTTTCAGGGCTCCTGATGGATCCCAGTGTGTGGTCTGGGAGCATTCCCAGTGCCCAGGGTACAGCATTACTTCATTATCCCGGGAAAGGAAGGGAAGGAGTGACACAACCCCCCCCACCACTCTCGTTTGTACTCGAGCATCTGCACAAGTGGAGCTGCCTCCCCTGGACCTGACCCTCCCTGGGGTATTTATTGACTGTGCCTGGAGTCTGTCCTGAGCTGGCATCGACTGCAGAGCTCCCACTGATGGTGCTGGCTGCTCCATCAGGAGCCTGATGTGGTATGGAATTCCAGTTCTGGGCTCTCCCCTCTGACTCTGATCTCTCTGACCATGTTCTCCTGGCATTCCAGCTGTTCAGAAGAGGAACTGAGAACTTGCTCTGCTTCTCAGGTGCCTGTAAGTGCATGTACTGATGTACTTGTAAAAATCATTGGTTGCTGGCATGCTTGGGAACAGCTTCTCAATGAAACAAATTGCTTTAGGTGAAAATGACTGTGAGGAAGTCAAGATAAAAAGCGATTGGTAAATTCTCTAATCTGGATTTCCCAGAGTGCACCAAGCTTTTGTATGTGGAAAATGAAACAACTCAACATGTAACAGTAGATTTAATTAAATTAACCTGTGAGGAAAAACTGAAGTGGGAGAGGTGTGTAATTCAAATCTCTCAACCAGTCAAGAGACAATGTTTTGTTTTCTACAGGGGAAACATGTCTGAGTTTCTAGTAGGGCTTTTGATTATTCTAATCAATGGTGTCTTTCCAGCTTGCACAGTGTGTTCATTTATAAGAAACAGCAATGCTGTGGAAGGTCACAATAGAACAATCTATGGTTTTTCTCATAATTAAAGTTCTATTCTGTCTCCATAATTACCTATGTTATCTGTCACTTGGAGAAACAGTTCCTAATTCACTATATTCAAGCCAGACAGGGAACTAAACTTCATTTAAGGGATTAAAGAAACATTTTCAAGTCTTTTTTTGCATTTAACTGCTCAAACCCCTTCNGCCCAGAACTGAACACAGTACTCAGTACCGCGCACTTACCCACAAAGTTTAATTATGGTTTGTAATTTCAGCCCCAAGAGATGCATGAGGGGTTTCAGAAAAGCAGATCCAACATGGGTCCCGTAATGGCATTCACAGTTTCCTTTGTAATTAGCTAATTGTGTTTCTAGCAGAGCATTGCTGGAGCCAGTGGGGTTCTCCCAGACCTGTGCAGGTGCCTTCTGGCACAGAACTCACAGCCCTGGGGGGGACACAGGAGCTTGCAGGGGCTTGTACTGCAGAGCAGGAAGAGTAATGAAACTGAGAACAGCAGGAACAGTGGGACAGAGATTACAGTGACAAGGTCGGGGTCCCTCCTCTGGTGCCAGGTGTGGCTTGAGTGTTGTCCTTCATATACATAGATGGGTGATAGATAATTGTACCAACATAGTTACGTGTTATAAGTTTGGCAAAAGTGTCCTGTGAGGAGGGATTTCAGGAGATGAAGAGGGTGAGCAAGGATCATGGGGGAATGCTCTGCATGAAGGGCAGGGTGAGCAGCAGCTCAGGTCGGAGGGTGAAAGGAGGAGTGGGACAAACAGGAGTCTGGTGCCAGGGTGGAGCACAGCTGCTCCTGCTCTCTGCGCTGAGGCAGGGGTGGGAAATGAAGATCTGGGGATGTGTTTTTCGGTGGCCTTGCAAGACAGCACTCGGGAATGTTGTTGAGATGCAGGTGTGGCAGTCAAGACCCTGGGTTTGTTTTGGATCTGCTGCTGCCTCATGGTGGGACCAGAGGTGAGTGAAGTGGCTGAAAGCATCATCATCTGCAAAAGAAGGGGTGTGATTTTGTAAAGCTGCTCACAGAGATGCTGCTGTGTCATGACAAGGTGACTGGAGTATGTCTGTTGAGTACATTCATCTTGGATAGATACGAGGTAATAATAGGGCTATAAACTGTGATTGGATTTTACCAGGGGTTTAAAAGCTCTTAACTGTGGCATTCTTGGTCTAATTTCTTGCAAGGCTTTTTATTAACTGTGTACAAGTTGATCCCATGGGTACATTTAAAGTTAAATGTTGCTCTTTTGCAGATCCTTACTTAAACTTTTTATCCACACCTCTTCAGTAAGATATTTTCTTAAGTTGCTGTTTTCTAAGAAGTGCAGGGGAGTGGTAAAAGTTTAGACATTCACAAGTGCACAAGGAAATATCCTTAGGCCTGAGTGAAGCATCCAAAAAAGGTGCATTTATTGGCAGTTTGTTCTAAGTTGAATGCTCTACATTAATGGTTTCTAGGAAGCAATTCCTTTTGCAGACTTTCCTTGTGTGCTCGTGGGAAGCAGGGCAGCTGACCATGCCTGTGCTTTAACAACATGTGCACATGCATCAGGAGTTTAGTGAGGGCAGTGAGCTTAAGCAACTTCTTGAAAACCATCTATGTGAAAGTTGAAAAGAAGTGGGAGTTTTGAATGCGTGCAGCCTTCAGGCACAGGTCAGCTCTCCAATATGTGCCCCTGGATTTTGCCCCTTGCTGTCCCACTGCACGCTGTAGCTGGATTTTACTGTCCTGAAGTTTAAGGGTCACTGTTGCTCCTTCCAGCTGCTGTTGGACTGGGAGTGTGGATTTTTGGGATGTCCAGAAGGCAGCCCATCATTGCAGAATAGCAGTATGAGGATGTCTCAGTACCAGCCCAGCTCCATTGTTTAATCTATTCCTTGTTACTTTTCCTGAGCTGGTAATCTTGGTTGAGAAGGTTTAAAGAGGAATATTTAAGCAGAATTGTATGTCAGGATTATGGAGAGAGAGAATTTCCATAGTTCTTCTTTTTCCTTCCTTTCATTGTTCCACTGTGCTGGTGTAAACATTTTACCAGGTTTTATTTGAAAGGCAGAATTATCCTTTGAGACGGTACTTGGAAAGAGAAACAGAAGTAGCAGATCTAAACTGCTGGTGGCCTCAGATCACTGGTGGCCTGAATTCTGAGCACAGTTTGAGTCCTAATGTGCAAGATTTTCTGTTTATTTAATAGCAGCCACTGCACTGTGCTTGTGCATAAAAACTTGTATCCACCCGCCTGTCTGAGCTGTGCATTATGAATTCTTTCCATAGAACAGTGAGCAAGGAGTTTCCATGTGTTTCTGTTTCCACTGTGAGATGGGAGCCCATGATATTCCCAGCATATGGTATAAAATATTTATTATTGTTTTTAAAGGTTGGCTTCAGGAGACAGTCTGTGATGTGCCTGGATTTAGTAACATAAATCAAAGTCCTTTTCTTTTTGCATGTATTTAAGGAGCTATGAGGAGTTAGTCATGGTGAGTTCTAAATACCAGGGAGACGACCACTGTGAAAGCATTTCAAAGGGAAGTAGCTTGAAGCTATAGAATGATGTTTAGAAAAGGCCAATTTAAACCAAATAAAAATGTAATCCCTGTTATACATAATAAATGAAGAAAAGAGCTCTGAAATTGTATAAAGGAATTAAAAGAAAAACATGTCTGGGATTCAGGTTCTTCAGAAAAGTGTGTTCAATGACACTGCAAAATCAGGAGGGACCTTCACAAGTGTGGGATCAGTTCTTACCTTTTCATAGCCTGACAACAGTTCGGTGTATTCTTCTCCTTCCCTTGGATTTTTCTCGTTCATTTCCTATGGTCCCTGCTTGGAAAAAGTGGTAGGTTTTTTCCAAAGAGTGTGAAGCAGCTGCCTTTGGAAGCTGTTGTGTAACGTATGTTCCAGAAGGAGTGAATGTGTCCCTCTCTGCTCATCAAATATTTTGAGAACTAAGGCTGATGTTTCTGGCTCTCAAGACACGTTTTCTCCCCTCCTGAGCCAAATGAAAAATTTTCATAATTCAAACTCATGTATGTGCCGACTTACTTCCTCTGTACTGCAATTACTTAACCACTTTCCCAAAGTCTAGAGCTCTTTAGAGATCAAAACTGGCTGGATGGGGGCAATTGAGAGGTTTGAGAGGGGAAGGAGGAACAGCAGCATGTCCTCGAGTGATGGTTCAGTGCGCAGTGACGGCAGCCGTGGATGACACATGTCAGTACATGCAACACACAAAGCTGTCTTTTAAAAAGCAATTCCTACACCCAGAGCTCCAGCATGTCGTGTAGTGTGGAGGTGTTGTCAGCTAAAACCGTATTATGAGCTGGACAGTCTCAGTCATGTCGTTCTGTTCACTGGAGGTCAGCAAGGGCACATCCCATTCTCTTCTCGAGCAGGCTCACGGAATTGGCACCTTGATTTTCTGTATCCCCTGGGTCGTTGAGACTGGGCACTGTTCCATAAAGGTGCTGGAATCTGGATGCTGGAGTGACTTGTGGGATGGTTTTAGTATTTTCTGTGGCCTCACTGTGTTACTTTTATTGAAAAGTCTCATGTAATCAAGTAACACATTTGAACCTTGTTATGAGCACACTTCTCCAGGCACAGTCAGGATCTTGGGGTTATTTCAAACACGAAGGAAAGGGTATTTTATTTTGTTGGTTTCACAAGCTACTCTTGTTTTGGTGGGTTTGGAGGTTTTTTTTGACTGAACTGAAGCACTCTCTAGGTTTCCAGGCATTTTTCCTACTTTCAGTTGCTTTTTCGAGGGAATGCAAGAGATTCTTTCTCTCACATTCTCAAGGTTATATTGGCTCAGCTCAGCCTTTGTATTAACTCCAGCATGGGATCATGAGAAATGCGTGTTGCTGCAGGACTGGACTGTAATTGTGACATGGATCAGATTCTCTGCCAGGCTATCCTTTCCCTCTTCTCAAAGCAGATTAGCAGCCTGGCATCTGCTTCCTTTGGGGATGGCACAGATGCCCAGGGAGCAGAGCTGACTCACAGTGTCAGAGCTGACCTTTCTGTGAGGCACAGGGTGATTAATGGATGGTGTGCCTGTGCCTGCCATTCATCCCATGTCCCTGATGTCACCAGACAGGGATGATGGCTTCTTGCTGCTCTTGTCTTTAAGGTGATGCAGGGCTGGGGAGATGCTTCGGGTCCTAAGCCAAAGCTCTTACAGTCTGCCAGAGCCTTTCCCCGTGAGCTCCACGTGTGTTCACTCCTGCAGTTTGCAGGTGGAAAAAACCCAACCTAAAGACAGCTGTGTCTCTTTGTCAAGCAAGGTTTTGGAAAGGTTACACTGTGAGGGAAGTTATTTAAAGTTCTGACATCAGACTCCCTGAAGTCTTGGGTGGCTGCATGAGAAATTGTAGCTGACCTGCATAGGAAATGAGGTGTACTTTCAACTTGAATGTCATAAAAATTACTTTTTCTAGACTAAGTGCAGTCTTACCTGTGCTACAGGTGACAGAACTTTGTCTTAGATCTCTTCTACCTCTTTTAGTGAGGCTGGGTTGGAAAGAAAGTCTTCCTGCTGAAAACATGACAGAGCCATGTAGCAGCCCATGAGAACCAGTGCCTTATAGAGTATTTCTGTGAGCCTTTCCCCTGCTTGCCCCGTGGGTGGGGTTTTGCAAATAAAGCTAATTCCATCACTGAGTTAGCAAATACTTCAGAAGTACCAGAACTAGTGAAGTTTGATTTCTTTGATTTCTTCTCCGTCCCCCACTTCCCATTTGTGCATGTCCTGGGCTTGAGTGGCTTTTTGGTGCATAAGAGAGTCAGAATTGCAGTTAATAGTTCTCCCAGCTTGCCCAGTTTCCTCCTGCATGGATTGTGCTCTAGCACAGGCTGGGCTTTTGATGCAGCCTTTTGTTTTGTGAGAGTATCCTGTCCAGTCATATATTTTCACTCCCCTCAAGAGCTCCAAGAGCTGTGTGTGCTGATCATGCTGTTGTTAACTTGAGCCAAAATTATAGAGAGGCTGATAATGGAACAGAACACATCAAGATTTAAAAAAAAAAATAAATCTGTGTCAACATGTCAGGGAAAACAAGAGTTGTCTCACTTCCCAGTGTTTCTTGATTGAATCATGACCTTGTTAATAAGATACTGTGTGCATTAATAAGCCACTGTGTGTATTTTGTGATATGTGGTTTGACCTAAACATAAAGGATAGAAAAATGTAGTTTACAACATAATCACAGGCCATGTTAAGCAAGCTGAAGAACAGGTGGCTGAGAGGTGCAAAAAGACACGGGCAGCTGCTATAAAGTGGAAATGTTATTAGACAAGGGGTTGTGAACAATCTTACAAGGCTCACATGGTCACAGAATTGCAAAAATTAGAGGTATTTGATTTATTGAAGTGGGGGTTGGGGGTTGGTTTTATCCATTTACACCCATCTCTTTGGAGAATAGGTTTTATCACACAGTTGTTTCTTAAGGTGAATTTGTATAATCCAGGGGACAGAAGCCAAAACTAGATAAGAGAAGTAGAGATAAGATAGATACAGCTCTTAACAGTAGTGGCAAATGAGCAAGCAAACTCCTTCTCAAGAAATCTTTACTGACTGAAGTCTTTAAATCAAGATAGATACCTGTCCTGAAGATGTGCTGTTCTTTAAGTGGAGTGTTGATGTAGAAAGGCAGCCTTTTGCTGTGCAAGCATTTCTCCAACTTTAATGGTCCTGTAGCTTTTAAACATGGGAAGTTCTCTCAGCTGATGCAGACAGACATGAGTGAAGCTCCACAGGTTATAGGTGAAGACATTTGGCTCAGCTGCTGCAAGTCACAGCAAGCTCTGACACCAGGAGTTAGTCCATCTGGGAATTAATTGGGCATCCAGATCACTGGGAAGGAATTTTCAGGGCAAAAATAGTGTTATCCAGTTAAGGGAGCTCCACTTCGTGGGTGGAGCAGAGCCACTCTCCCTCCTCCCCAGACATGCGGCATTATTTGACGATCCCAGAATCCTTAGGGTTGGGAGAGACCTCTGGAGACCATCCAGTCCAACCCCTCTGCCAAGGCAGGCAGGGTCACCTGGAGCAGGTGACACAGGAATGACAAAAGTGAGTTTGGAATGGCTCCAGAGAGGGAGACCTCCCTGGGCAGCCTGTTCCAGTGCTCTGCCACCATCAGTGTAATGCAGATCTCCAGAATGTCTCAAAAGACATTCATAGGCATCACAAAAACATTTTTTCTCTTCTGTGATCCTTGGAGATCTGTATCACCACCTGATTGGCAGCAGAGTTTCCATGGAGTTAACTATGCTTCACTGAGCAGAAATTATTGAATATATATCTGCTTATGCTATCTTATCTATAACTATCTATAACATCTATTATATATCTATATGCTTGTTTTCATCTCTGATGTGCACAGAGCATCCCCAGAGCTAAGGAGACACTGTTTTAGCTGGAGGAAGGTGTTTCCTGCTATTGGCATGTTTTGCTGCGGTGCTCTGTTTGAAGTGGGTTTGGAGCCTTTCAGGATGGGGCGCGCTGGGAAGGCGACAGTCGCAGAAAAACCCGGCTCTGTTGTCTGAACAAGCTCTGGCTCGTTCTCTTCTGATCAAAAGCTCTCGGTGAAAGGTGCAGCTTGGATTCTTTAAAGCATCTCATTATAGATTATATTTAGAAGTGGGAAGAATATATTATTAATTACAAGGATGCTCCAAAGCAGAGAAGATGTTTAATCCATGCCCTTGATGAA
Source organism: Pitta sordida (assembly GCA_013390025.1). Classification (NCBI taxonomy): domain Eukaryota; kingdom Metazoa; phylum Chordata; class Aves; order Passeriformes; family Pittidae; genus Pitta; species Pitta sordida. The sequence goes on along the minus strand of WEKX01009247.1, from coordinate 345,974 downwards.
CAGAAAAGTTCCCGTACTGAAGGAAGGTTATGCAATTAACAGTATATTCATTAGGAGTTCATCAGATAGCAAACTGTGCTTATCTTCAGGATAGTACTGGAATATCTGACATTTCCTAGTTATTGCCTAAGTGATAAGAGCGAGAGACAGGAACTGCCACAGGAAAAATTCTATAGTAGTGCAGTTTGCATATCTGTTATCTGCTAGTTCATAGATAGTTTTACATCTCAATTTACAGGCTAAGGGCTCTCTTGTTGTCTTGCTGGGAAGAACTGGAGATGGAAATTGGCCCCACATATTTCTTGGTTGCTAAATGAGTGCAGTGTGTGGACACTGTGAGGATCATTCCAGGGTTTTTCATATCTTTGGTTCCCACAACACCCCTGTTACCAAAGTAACTGGGTCCATCCCAGTATCGTTCTGGATGTTTGCCTTGACCTGCTCAGTACTCTCAAATCCAGTCTGTACTGGCCCCATAAAACAGGCACTTTTGCAGAGGCATTTCTCCAACTGAAGTGGTTTTTCTAATTATTTTCAGTATTTAGAAGATATATTTTTTGGTTTTCGAGTTCAGACTTACATCTGGTAATTGATTTTTGTTAATTGTGTGATATGGCCAGGTTAAACTTTTTTTAAAACTGTGCTTAAAAAGCTAATTTTTGTGTTGAGCATTAATTTGCTTCCGAAGAAGTGGAGAAGCCAAGAGCCTAAATATGCCAGAATATGTATGAAATAAACTGCCATCTGGAATTGGTTTCTGGATTTGCTGTAACAGAAATGGAGCACTCTGGTATGCCTATTTTGGGGAATTCTAGAAATTAATATATGGGAAGAAAAAGAGATAAATCTGTGCTGGTGCTGTGCTCAGCTGCTTGTATAAGAATTTGACAAGCGACCAAGGTGATTGTGTCTGTTAGGGAAAAGAATGAGTTATTTTTAGAAACTAATTTATAACAGTTCAGGGTCACAGTGCCACAGATTTGAAGAAGTCTAGAAAACTGTCATTTTAATCATTTTTATCTATAAATCAAAACCAGTCAAATAATGTTTGATTCAATAAAAAGTAAATTTGTCCCTTATCTAAAAGTGTCTGTGCAGAAATTGTTCCAAGATGCTTTCGAACTGCTGAGTTACAAATCCACCCAGGGAGGGATGATTGATTTATTGTGTGCTGCAGTCTGGAGTATATTATCACTGAATCTTTAGTCAAGAAAGTTGACGTTGTTAAAGCTGCAATGTATTTAGCCCAAAAACCTGGGGATGAAGAAGGGAGCATTACTGGATCAGTACAGATCAGGAGAATTATGGTATTCCCTGAGTTTCTATGGAGATCACCTCTTGCCACAGTCTCTAGGTCAGACCAGGAGGGACAGGTTTTGTAAGTCACAGCTTGAGCGGGTGCTCTGGGGAGCCCAGGGGATGCCCAGGCAGTGGGAATTGGGCTGTGCTTGGGCACACTGGGCCAGGCTGGTACCTGAACAGGTGACAGGGAACTTGGACTGAGTCACACTTGTGTGGAGGAGGGCTGGGGCTGTTCCCAGCTGTGCACCTCTGCTCACCAGGCCCTGCTGGGCCCCGAGGGCTCCATTCAGCAGCTAAACACATCAATTTGTCACTTGTGTGGCTGCGTGAGAAACTTGGAAAGTTGTTCAAAAACCTGTTTGCCCACAAGGCTCCGGAATCGCTGATCTAGGGCAGGGAACAAGATCTCCTTTCAGAAGTTGCGTTTCCCGGGGTTAATTAGCTGACTCCCATTCATGCCCAGCTTGTGCCGCCTTCACCTCCCAGCTCTCATTTCTTCCTTGACACTCTCCTTTCTTCCCCCAGCGTGTCTGTGTTTGAACTTCGCTGATTCCCAGCTAAACTGCTACCAGTGGGTGCTGGGTCAGCTGTTACCCTACAGTGTTTTATTCTCCTAAGGCCCGCCTGAGTCAGAACTGCCTTGAAAGCATCACGCATCACTAATTAGGGGGGAGCACAGTGGGTCATGATAGATTTTTAAACGCTGTCTGTAGCCAGACTTAGTTTTTCACAGTGGGCAGCCCTGGATAAAAGCAGAGGTAGAGGAATCTGTGCCGAGGAGCTGCTCTCAGCTGTGCCGAAGGTTGGAGTTGAGTTTGGTTTCTGGGCTATAGGAAAGACAAAACCCTTCTTTTTGTTTTGTTTTTTCATTTTTTCCCCCTGACCTCCCCCATTACTGTTAATGCAGAAGGGAGGGGAGAGGGAACTGCCTTACAACTGGGGCTGTGTACACAGACTGACAGGGTAATTACTGATGGAGGCGTTGGGACGGGAGGTTTGACAGGACAATGTTGTACGTCACTCACTTTCCAACCAGCTCTAAAAACAATAGAGTTTAAAGAAGATGTGATGTTCGGGGTAGGGAAAAAGGGAGTATTTTATCTGACCTTCTTAAACAAAGCCGTGTCATTGTTGGATTGTTTTAAAGCTTTGCTTTTGATTGAGCATGAAAAATGCCTCTCACAAAAGGGAATATTTAATAGCTTTGCTATTAGAAAACTATCTCTAAAGAAAATTTCGAGTCCTGGGTTTTGCTGGCAGGCCTGTGTATTTGCTAACAAAGTCAACTGTCAGTTTAATAATAAACTGTTTGAGATCAGCAGTGCACATTTCTGCTTTAGTTAACGCCAAGAACAGGTTCTTCTTCAGCTGTTCTTGTTTCTTACTTTGATGTCTAAGTTTTTCCCTGTGTTTTTTCTTCGTATCTTCTTTCCTCTGTGCCAATCCAGGAGCGTGACCAGCTGATCACTGAGATCAGAGAAGCTCATTGGTGAAGAGAAAATAAAATTTTAAGTAGTACAAACTGATCTGAAGAACTCTGATATGGATATTCAGATTTTCAGCAGCCAGAATGATGTCTTAGTGTCACAACTCCTCCTGAAGACAAGTCCTGCCCTGGATTAGACGTGGAGCAGAGAGAAGGATAAGAAGGTTTGGTGGTATCACAAGGAAGGGACCATGTTAGGGTTTTGACCATTTCTTCATTTTAAATCCAGCATAAATAATGGATTTTCCTTCTCCATTGAGAAGACATGCAAAGGGCCAAAGTTCGTAAAAACAGGGAGGAAAGCTGGTAGATGATCTCAGGCTTCAGTTTGTCGAAATCCCCTTTCAGTTCCCCGAAATTGTGCCTCATAGTGATAAGCTCTGCTCGAGCCTGTCATTGCAGGGCTGTATTAATTTCATCTCAGGGTTAATCTGAGTAAACATTTCTAGTGACCATATGGCTGCAAGTCAGGAAAGTAAAACCGGGGCTTGGGGGTGGCATGTGGCTGCTGGTATCTCCTGTGGCTGCACCAGCCTTGTTTCTGCCTTTTCTGTTCTGTGGAGTCTTACCCTTCACACTCCCCTTGCTGACCAGAGTCTGGTCAGAATGCTAGTAAGGACTGGAATCCCAGTCTCACTGAAGTTCATTAAGGGACTCATGCATCACCGACCAAATCAATACTTGGGGGCATTTGGCTGATATGAGAGACAAGAGAGCACTACTGATCATACGCAGGTGAGCTGGGTGGGATAGAAAGGCCAAGACAGTCCAAGGACTGACCTTACTGAGGGATTGATAATCCTCTGCACGGAGGTGTAAAGGGTCCCCTGAGAAGGGAACTTCTGTCTCAAGGTGCTTGAGCTGCAGGGAATGAACTTTTACAATGTTTTCTTGAATTCTCATGTGTGCAATGACAGGTAATGAAAAGCAATTTGTTTGGGAGCAGAGAACCCTTACTGTATCATGGACATCTTTCTCATGCTTAATAACCTGTCATGATCTCTTAGAAACTGGTGTCTCTGTGCACAGCCAGACTTGACAGTGGGGGAATGTCACCGTGTATTCTACAGGCATCAGTAAAACACTGTCGTTTTACAAGTGCTGGATAGTTAAAAGGGTGGAATTTAATGAAGCTCAGCAGCCTGTAACCTGATTGCTGTTAAACAGCTGATCTTAGTTTGTAGATTGTGAAACTTAAGAAGTATGACCATGAGAATAGGTTAAAGGCAATGAAAAAGCTTCCTGATTGCTACTGAAAGTGTCATGATATTCCTATAGTTTGAGACCAAGGAGGATCATGTCATCCAGTTTAACCTCCTGTTTACCACGGGCCACTAAGATAGACTTGGATTTACCCAGAATCAGCCAAGTGACTTGAGTTCAAGGACTTTTGTTCTCAGCAGCAGGGTCTGTTGGGCATATCAGGAAGAGGACTGAAGGGCCATCAAAATCGTATCTTGCAAAGCCCTGAGGTCACTTAGGTGAGATGTGCTCAGCTGATTGCAGCAAGGCAGCATTTGATGTGTTTACAGGAAGCCAAAATCAGCTGAGGCCCTGCCAGTCAGACTGAGGGACGAAAATGCTTTTCGCAGCCAAGCTTGATGGTAGTTTGGATGAGTAAGACATAGCAATCAGGAATCTAAGGAAAAATTATGTACTGGAAGCCCAAGAGTACTGAACTTGAGTAGGGAATTCCTTCCTGACCCATGCAGATGACTCAAGTTGTGGGACATGAAGCTTAGTTATTCATTAATATAAAACTTGATCCCATTTGTCTTTCCTGCCTGCTACAGAGATCTCTTACCCTGTGCTCAGATACAGTTTATAGTACCTGTTAAAACTATTGGCACAGTATCAGAGGAGCATTTTCTTTATTCATGTTGTTTTATAAAGTCTGAGAAAGCTACCTCACTGTTATCCTGATAGAGGGGCTATATTTCAGTAAATAAGATCAATCCCACAGTTTTGAATTCCTGATGATTTCTCTGTGATGTCAGAGGTGATAATCACCAATGTGATAATCTGCACAAAAGCAGGGTTCGTGCTCTCTCTTCCAGACACGCTGAACCTTTTGTACACTAAGCTTATTTTCTCCCTCCAGTTTCTAGGTAATGTTGGAGACTCATTAAAGACTCCCAACCCGTGCTGTCTTAGAAGCACACAAGAACAAAGTTAATAAGGGCTGTGCTATGCTGTGCAGTGGAGGGAAATCTCTGCAAATCCTTTTCTGTTCCCCCGGGAACTTCTGAACATAAAGTCACGATCAAACAAATCACACCACAGAAGATAACTAGTTATCAGGTATTATCCCATAAATGTGTACTTACACACTCAACAATGTAGAGTCAGGTAGCAGCAGTCCAAGCTCCCATGTCCTGGGAATCAGGGCTGTCAGTGTGCCCCACTTCTGTCCACAACAGACCGTCCTGTGCTTGGATGGATGGGTTGGCTGCCTCTGTCAACAAAGGCACCATTTGTGGTGGTTTGGTCTCATTCCAAGTCTGAGTGCTGTAATCTTAATTCACTTAAGCCACTAATCATGACATTCATTTTGGCCTGGGCTGCTTTCAACTGGAAATGTTAAGTTGCCTTTATTTTTTTCAGTGATCTCAAGTGTAATATGGATGCGGTGAGCAAACCAGGTGCTGCTACTGGATGCAGTTGCACTGGCTTAATAGAAGCTGCGAGTTCACCTAAGCCTTGCTATCCCAGCAGGCTGATGGTTGTAGTGTGTCACTTCACATGACAGGAGGGGGAGTTCCTGCAGCTCCAAACCTTTGTGGGAACAATTCTTTCATTAGCATTCCCCGTGACTGTTCTGCCTTTGTTCTGCCTGTGTGCGTTGCTAATACACAGATCCAAATTCGGGCACCCAGCAAAGCTGTTGGTTCAGGGGTACTGTGTACTTACAGTGCCAAAGAAATTCCTGAGAAACATCCACCATGGATTTTGCTGCCCCCACATAAACTCCTGTGATTGTAACTGAGGCTCTTGTCATTTAGCTTGGACTGGGCTTGGCACAAAGCTGATGTAAAGGAGATTAAGTCTAACAAATATGATTATATAACACCTTAGGAGAAAATCTGACGTGTCTTGAAGGGTTAAGGGAAATAAAATAAGGCAACAGTGACCTGTCCTGAGCTGCAGAGTGAAGTGCTGGGTGAATAGGGTTAGAAGCCAGTGTTCTCCTCTGAAGTGAGAGAAGAGGAAGGGAAGGAAAATACCAGTGCAGACACACCTTCAGCTGCGATAGTAATTTAAGCCAGAAGGTGGATTTTCAAATGTGTTTCTTATGCACCTTAAATGCTTAATGGGAACATTTGAGATGTAAGTCAGTAGTGACTGTAGACTGGGATATACATTCATACCCACATGTATATAAGTAACTATATATGCAAACTTGTGACTGAGATGTTTTTCTGAATGGCAAATCTTCAGTAACTGGGAACTCTTGAGTTCTGAATTTCCCTAAGCAATCTCCACCTGTCACCTCCCTTCCTTCTGCTGAACAGTTGCTCACTTAACAGTTTTGCTTGTTTGGTCTGGAGACATCGAGGCTCTAGTCCTGTCCTTGGGCAGGTGTGGACACTCACTTTGTTCTTGCTACGTCTCTGAGATACAACAGCCAGCTATGATCAATGATTTAAGGGCAGTATTTGAGGAGGGAAGGTCATTGTTAAAAATCATTCCTTTAAAAAAAGAGCTGACGGCTGAAGGAAGGAGGCAGTAGGAATTTAAAGTTCCATAATAAAGGTAGTTAGTAGAAATGTTTCAGGTTATGGGCCTGGCAGAATTTATTCAGACCATTTTAGTGTGGTGTTTTCTCTGTTGTAGAAAAAAGGTTTGCCTTGGAATTTTTCTTCTGAGGTACCTGGGAAAAACACAAGGGGCAGTCTGGAGAGGATGGGGAGTTATTTCAGCAGAGATAGAGAAGCTGTTCAGACCTGTAAGATGATGCATTTCCACAAAGGGCGTTCTTTTCAGTCTGCTGATGAAAAGTCTTGTGGGTTTCCCACCAGTAGAAGCTGCTTAGTTGCATTTTGTGTATGCTCTTGGAGTACCTGTTTGGTGAGAACCTGACAAATGGTCTTCTGAAAGTAAATCAATTTTGTTTTCTTGGGCTTTCTTGAATATACATGATGTCCGGAGCCTGAAAAGCACAGCAGTGGCACAAGAGGAAGCAAACAGTGGGGCGCCAGTTTGGCTCTTTGGTTCTCTGAAAGACTTTGTAGCCTCCTCTAAAGAGAAAGAAGAATGTGCCATTGGCGGTAGTGAGTAAATGGGACCTTCTTGTCTTCTTTGCTCGTCTCCTTATAAATAAACCATTGTTGTCCATCCTTGGCATTTGCAGTTCATTGTGATAAATTGGTCTTGATGTGTCTGACATTTCAACCAAGTTGTTTAATGGTGCTTTTCTGAAAAGGCAGATCTTGCTATAACTGCATTGGTCCAGAATATGTATATCCAGGGGAAGAGCACTCACCATCACACAGAGCACTAACCCTTTCTTTTCTGGCTGGATGAAGAGGGAAGGAGGAAGTAAACATTTTGGTCACGTCAGCCCAAAAGGCCTGGGTTTGTGTAAGCAGAGCACAGAGTCTGGACTTTCTTATTATAAAAGCCTATTTCATGGTGTGGACAACAACATCAACTCCACTTGCACTGCTGCAGCATCTCAGGGGAAAGAGGAGGATAAACCCCAACTTGCTGAAAAAGCAGGTGTATTTTCATCAAAATTATGCTTTGAATTTTATTTGAGATCTCTTATCTGTTACCTGCCAGTGCTTAAAAGTCATTGGCTTCCATGCAACGATTGCCTGGGTACAGAAACCACTGGAATGCCGAGATTTGATGAACTGTGACCAAAGGCAGCTTCTGTTGCTGCATCCCTGAAAGTTCAAGCTTTGATTTACATATCTGAAATGTCTGTAATTACTCTGTCAGGGAGATGATTAACACAGAGATTGCTTTCCATGAAAAGAAGTCTTCCGCCTATACCTTTCCAAACCTTTCAGCTTCCCGAAGCTATTAAACATCTGCCCAAAGCAGCCAAGCAAATGTAATACCCATACTTACTGTGACCAATAAATAACCTTTTTGCTGGTTAATGATTCCTGTGTGTGATAATACTATTTTATAATTATATTTCATCTTCTTCAAAATCAGGTGTTTGGAATGTGTTCTCCCCTGTCTTGACCCACTTAGTTCTGAACAGAGATTTATTATAAGGATGAGAAAACATATCCTACTTGGCATCGAAACAAACTTTCTGTCACCACAGCCTGAGCAAGAACTAGAACAATTTTTTTGGGATGTGAACCAATAACCTAATTAACAAATGTCTCTGTGTCTTCTTTGGTCTCCCGGCTTTCCCAGTATGCTGTTCCAATACAGACCTTGTCCCTGAATGCAGTCAGGGGACAAACTTTCTGGAGACCCCCGACACATTATGCCTCTGTACAATATTTGTAGCCAAAAGCTATTTTTTCACCGATGCTGCCTCAGAAAAATGAGGCAGCCCCTGCTGATGGGATTGAGGTCCCTTCCCCACAGCAGGGCACTCTGCCTGTCACCTCCCCGGGTCTCCTGTGCTGCCTCATGCACGTGGCCTGGGCCATCCTGGGCCCTTTTCCCAGAATTTGCCCCCTTTTCTCGTCAGAGTTGCCCCCTTTTCTCGTCAGAGGGGCCGATGGTAGGGAGGTGAGTCCTCTGGCCCTCCCTTCCCTGGCCTCATCCTGACAAAATGCAGCCTGTAACCCTCGTGTGTCTCTGTATGGAGAGTTAAAAGAACTAAAATTACAATGATTTGGCTGCAGATTTATATTTTTAAGGGGAACATTCTCCAGGCTCACACCTGAGCTGTGAGGCCCAGACAAGGCTGGCAGAATCGTGCTGAGGGGCTGTGGGGCTTCTAGAACAAACGGACCATTTCAGCTCCATTTTTGCCATATTTGAGGGGTCTACTTGTTGCCAGTTAGCTGCTCCCATGGAATTTTTCCTTTTTATCCATGAATTATTTATGTTTAAGGATGGCTCACCCTGGCATCTGAGCTGCCAGACACATTGATCCCGGTTGGGTTTTGCTGGGGAGCCTTTCCAATGTCAGGTGTTTTTTATTACTGACCTGCTGGAAAAATAATCAAAAAGCCTGAGTGAGGATCCCTTTTCCCCTCCCCCCTGTAATCATGCAACATTCATAAATGTTATTTAGGTATGCAGCGAGCAAATTCCAGCAGAAATGCTGTCATGCCTCAGGGTTGTAAAACTTCATTACATCTGTTATTAACTGTCTGTCTGTGGCAGCACCTAATTTTTCTTGACGTATTGGTTGCCCACAGCTTCTCAACACTGCTTCTCATAGCACCTGAAGGTGCTAAGGCAGAGAAATCCCAGGATTAAATGGCACCGCTCTCCAAGTGGCTGGTGGGTGCTTTGGGGCTGTGAGATGCCCTTTCACAGCCTCCTTGTGTAGCTGGAAAGGGAGAGGTATAATTTTATAATTTATATAATTTTCATCTCTGGCTCAGCACTTGGGAAACTGATTGACTTGGTGTAAATACATTTACCAGGGCAGGGCAATGTGAAAGTTTTAATTTAGAACTTATGTTCCTCCCTTTTCAGTAGACCTGCAGCCCATTTACAGTGTGATCATCATTAATACCAATGGAAAAAACTATTTGAAAAGATCCAATTTTTAAAAGAGAGAAATTGGTGTGTTTAATAAGCAAATCCTCCAAATCTGGATGATGTTTCCAGAATGCTAAACAATTGTTTAAACTGTGAAATGTTTTGCATTTCAGCAGCCTTGTCATCATGAATGTAGATCTGTTGCTCTTTCCACTAGTATGAAGGGGGGGAAAATGGAATTTTAGCAATGCAAACTAGTTATAAGAGAATGAGCATCACAGCTTACTTGGTTCCAGATAAATCTGGCAGATTTTTCTTCCATAGTTGTGTTCTTACATGTGCTGGGTTTTTTGCTTCTGCAGATCTTCCTGTGTCATATTTAATTTACACACTTGCAGCTAAGTTTATTTAACATGTGTGAGTTTATGCCTATGTTTGCTGCTTTTTCCTCAGGTTTGCTGGCCATAATCCTCCCAGGTCATTAAATTTTGAAATTGCATTGCATTACCAAACATACAAGTGCACCTTTATACTAAAATCGGGCAATTTGTTTTTCCTGGCTTAATTTGAGGTGTTATTTTCAGATTTGTTTGTCCAGTGCTGCTGGTGTGTTTATACAATGTCAGTGTGCCTAGAGTTATATTTAACTCGTGGTTTTTTCCTTTCTTTTTATTCTTCCAGCCAAGCAGGTGTGTCCATCTGAAAAAATCAGCTGTGGAGACTTGAGCAACAAGTGTATCCCGTCGTCCTGGAGATGCGATGGGCAGAAGGATTGTGAAAGTGGTATTGACGAGGCTGGGTGCGCTCCTGGTGAGTTACTACATGTGCAGCTTCTCCATTTAGGATCATAAATGTTCTGGAGCGACTGCTACAAATTGAATGTAAAGGGGGGAATTTTCCTGCCAACAGATTTTTTTCTCTCTACGCTTGTGCTGAGTAGTGACTTTTAGGAAAATAGAGGGAAGAAGGATTCTCCGATGGGAGATGGCTGGAGAACGAGTGGACTCTATGGAGAATTAAGTGTTCTTTATACTGAGTATTGAGAATGAAGTATTCTTATCCTCCTGCAGCAGATTGAAGTCAGTCAGTTTGGAACATGCTAATCAGGGTTAGTACCCAGAGGATGTGGAAGGAGCTCCTGTAACAGTGTTCAAACCCTGCTCTGGGGTAGCTCAGCAGTTGTAACTCCGTGTCCTTGTCCCTGCAGCCTGCGGCTTCTGCTGGGATAGAACAGACAGGCCTGGACATTGCTGTATTAATGGCATGTTGGTTTCACTGGACAGAGAGAGAATGATGTACTATGTACCGTAACTGTTTTACATTCAGTCCCTAAATGGCCATTGCCTTTTATTAGGCCTCTCTGTGCAGAATGAAAGAGCTCTTTAACAGTGCTTCCACCCTGTGAAACTCCTACACTGTGTAAGCAAGCCATTGCTCAAACTGTCTTTTTGATAGACTAAACATATTTAGTTCTTTATGCTTCTTGTTGTCAAGCATTTTCTTTTCAATGAATGCTTGACTCATTTTTGTGGCTTCATCCGGTATTCCAGTTGATTTTCCAACTTTTGTTTTATGTAGACCCCCAGAATTTAGGGAATATCAGTCTTACCAGTCTGTACAGAACTGAAACCACCTTTCTTACGATGTTCTAAATTCTGTTCTGGCTTACCAGAGCTTTTACTTTTGTACTCTTTCACCTTAACACTTATTGTAAAAATATTTTTCTTTGTTCTTTTTTACGTTTTCCTTTTATTTGTTTTCTGTGTGAAATTCTTCAAGTGTTCTCTCTATAGTATATGATTTTTTTTTCTTTGAATGGGAGGCTTGAATTAGAGACAAGTTCAGCAGATAATTGTAACTGCTACTAAAAAGATTCTTCTTTTCCCAGTATGAGTTAGTGAAATTAGAACAATTTTTACACTGGTGGCTGCCTCCCCTAATTTAATGCTGCTGCTCACGCCAGTAGGAGTTGTCTCATGGAGTCTTTGATTTATGACAAAAATCTACTTGAAATTGCTTTGAACTTCTTTTTCAGGGCTTTAGGTAACTCCCAAAATGAATGTAAATATGTTCTGAATGACACATAATTTCAGCATAATGGATGTGAAAATAGCTGAGTGTTTTTCTTCTGGATGTTTCAGCATCTCTGGTCTTACTGACCTTCCACAGTTTTAGTGCACGTTCTTAAAATGGAAATGTAATCCAGGAATGAATTACCATTTTCTGATGGTTGTTGTGCAGCTCCTGAGAAATGATTGAGTAGCTCTGATCTAATTCCTAATTCCTGAGTGTTGTCCCCACATGGGTCACACACCTGGGAAGGGAGCACATTGGGGATCTCTGCTGAGGCTCGATGTGGGATGGGCCGTTCTCTGGCATAAGGGCATTGACGGGCAAACTTGGAGCATCCCGGGGATGTGCAGACATCAAAAGCTTTCGGTCCAAAGATCTCAACTGGGTGTTAAGCTCGCCTAGAGAAGGAAGCAGGAGGCACTGCTGAGTGGCTGTAGTGGGAACATTTTCAGGGAGGTTGCTGGTCCAATCAAGGTCTTGCCTCGTGGATGACAACAAATGTGTTGGCAATTTAAACCCTGAGAGCCTGTGGGGGATTGACAGCTCTGTGTCCTCTCTCTTACCCAAATCTGATAAACCTTGCTAAGCCTGTCCAGATACTCTGTGAACATTCCAATTTCTTCTGTTTGGAATCCTCCTGTGTTTTCTCTTGCCTTAGGAGCACACAGTATTCTGGCTAGGTCACACCCTTTATTTTTCTTTGGTTTTGTTTGGGTTTAGGTTTGTTCTGTTTTTTTAATCTCTGCACTCATGATTTTGCTCTCATTTTAAGAACAGCTTTGGCACTGTTCACCCCCATCCCCTTGGAGCAGAGCACCCTCAGAGCTGAGGCTGCACCTCCCCCAGAGCTGACCAGCTTGTCTCTAATATCTTGCTGGATAAATGTTTGAGAGGGAGTTTATTTGGGCTCAGGATCATTTCTGTGGTGAGAGCATGTGGAATAATCAAGTGGCAGATTACTTGAAGATAGAGTGAGTAAGGGCACCCAAAAGAGAATCCCTAAGCTCTCTCTAAATCCATGTTAATAAAGCTATTTATTACTGCAACCTCATGTGACACTTGAAACATATTTTAGCTATGGATACGCCTGTGTCTTGATAGGAATAACAGGCTCTTAGAATTCTAATTGTTAAAAAAACCCTTAATATGGCATCCAGGAGCAAGGCCTGGTGGTGCTGAGGGTGTCCCAGTGCCTGTCCCGGTGTCAGAATGGTCACAGTCCAAATTAGGGGAGAAACTTTCCTGCAGGAAAGGACAATAATTATTATGCTGGTAGAATCATACAGAACTGTAAAACAGTGCAAGTGTATTACGGTTCTTCCAGCAGTTTGCTTTCCAGATATAAAAGTTGTTCTGGACTTGGTAATTCTTGCTGGATTTTTCTTCTCAGAATGATGTCATTGCATTTTAGATCACTGTGGAATTTATCCAGTGGAGATACTTGCAAAGCCAGCTGGAGGGAGAAAGCTGCTGTTTAGAAATTTGGGACAAAAGAACATGAGGATGTTCTGTTTGGGTTGGATTCTCCTTTGTGCTTTGTATCAGCCACGTTTTTGGTGCATTGTCTCACACAGAGGCAATGTGATGCTCTACATCCCTCTCCTTTGCATTGGGTCACTGTTGAAGACTTGCTGTTTCCATGAGCACCCTGTGTGACCTGAAAAAGGTCTGTCACAGCAGTGCTCAGAATATCTTTCCTCAAGGAAAGAGAGATTTTGCAATTCTTATGCTGCCCTGTAACCCCCTTCAGGGAAAGGGCTCAGCTGCAGTTCGCAAGCTGTGGACTGACCTGAGCTCAGGTGTGCTGGAAGAAAATGCATCAGCTTGGAAACCATTACCAATGGACTGTAAGGCACTTAACTGGAGCTGTCACCCATGAACAAGGAACAAAAATAGTATAATTTTCACTGCGTGAAAGAACTTTCCAAGGAAGGAATGGAAACTGCAAATTCTTCAACCTGCAGTGGATAAAGAAGCGGTGATTAGGGGTCCAAATTTTGTCTACACAGGCTGTAATTGCACTGGGGATTAATTGCAGGTATTAATTAATCCTTGCATGTAGGTAAGTGCCTGTGTGCCTAAATAAGGTACTTCCAGCAGGCAGGCTTTAAGAACTCTGCCAACGTCCAGTGCACAAGCAACTTCTGAAAACATCTGCCTTTGTAAAGTAAGATTATATAAAACATTAAAAAACTTACTTTTCCATTTTTGGAGCAGAAGTAATCTGTGTCTTTACAAAATCAAGTGTGTTGTAGTCACGGGTCAGCTTTAGTTGTCTGAAATGGACATCAATAGCACTTTTGAATTTGCTGGCTTGGAGGTGCTGGTATCCTCTTCCTTATTTCCCTAGTGAGAGTCTTCTATTCCCAGTGCACCTCACCTTTGTCACAATTGATTGGACGAGCTTAGGAATGTGTTTACTGAGACTAAACAAGAAATTAAATGTGAGAGACTGTAATTAAAGCCTCACAACTCAGGGTCAGCATGGACTTTGCTAGGAGAGACAGTAACCAGTGTTCTGTCAACTGCTCAGGAATGCAGAGAGCATTGGAGAACTGCTGCCATCCTGTAACAGCTGCAGTGGGCACTGAACCCCTTCAGCGCACACGGTCCTTGTTTCCTCCTGGCAGGACTCTGGCCCCAGCCCTTCTGAGTGTGTTCCTGGTTCTCTCCTGCACCCACAATGCAAATTGTGTCCTGCAGGTGAGGGGTTGGAAGTGTAGAGTTTTCCCCTTTCCCAGTAGCCAAATCCAGCAATGATATATTCATTGATAGATTGACAGTCTAATAAGCTATTTACCCATACTGTGGTTTATTCTGCTAAACTACAGTGCAGGGACAGTGATCCGTGGGAACTTGTGCAGGTAACGGACAGACTTACACTGGCCTTGTCCAGCTGGCCAAGGGTGAGAGCCAGGAATTCCCACAGGAGTCTCCTGACAGCAACAGCCTCATTACTGAGAGCATCTTCTTTTGGACACTGGTCTTATGGCTTTTCATTGCTCACCATATGTCTCAGTTAGTTCTAGATTTTCAGGCTGATGATAGTGCCAGAGTAAAAGGGAACAAACTGGATAAGGTTTTAATAAATTAATTAGGGAAACCACAGTGCACGCAGTCGCACTCAGCTGTAAGTTGTGGCAGCTCCCAGCATTCATGTTTCCATGGGGTGTGTATATATACACATGGACATATCACTTACAAGATCCTCAGGTGATAAGCTTTCCACTTTTTCCTGGCAAAGCTCCAGGCACATGTGTTATTCCTCCAAGTGAGGAGTCCTTTTCTTGGAAGGTCCAAGTGCAGAAAGGTTTGAGTCAACTCTTTGCCCTGCTCAATATCGCTCCCCTGAGGGTCACCTGAGAACCACTGGCAGAAGGCACAGTGTAAAGCAGGTTAAAGCTGTTCTGATCCACCTGCTGATGAACTGCTGAAGTGGGGAAATTAAAAAGCTGATTTAAGGCCACCTTCCTCCACTCTGCTGCTGCACCTATACTCACATGAAGTGACCTTTCTGTTGACAGTTAAATTGTTTTATCATCTTTTATCGCTGTGACTATAAAGAGTGTTTGCATCTGAGTCACACTTGCAGTGCTACCAGCCGGGATTTGACTGTGCTGACTCTGTTCGTTCCAGATCTCCACTGATCCCACTGGGAGCTTTTAACTTGACGATAATGTAGCACTAATTTTGTCTTCCACTGCAGTTTGATGAGTCTGTGCTTTTGTCAGAGTTAGGAATTGTGTTCATTCCCTCAGTAACAAGCCAGGTGCCCAGGGATGCTCTGTCCCTCAGTCAGCCCAGAGGGAAATCCAACCCACAGGGTTCTTACTGAGGAACCCACCAACTTTAATGGGGTTAAAGCCCCATTCATTGCATTCATGCCTCTAAAGGAAATGTTCGTCTACTGTCACTATTCATGATTATTTTAGTATGTGATGAGAAGGATGGCTAGACTGAAATTCCTGCCATTTTATAGAAGGTAGCTGTAACCTGAGTACACTTGACATTGTGGAGCAACCTACAGTTATTTCTGAGGAGAGAAAAAAGAATTACTAGATTTAACAAATGAAAGTCCTTCATAAATAAGGTAGCAGAGCAATGATATCCTCTGGGCTTTACATGATGTTTAATTACTGGGCAGCTGGAGGGATTAATGCTTGTGCATTATGCCCTGGATCTCAGAAATTAAACATGTACAGCTGCCACTTTATCACTGCTTAAGGTATTAGAGCTCCTTCGAAAGCAAGAGTAATTTGCAGAAAAATCCCCATTGTTATTTAGGAAAAATCTCAGCCCATAATCATATTTGTCCTGAGTTCCTTCAGAACAAAACAGCAAGAAAAATGAGATTTGTGGTTACTTGTATCTCCATGCTGACAGAAAAAGTGAAGGTAGTTGCATTTTTAATGTGTTGGATGGTCATTGTAATTAAATGTGAAATAACGCATGAACTTAAGTTAGAGGTAAGTGATTGTGAAAATCAAGAAAACCCTAAAGCCACAGCTCTACCTGCAGGAGGTGAGGGGGAAATGGCTTTGTTTTCCCTGCTGCTGCCTCTTGAGCCTTAGGTTTGAAAAAAGCTCTGTGGAACATTCTGCAAATGGAGTCTCCCAGCACTGAGGTGCCTCTGTCACAACAGCAGCCTTTGGTGGCCTCTGTGCTGATCCCTTACAGATAAATTGTCTGTTATCAGGATGTTCCAAGAATAATTCATCCTTTAAAGCACAGTAGATGAAAACACGATATGTAAACAAGACACTTCAGATCGTGGTACTTCTGCAGTGTCTCCAAAGGAGCACCAGGAAAAAAGGAGTGGATGCAAAGAGCACAGTCTGAGAAGAGTCATCCACACACGTGCAAGTCCTTCACACCCCAAGGGATAGTTTTTCATGGAGCTGGGGAAGAGTGGTAGGAAAGAGCTGGTTTTATACAAAGATTTGTGGATAATTAAAACAAAAGCTCGGTATTTCTGGAGTGCAGGATACCTCTGCACCTCTGTACCCCTTTGTCCTGCTGCTCTTTCTGCACTTTATTTAGCTGAGGACACTGTCTCTGATTCTGCTCTGAGGAGCAGAAATTGGCCTGTAATTATGTTTGTCTTTTGGGTAGTCTTGTCTTGGAACGTTTAGAGCTCCTGGAGTTGAAATAGTCAAGAATTTACATCACTCTTGCCAAATACAATTTCATGTCCCTGAAGCGTTTCCTCCATAAGAATGGAGCTGTAATTTTGAGCCTCCTCATCCAAAAAGCAAGAATCTGTTTAGTTTTATTAAGGGAAATCTCATGTATGTGGCAGTGCCAATGATCATGTTCCAATGGCAGCTCTGTGGGTAGGAGTCCCATCCTGCAGTGGCCACCAGTACATATGTGTTACACTAATTAATGAGTGCTTAACAGCTCTGCTTCCTGAGCATATGATCTGAAGGCTAAATCAAAATCAGTGAGCTTGAACTCAGTCCTACGCAGGAGGGGACCATGTAATGTTTGATGCAAAAGGGGGAAAAGAAATAAAATTGGTTTATGAGTCATATTAGCAGATAACACAGCATCCAAAAGTTTTATTAGTGGCTGAAATAAAGTCTTTTCCTACAAAGGAAGATACAGTGGTTGGATTAACTTTGCTTGTATTTTGCAAAGAAATTTGTTTATTTGATGAAATTTAATGGGAAAGGTGTAGCTCACAATAAAAATCACTTCATTACACTCCTTCTGTGCTACAAGTTTAAGGTAATTGCTGGCACTGTGCAGCTGAGTATCTCAGCCCGTATCCAGCAACGTGCTGCCTTCTGTCTCAGAGCCTTGGAAACTGAAAGGCAGATCCTAATGCCATGGAAATCTCGCTGCTGTTAATGGGAGTGCAGCCAGCACACAACCCTGACAGTGTTCATTGCACTGAGTGTCACCCAGGGGTTACATTTTCCATTTGAGTAGAAAATCTAATACTTTTTTTCTACAAACCATGGCCATTCTTTCCTGGGGTTGTGGGTGCATAGGCAGGTACTTTGTTTACATCACATAATGGCTGTGCCTCCTAATGTCACATAACTGAAAATAATCAGGGGCTGGTTGTTTCCTGGAAAGTCTCTCAGTCTCTCCCCGTCCCAGAATCACCACAGGGGTCTTGTGTTTGCAGACTTGGTCATTACAGTGTGTGCTTGTATTCCTAACCTTGACTCTGGCTGCACCAAATTCCACCAACTGCCTCGTTGTGTTCTCGATGCTTCTTTTTTTATGGTACTTCTCCTTTCAGATCAATTGCCTTGCAAACTGTTTTATTTCTGAAGCATTTTTAATTGTTATTGAATCTATATTCACTCACTTTGGATCTCTGTTCCTAGAGAAATGTGAGACACAGTTGTGTAAATAAGGGGTGAGATGTGACAACTCTCGGCCTTTCCTCGTTCTCTGTGCTCCAGAAGAGTTAATAGTGCCATGTTCTCATGGCACAGTGAATGTTTGAGTCTTAATATTTAACAGAAGCAAACTACAGTCAAAAGAAATATCTCCTCTTGCAGAGAATTCCCATCAAGCAAAATAAATTAGTGGAAGTGGAAATTTAATGGGGCACTGACCTCACTGTTTGCAGTGTGAGCACTGCTTTGTCCCTCATTGCTCTGCCGAGTTCAGACCGTGATCTTGGCTGCTGGAGCTCCCAGATTAGCCTGTTAAAGCCAGGCTTTTCTCTCTGCCTGCTCCAGAAAGGTCTCCTGAGGGTGGCCTGTGTGGCTTTTCTTTGCTCTGTTTTTCACAGATAGGCCTGTGTGGTGATTCCATCAACGAAGAATTCCAGCTGAAAACCCAAGGTTGTTTTCTTTCTCCTTTGAGCTGTGCACAGTTGCCACGGTGTGAGGGTGGCTGCCCAAGCAGGAGCAGTGGACATGGCTTTGTAGTGTCAGTCACTGCTCCCTTGGTCAACAAACACAAGTGTTGAGATGGGTACAAACCCCCAGGGTTCCCATCTTAGTTAGGGCAGTATGAAAACTCGATTGATTCTGGGGGAATGGTTCAGTTTTCCACCAGGATGGAAGGTGAGATCCACGGAAGAGGCTTTTCCTGGCAAGGTGCCTGTGACTTAAACTCTGCAATGGCAAAATTGACTCGTGGTTGTGCAGAAAATTCGTAACCATTGGGAGTCCTGCCAGATCCAAGAGGTCTGGGAATGCTGTAATGTGGGGTTTGCGTGCGCTGTCCTGGGATGAAGGCCCCATTTGCTTGCTGAACCTTTATATATCCCTCAGAAATACAGAACTTTGTGTGATAATATTAGAACAGCTGTTAGTTTAATGGATATTATCAGATGTTTCTGAGGGATTTGCCAAATTGGTGCAATTTGTAAAATTGCCATTTTAATAAGCAGGTCATGTCTAAGGGAATCGGAGTCAGCCTGTCCTGTACAGGTTCCAATTTTCAAAGTCAGAAAAGAAACTCACTAAACACATCCCAGAATGGGGTTTTTTCATTTAAATTTTGGCTAGTACCAAACATCTCCACTCTGATTCAGCTGATTATATTCCAATCAGAATATTGAACAGTAATAATAATGTCTTTATCTCCTTGAGATCCCCACGGGGTGTCTTGGGTTTTCATGGAAACCAACTCAGCATTAACCATTAGGTATTCTGACCATCCTGTTTTGTCTTCCAAGCAGCTTTGTGTTATCCCTAAACCTTCTGCACTGGACTTGCTTGTTCTTATTTTGAGGTCATTTTCAGTTGTTTAGCCAGAAGAATCAGTGAAAAACTTCCTAACCTTCTCCTAGTTTGAAATACAATTGAGGAGACCACCAGTATGAGTTAACAACTTATTGCAGTAAGCTTAAAGACTGAAAAGTGCAGAGTGTGCCTACCTTTGTACATAAACTGCTTCTCTGTAAATCGTGGGGTCATAATTAATTCTATTTTCCAAAAATTAAACCACTTGGAATAACTATATGATGATACATTCTAAATCAGTAAATACATTTTCAAACCAGCTATTATTTATCAGCAGGGGCTTTGGCATCTGGTTGCTCCATTATAATTAACTAATGCTATGCAAATACTGCTGCAGAGAATGGGAAAATAACTGATTTGTGTTTGAGGGGAGCAGTGAGACAAAGGCAGAGAGCACATGCAAATATTAATTTGTGAGAGCAGCGATGGCTCCTTAGCTCCATTAGTGATTTGAACAATATCAGGAATTACTATTCCTACTGCAGTCTCCATCTATGTGGGCTGTTCGGTATCAGTCACCATGGCAACAACCACTGCTCCGAGTGAGGCTGCAATTCCGCTGCATTATTCCCTCCATGGGAGGCCTGGCTTTTTTTCAGAGCAATGCACGTCAAGGTCATCTTCATTTACCTCCATCTCTTCTGCTGTCCTTCCTGGAGGGCAGTTTTCCATGGGAAACTTGTCCTTCTAGGCACAAATGGGCTGACCCTTGGCCGAAGGTCTGTAAGGAAGATTCAGGTGTTGGGTGAGCAGTTGTCTGCAGGCAAAAGAAGTAATTTAGATACAATTAGGCCTGAAAAGAAATACACTAGTTAGGTAAAACCAACATGACAGCGTTGGTAACTGGCGTGGCAGTTCCAACATATTTTATTCTCCCTGCACTCTGTGCCCCCTTTGTCCTGGGCCAGCTCAGGGGTCACTTTGTGTGTCTGGACTGGCACTTGGTGCAGTGTCTGGGCAGGGGGACTCAGATATTCCAGTCCTGCAGCCACAGGGAGCTCAGATCCCAAAGCTCACAGCTCAGGAGAGTTCCTGACGCCCCCCAGCCTCTCCTGCCAGTGTTGGAGCAGTGATGAAGCAGCAGCAGGTCTCTCCCTCCCCAGTGCAAATGTCAGATGTGCAAATCACCCTTTATCAGTTTTAAACAAACAAGAAATTTTGAGCCACGTTTTTTTAAGTTGCACTGGGGACAGTGTCTGAAGAATACAGGGCAATAATTCATCTTATTTTCATGTCTTTAACATCGGTGGATAATTGCTGTTACCCGCTTTACCTCAAATTTTACCAAATAATTCTCTTTCTTTAAGCCATTCGTGTAATTTCAAGTGGAGCTGACTCTTTTGGAGGAGGGACACGAATTAAATACCTGGCTCTTACTGAAAAGCTAGAAAATCTTTAATTAAAGATTAGCACTGACAGAGCTTATAGTCCACTGTACATAATTCCCAGCTACTATTAATGATGGATATGCCACTAATTTCATTTTTTCCAATTCTATCCACATTTGAGGGCCCATGCTTGGTAGAATTGTCCATTGTAGAAATGTTATGTACAAATACATTTTTTTTTAATTAAAGTTTTCAATGAGTGCCCTGTATCCTTAGAGAGTTCTACATCTTTAGAGCATTCTACTTCTTTTCTATAAGCTCTTAAAAAGCACATGGTAGAATTATCTTAATTTTTTTGTGCCATACCTGAGCTAAGATTGTCCGTGTTGGTTAAACACTTCTTGACAACATTTCCAGGGTTTCTACTGGGATCACTCATATTTGAAATAGGTTTTACACCTTTGAGTACATTTATTAATTTCTTTGGTTCTAAAGAGAGCAAACTACCATTGTTTCCTTTGTTTTGTGTGAATAAGGGAGCAAATGTGGAGAATGCAAACAAACTGCTCGAGTCAAAGGGAAAATACCCCAGTGATCGTTTAGTTATTATTTGCACATTTTCCACGGAAACACTCAGGAGGCAGAGAAATATTGCAGTGATGGGACTGCCCAGGTACCCTGACAGGTTTATGAAGGAGATGTGAAGTAAAACTGTCCCTGGGACTTCACTTTCCCATCCCCATGTCCCCGGGTGCTGTGTAAGACAATTTGTACGTCCTGCTGCATTTCCTGGGCTTCTTCGCCCCAGCCCCGGCTGTGCACCCCAGCGTGGGGGCTCTGGGGGTTCCTGCCCAGGTGCGGGGGCAGCGTAAGCAGCTTTTCTCCTCTCGCCCGGAGTGGCTGGAAGCTGCCGGCTTTGCTTTATCCTGGCATGCCCTGTGCGTTTGAGCTGTCAGAGGGGAGAGTGGAAGGGGGGGAGGAACTGGGACGTTCTCTGCCTTGCAGTGGCAGCAGGAGAGCCGTGGGGATGGAGGGCTCTGCCGGAGCCGCGAGTGACCCACAAGGAACTGTCCCGTTGGAGCTGGCACAGGTTGATCCCCACCCGGGGACTGTGGTGGGAAGGGGAATTACCGAGAGCCAAAGTGCTGTGCTTGTTCAGTGGAGAGAGAGCTTGTAGTCTCTAGCGCTGTCATCACACTAGATTTAAATTTTAAGAAGGAATAAAATAATCATGACCATGCAATTTTTCTAGCCAGCAATTCTCAGGCTTCACTGAGAAAGTCCTCAGGAGAGGTTACTAAAGCTGATCTGCTTCTGTTTTCTGGCTGTGATTATCAGTGATTTTATATCTGTACTGGGATTTGTAGGTGCAGAGGAGGAGCTTTTGTACAAACTTCCATTGTCTGTATCCCAATCCTGTGTCTATCACTCGCTAATTTGCCCAGATTTCTGAAGGGCAGGGGGTACAGACAGGAGGAGGGGAATGGAGGTGGGACCAGGAAAACAGCGAGGGGAAAAGAAGGGCTCATTACAGTTGGTGGAAAGGAAATGTATGCTCGTTTTGAGTGTGCAGATCATTACAACCTTGCTCAAACATTGGGGATCAAAGGACTATGCCAGACTTTGCTCTCTGATCTGTTTCTGGGATTCATCAAAATAATGCCAGAAAAGCAATTTCTTCTTCTGAGCCTTGATCTGTTACAGAAGCTGTCCATAGCCTTGAAATATTCCTGTTTTCCCACTGCCCTTTTAGAATAGATTGGAAAGATTATAACTGTTACCTTAGATTCCCACTTCATGGAGCAAAGTTCCATGTGCAGCTCTGTATTATGCATCATCTGAAGACAGGATTGGGTTATGCAGCTGTGTACTGAGCAGTAGGGCTGATATTTCTAATTGTGGCATAAGGATAGAAAAGCTTGTTCAATAAGGGAAAAGAGCAGAATTCAGGTGAAAATCAGAGCATTTTAATGGTCTCATTCTACCGTGCAAAACAGGGGGGGTTTCAGATGTTTCTCCACCAGACTGTGCTTGTAGTTCAGGTCCCAGTATGAGCTGTCTGATCTCAGCTCCTTCTCTGTAAAGAGGAGATGTACTGCCTCCTCCAAGGGACAGGTGCCTGTTGAGGGCATCTCTGTGTCCAAAACACGACCAAGTCCAGAAGGAGCCTGAGCATCCCTCCTGTGGAACACAGGGTGCTCCTCTGGGGCCTGCACTGTTCCATTGCATTATTGATGTCACCTTGGGCAGCTGAGTCTCTTAATTATTACATAAATAGAGCTTCATTTTCAGGTGTAAAACAGAGATAATATTTTGTTAGAACACCACTGGGTTCCTGCCGTTGGCTGAAAGCTGGGATACAACAACTTCACAGGGATTCTGCTGCTTCCCAGGTGGACTTGCCACAGTGATTGGTGCCAGCTAAACTGTGTGGTTTGTTATAGGGACTCTGAAGATATGGCAGTAAATGTTCTGCTTCTGAAAACAAAAAGACTCCCAAGTGGAATGTGAGGGGAAAGCTTACTGTAATTTATATGTATATATTTATTGTATTTGTAATTTTTCAAAGCCACAACTTCCCTGTAGATGGCCGAAACTGCAGAGGCATAATTCTTTTGTAAGTAACTGCCTCAAAGTACTTACAGAGAATTTCTTCCAGGCTTCTGGTTCTGCCACACTTTGATGAAACAAAGTGAGTGAACTGCACGTTGTTGGAGTACCTGAAAGTTTAATTTGCCCAGGCTCCTCTGGCTCAGCTGTCCATTAGGCTTGTGCAGAGTTCTCCACTCAGCTGCTGTCTGACAAGCGCCTCATTTGTATGTTAATGTTGAGTTGTGATTTCCAGGGAAGGCATTCAGCGTGTTGTAAAGGGCCTTACTGGCAGATTGCAGCTAAATTGACGCTCGACTCACTAAATATTTACCCTACACATCCCACTTAATATGTCCAAAACCAGGCATACTGTGAAATCCTGAAACCTGATTGTGTGCTTACCAAAGTCAGGAAGGAAGCTGGTAATGTCAGCGCGGAGCAGAGCGTGTGGCACGGCCCAGCCTCTCCTCTCCGCTGCCATCTCCTGCTCTCCTCGAGCTGTCACCCCTTGGATGGGGCTCCCCTGGCTGCTCCTGCCCCAGCGCCAGGGCAGTGCTGCCCCCGCTTATCCCCCCTGCAGTTCTCACAGCCCTGCTGCTCCTTGCCCGTAGAGGATCATCCTGCAGCACAGCTGGGGAGATGGGCACTGCCCCCTCACCTGCTCCTTGCCGTGCAGTTTGCCATTGGGAAAAGGCTTTGGGTTAGGATAGGCACAGTGGTGCCTTCACCCTCCTCTGCCTCAGACATCCCTCGTGTGCTAAACCTGGTACAGAGGTGAGGGGTGGCTTGGAGACCTCACAGCTCACCTCTTTGTTTTTATTCCCAAGCCTGTTCTCCCAACGAGTTCCAGTGCAGTAACAAGTCGTGCATCTCCATCATCTTCGTGTGTGACGGTGACAATGACTGCGGGGACGGCAGCGATGAAAAGAAATGCTCCCCCCTGACCTGCAACCCCAACGAGTTCCAGTGCAACAACAGCGTGTGCATCCCAGAGCTGTGGGTGTGCGACAACCAGCCCGACTGCGGGGACCAGTCGGACGAGTCCGTGGAGAAATGTGGCCACAGCGCCAAGGCCCTCAACACGTGCGCGGCCCACGAGTTCCAGTGCGGCAACGGGGAGTGCATCCACCTGAACTGGAAGTGTGACGGGGACGAGGACTGCAAGGACAAGTCTGACGAGCAGGATTGCCGTGAGTGTCACAGGGCCCAAAGGCTGCCGTGGGCTGGGTGTTGGGGCAGGTCTGCGGTGCCTGTGCAGCAGCTGAGCCTGACAGGGAGCAGTGGTGTCCCAAAGGACGTGGCTGGGTGCCCAGCACAGCAGGGTCAGGTGTATTCCAGGCTCCTTTTATGCTTTTTCCCTTGGGGATTCAGGGAGGAGGTGTAAGAGCTGTTTGATGGTACCGTGCCTCAGAAGAGATCTGTTTCACTAGAAAAACAAGGAATGAAGAGTGGGAAAAATGTTCAAAGCCCTGGGGCTGTGTGGTGGGGTCACAGCCTGGAGGTCAGGAGCTGCTATGCTAAAGGGAATATATGATCAGCAGAAAAAAAAAAATTCATTTGCTGCCTCTGAAGCTGGAGTACACTGAACAAGGCAGTCAAGAGCAGTACCTCTGAAGAATCCAGTTTGAAATGCACTTTGAGCTTGGCTTGATAAAGGCACAGAGCTAATAAATAATGGATTTTTTTTGTCAGCTGGCTCTATGCATTTCACATGCTGGTGTTGGTATGTGTGGTATTTCCAACATTTCATCCATTTTTAGCCACTAAACTGCTCAAGCTGGTCACTTACCTGAGGAGGGAGAGAGAGAGAGACAAGAAAATAAGAGCAAAATGTTTTTCTAAAATATTCATAATGACAAGATTGAAATAAAATATTTACATAGCTGTATATATTTAGCAGCTCTGACATTGGGCCACCTCTGAGGAAAAAGGCAGCAACCAGCTGCAGAAACCAGTGATTTTTGCATGGTACCTAGAAAATTTACCACTTTGGCCATCACCATCTTTACATCCCCATGACAACACCGAGTCCAGGCTGGTGAGCTCAGAGCAGCTGTGGGAGAGCCCTCCAAGAAGCTGGCGATCAGACTCTCTCCCAGGCAGAGGGAGCAGTTGTAATTTCAGTGACTTGATTAACAAGAGGAGGGGGATGTTGTCAGCCCTGGGCACACTGTTTATGCTGTAGGAGAGCAGGGGGATGAGCCACAGGTAAGCCCGGAGCTGCCCTGCCAGCAGCACTTGCAGATCCCCCAGGGGCAGAGGCAGCTGGACGCGGCTGCAGCACAGCGCGGTGCTGACCGCCAGTGGAGAGAGGGGGAAATGTGGCACCAGGGACTGGAGACACTTCGGTCTCTGAGTAGCAGAGATTTAGAATCACAGAATATTCTGAGTTGGAAGGGACCCACAAGGATCATCGAGTCCAACTCTTAACACTGTCTCCCTGGCGGGNGGAGAGAGGGGGAAATGTGGCACCAGGGGCTGGAGACACTTCTGTCTCTGAGTAGCAGAGATTTAGTACACGGGGGNTGAGTAGCAGAGATTTAGAATCACAGAATATTCTGAGTTGGAAGGGACCCACAAGGATCATCGAGTCCAACTCTTAACACTGTCTCCCTGGCGGGAATTGAACCCAGGTCTCCCACACGCCAGGTGGGGACACTCACCACTGTACTAAAGTGGATTTCTTAAGCACACGGGGTTTTTTTTTCCCAGAAAGTCTCATTAGAGCACAGAGTGCAGCTCATCTACCCATGGGATTCAAAGCCTCATGGTTTAGCTACTGCCGAGAGTTCCTGATTCTGCCCTGTACACTCCAGTGCCACAGAGGTGCCTGAGCCTGTGGCTGCTCATGCCATGGGGACGGGACTCTGAGGTAGCAGCCAGGACAGGACTTGCAGCACTGAGTGCTCACGTAGCTGATGGATTGACTGGGTCAGAGCCAAAGTTAATGTTGCCTCCCCACCCTAAGTGCAGCTGTTTCTGGGGTGCACCTGCCTGCAGTAAGCAAGTCTGAGAGCTCTGGAAACTCAGTGTCACTGCTCATCTGTTGGGCTGAAGAGTTCAGGGACCTTTATGGTTTTTTCCCTCTCCAAAATTTCTGTGTTTGAGCTCAGTGTGATGTGGCACACAGGGAGTCAGAGGTGTGTGACACTGCTCCATCCCCTCAGCAACAAGGGTGGCACACGCACCCCGAGGTTGCACTAAAACTGCAGATCCCAACACTCTTCTCTTGCAAATGGGAATTGTATGGGGATTGCACAGTATAAAATAGAGGGATGGAGCTGATGCTTTAAAAAATAAAGTCATGAGGCCATCACCAGTCATTTGTTACAGACATTTTGGGGTGGTAAATGAGTAGAGCAGAAATGAAGGGTGACAATTGGTGAACAGCTTTTGGCAGCAAGACAGCAAATAAATAGGAGGGAATGAGTCATTTCAGGAAGGCTGAGAACATTGAGAGGCTGGAGGTTTTTCCATAGCATATATATTCAAATATGTATATATATTTATAAAATGAACATTAGGTTAGATTTATTAGTTTCCAAATCTGGTATAGTTACATTTTTAAATGTCCTTTGCAACTTGCATTAAGGACATCCAGGAGGGAGAATAAATAACTCTTACAACTGAGAGAGAGAGAGAAAACAGATCCCTTGAGACCTGACCTCACACTTTCCTGCCTCTGCCTCTCCATCCATAAAATGGGACTGATGCATTTTGCAAATGCTGGGATTCTCTTTTTTTTGGGGGGGGGAAAGAAAAAACCCGGAAAAGAGAAGAAACTGAGGAACTGAGATGGATTTGTGTCTCAGCTTCAGGATAATGAATCCTGCCCTTCTCCTTTGAACTTGTGCTCTCCAGGCCAGGTATAAACATGGCATTGTCTCTTCCGAAAAATGCACCACAAAAATAGAAAGACCATACCTGCATTTTAATAGGTTTGTGATCAGGTAGAATTGTTACTGTATCTGCTCTTTTCATATGTCTGTTAAGAGGTTTTGAAGCTGTTCTTGGAGCTCTGAACGTCCACAGGTTTGGTGGAGTGAGAAGTGAGCCAGGACGCCCAGCCTGTCTCCAAACTTGTGTCTCTTCTTGAAGCAAAGCTTTGTGCAGTGCTGCTGCCCACATCTGAAGCAGTCAAGAGCTGTGCTGTCATTTTTCTCTCAGTCTTGTGGTGCTTGTGCAACATTGGCTTTGCAATTCCTACAAAATTCTCCTTCAGTTTAATTTGGATTAGAATTAGAAACCTTTCTGTTCTCAACATCTAGTTACAACTGTTTTTTAGAAGAGCTTTGAAGATTACAACTGAGGGCAATTACAGGTTTTATAGCAGCTGCCTCCCAGGTCTGTAGCTGTTGTCATGCAGGTTCACTTGATAAACTGGAGACCTGTTCCTGTTCCAGAAAAGACAAGACCCCCATTTGCTTTAATTATGTTACACTTTTTGTGGATGGTTAATATTTATAGTCAGAAATGGAGGACCATCCTTTCCTGCTCCCAAAGTAGAAGTTGCTACAGAAAAGGCGAAGCAAACTGTTCTTCATGTTGGAGGTGAAGACAAGAAATAATTGTGGCAAAGGAATTTTCAGTGAGATGATAGGAAAAGCCTTGCAGTGGCCAAGGTTTCGCTTGGCAGAAGTCAGGGTTTCCTGTGGGGGAACGTGGTCTCTCCATCACTGGGGCTCCTCCAGGCAGGTGGCTGTAACTGGCAGGAACAGTTCATGCAGAAATGCCTCTGCCTCCCTGCAGGAACTCCTGGTGCCCCTTCCAGGCCCGTGGTCTGTGACTCTTCCACACCACAGCTTTGTTTCTTTTTCTCCTTCATTCTTCTCCGTTTGGAGCAGCAGATCCCACAGGCTTCATTTGGAGCTGCTGTCCCAGATGTCCCACTGAGGTTTCCCATTTCTGTGCCTGAGTTTATTAGCTGAAACGTGACGACACAGCTGGTCCCAGAACTGGGCTTGTTGCTTGGGATTTTTTCTCACTTTGCAGCTTTTTATGAATGTAGTGCATATGGCTTTCCTCTCCAAGGAGCAGTGCTATTTCCAAACTTTCCTCAGATGAATAGTGTATATTTCTAAAGGCAGGATTTCTCCCTTCTCCCCCAGCCTTGCAGTTGTGGCTTTTCCTGTCTCTCATGTCCTTTTCTGGCTGAAGACGCACTAGAACCAAGTCATGAACCTGGATCCTGCATCCTGTGGGATGCAATCCCCAGTAATGTGGAGTCTTTGTGCAACTAATATTTCATGATATTGATGCTGGCTCACTTCGTGTCTGTGTCTCTTCCTGGGTTATCCAAAAGTAGTAATTTTTGTATTAGAACCAATTTATCAAATTGTCCAGCGAAGTCACCCCAGCACTCAGCTCCCAGGTGGTAACACCGGTGCTGCCCTGCCCTCGGTGCTCACAGGCAGTGATTTTCTGTCACACAATACCAGGACACAGTCACACCATGGAAGGGCTGCAATCAGGAGCTCTCCAGGGTGCGCTGCCTTAATAGGATTTTAAGAACACATCTGTAAGATGGGCCCCTCAAAAGGAAGCTGCATAACGTGTCCCAGGAAGGAGGAGTTTGTTTTGCCAGTGAGCTACAGGCTGCAGCCCTTTGCTGGTGAGCACCTGTGCCCTGTGTGAGCCCCAGCCAGGGATGGCTCTCACTTAGTGCAGCCTGGGGAGAGAAATGCCACTGCTTTAGTATGGTCAGTGCAGCTGTTTATATTTTCCCCCAGCTTTGCTGTTCATCAGGTCTGGTTTGTGTCTGTAATAAGCTGACCTGGGAAAATGAGCTTCAGGCTTGAAACCTGGCCCGACACTGTGGAGGTGTTTTGGGCTGGAAACCCCAAGAAACCTCCTGCCCAGTGCAGTGGAGCTCTTCTGCCTTCCAGTGGTCTGTTGGCTCATGGGCTTTTAGTAACCTGGTGATTGTGTCTCGTGTCTGGCATCATCCCTGGTGTGACCACCCTGGCTTTGGCTGAGAGTCAATACATGTCCCTTGCCTGGGCCCTCAGCCTGAACATGTTTTGAAATATATCTCAAATGTGACGTTTTCTGAAGGAAGGAGAGCTGAGGAGCAGTTGCCTTTCCCTACCCAGTCCTGCTGTGTGCTCCCAGCTGGAAAGCAGCCTGGCCTCTCCCCCCGGCTGCAGAGCCCAGAGCTGCTCCACTGCCCAGAGTGTTGCTGCCTGTTTGCTTTCTTCTGTCTCACCCAAGAAGCTTCACTGCCTGCTCTGGTTCTGTTCTGACAAATCTGCTCATACAGGCTTTGGGTCTCCCTTCCCAAGGATGTGGAGGGTGATCTGTAAAGGCAGAGGCACAAGAGGACAGTGGCTGAGGCAGATGCTGCCTCTGTTGCTTTGGCTGAAGCAGCCAATACTCTGACTTTGCAGACAGAGGGTGTGAAACTCCAGCAGTGTCAGAGGTACATGGCTAAAAGTGCCACACCTTTGAGTGTGTGGTTAATGCCTGATGTGTTGCCTTAAAGCTCTGGTGACCTGCCGGCCAGACGAATTCCAGTGTGGTGATGGGACCTGTATCCAAGGAGCAAAGCAGTGTGACAAGGTGCACGACTGTCCTGACAGCAGCGACGAGGCCGGCTGTGTCCAAGGTGGGTACCGATGGCTCTGTGCTCCTCCTGCTTCCTGGGCTCTGTGGCCACTGGAAAGGGAGAGGCCTCTGCAGCTCCCCTGGGCCATGGCAGGCTGCTTCCCTGACAGGGGATTAAACCACTCTGGGGTTGCTTGGGAGTGATGACTGTGCTGACCAGGCAGACTGCATGGCTTGAAAGGTCTTTGCATGGTGCTCAGACTCGGTGTTCATTTGCTTAATCCCATCCCACTCCTGCTAATGACACCCTCTTGAGCTTTATGTCAGCCTGTTTGTTGTCAGGAGCCTGGTCTAACTTAGTTGCTTTCCTCTCTTGCCCAACATGACAGAGTCAGCATGTGAAAGTCCCAGCAAGTTTCAGTGTAAGAGTGGAGAGTGCATTGACGGAGGCAAAGTGTGCGATTCACATAGAGACTGCAGGGACTGGTCTGACGAGCCTCTGAAAGAATGTGGTACAGTACTTGCCTTCTATGTGTTGCTCCTGTTGTAACTGCTTCCCCTCTTCTCCATCTGCTGCTCACAGCTTTGAGTGTAACCACATGTAGCTGCTAATGCTATTTCTCACTCTGCTCCTCTTTCCTTGCCTTTATTCTCTCATCACCCTTCATGTGAATATAATTAGTAGCCTAGTCTGATCATCTGTAAGTTTGAACTGTGCCCTTCTCCACTCAGTTTTTATTCCTGGAGGGATGCATGAGCTGAGCATGGGACTAGGAACCAGGAATTCCCCCTCTCCCCAGATAATAGTGTCCTCCACAGCACAGAGTAGTTTATTTAGCCTCATTGCCTAAATTATCTTTGAATTGTAAGATGATGGTAACACCATAAAAATCCAGCCCTTGGGAACATGCTTTGAAGCTGAAAACAGGCAGAGTGGCATCAGGCACTGCGAGGTGACTTCAGCCATTCCTGGGCTGTCCATGTTGTTGTTCCCTGCAGTGTCCTGCCAGCCTGGGACTGCAGGAATGTGCCAGCTATGAGAGCTGGGGCTGCACTGGGACTGTCAGAGCCAGGGAACAGAGAGCCCAGGCCCCACTCCCTAGAGCAGCCCCTCTCTCCCTTTCCAGCTGGGAATTGTGGGCACCAGCCCCAGTCTGCAGTGTTACTCAAGCACATTTGGTTTTTCCCAGTGCAGCGGTATCTCTGACAGGCATCCCTTTCGCTGGCATCATGGAGCTCAGTGCCTGCCACTTAAATAACTCACATTTAGGAGGAATTGCCAGTCTTGCCGTGTATCTGAGAAGGAAGTGTGTGTGTGTGCCTAGTGAGGGTGCTCTTACCTCCTGCTTCCAGTATGCCCTTGCTTTCTTCCACACTAATCCACAGCTCCCTGTTTCTCTGAGTGGGTGTTGCAACTTGTCTGTCTGTGGAGGTCTCCCAGCAAAGCTGCCAGCCCAGTTTGTCTCAGGAGACTGGGCAGTGGCACGGCACAGCTGGGCTTGCTGCTCCTCCCAGTGGTTGTGGTCCCTTGGCTGCCTTGGCAGTGAGGCAGCAAAGTGCCCCCAAAGGAACGTGTTCCTTGTTGTGAGCAGAGTGATGTGGGTTCTGTGAGTGGAATGTTCACACACAGCTTCATCCACACAGAAGGCAGGAGGTGCAGGACACATCCGAGTCTGTCCAGCTGTGCAGTGCCCTCCCGTTTTCCTCCAGGAGGAGACAGGACAGCACTTGTCCTATTGTACGCAGGACATGTACTGCTGAAGTTTGGGTCAAGGGCAGCAGCTGTTCAGCAGAAAGAGAACAGGCTCTGCCTGGCTTCTCCTCAGCTCCTCTCAAGAGGTACAGCAAGTGAACCAGCTCTTGATTTACAGTCTCTAAATCTACTTACAGTCTCTAAATCAATGTCTCTAAAACCATGGGAATCATCTCAGGGAGGGTTTCCTTGTTGAACAAAACAGCCTTTGTGGTATTTTGCTGAGAGCAGTTGTGTGTGTTTATGACCCAGTTTGCTGAAGGCCTGTGCAAGTGCTGGAATAGGTGATTTCTGTCCATAAATGTCACTGAACAGTGACAACACTCAGTGTGGCTGTGGACACCTTCTCGGAGCCTAGTGAACTTGCTTTATTAATTATGTATTGATGTCTATATGTGTGTGCCTGCCAGGAAGGTGGAAGCATCCCAGGGCTGAGATGGGTTCCTCCTGGCACAGCATTTTGCTAATCTTACCAACTTAATTGGCTCGTGGTTGTTTCCCTTTTCCTCCAAGAGTGGTGGTGTAAAGGCTCTGCAGTGCTGTTCACCCACAGTGTGCAAGGAAGCAAGAAGTAAAAGATAAATTAAAAATTTGCCCTTAAATTGCATTGTAGATTGAAGCAAATCCGTTTTGCTTGTTCTTTCGAGCCCACTCTCCCTGCAATCCCACAGCTTCTCTTCAGCAGTCTTCTCAGGAATAGAACTTCCTCTTCACCTTGTGCAGGTCAATTACAGCAATAAGAAATGTTATTTCTGACAGGAAACCAGCTTTCCCCAACCTCTCATTCAGCTCCAGTTACAAGGATCCATTTAGCCTTTCTTCCACTTGAGCACTTGAAAGCAGGATCAGAGAGGTGGCCTTGGATTAGACAGGGCCCCAGGAGAGGATGGGGGCCGTTGTTTCATGAATTGCACACTTGGGCTGCTGCAGCTGCCAGCAGAGCCTGTTGTGTGAGATGGGTCTGTGGGAGGACTGTATCTCCGTGCTAATGGGGTATCTCTGACAGACTGTACTTTGGTCTGGAATTTTTCACTTAGATCATTCCTTGGAGCTAGATGGGAAAATAGTACAGTACGTGTTTCGAAATAGCTGGCCCCTGGGAGATGAGAGTCCCCCAGCATGAATTATTAAAGCTCAGAGAGACTGTTCAGAAAAGTCAACATGAACCAGTGCATGGGGAAGGAGGAGTATCCTGGAGAGAGCCCTGAGGTCCCTTGGAAGTTTCTCACATGTGGCAGAACATGCTCAAAGCAGCAGCTCTCTCTGATGGGATGAGATGCAGGGACTCTCATACGCTCTATCCCCAGGGCTCCCTGTTCATTAGACACTGGCTTTGAGTCCATAGGATCCCACAGCGTTGGTTTGGAATAATAAAGAGCAAGAAAGTGATTCTGTGGAGCCTTCCTGTCTGTGAAGTCACTCCTGTGCTGTGTGAGGCCAGCTCCTGGCTACCAAAACTGATCGATGTGGGGCAATTTCTGAGGACACCTCCTAATTGTATTGAATCTCACAACTGAAGCCCCCGTTTGTCACAGATAATGTGTGTATCCCTGGCAGGTATTAACGAATGCTCCAAGAACAACGGGGGCTGCTCACACATATGCAGAGACTTGAAGATCGGCTACGAGTGCGAATGCCCGCCGGGATACAAGCTCCTGGATAAAAAAACGTGTGGAGGTAATTGACATGCAAACAGCAGTCCCTTGTGTTTCACCATAGAGAGACGTGATTATATTCACTTGAGCGTTGCTCCATCACAGATGGTTTGATTTCAAGTTATTGATGGGTTTCAAACACTCCTTTCAGACATAGATGAATGTGAGAATCCAGACGCTTGTAGCCAGATCTGCATTAATTACAAGGGAGACTACAAGTGTGAGTGCTACGAAGGATATGAGATGGACACGCTGTCCAAGAACTGCAAAGCTGTAGGTAAGACAACGCCACAGGCACTCAAACTCTGCTTGCTCAACAACACAACTCCGATAAGAAAACACGCTCGGAGGGCTGAGGGGAACAGAAACAAAGGGAAACAAGCAAAGCAAGCAAAGACATTTCATTCTGAGCAGCACAGAACTGCTGCAGCGATGGCAGATGCGTCTCTAGGCAAGAACTACTGATGGTGCAGATCAGAATATTTTAACAGTGTACAGAGCAAGATTGCAGTCACTGCTTGGCTGTTTGAAGCTGAAACTAGAAAAGAAAGTCTGTTGACAGGTGTTACTGAAAACAGTGCAGCAGAACCAGTGGTAGTAGTATTGAAAGGAAGAAAACATCCCAATTAAAGCGGGGTAGCTTATCCACTTCTCCACTCTCCCAGCCCTAAACCACCAAAATCTGGCCCTTGATTTTGTGCCTAAAAATGTGTGATTGAAGGTGAGGACACTCCCTGGAGTTTGGGTTGTGGCTCAGCAGAAAGGTCAGTCCAAGAGCCAGTGTGTGTCCAGGGGGCACAGAGGTCCCTCCGTGTGACAGCCCTGCCTCTGGAAGTCGCGTGCACTTGTTTCCAGTCTGTCTAAAAACAGTAGAACTACCAGTGACTGAGGGATCTGTTGTTTGAGAAATGAAAGCTGAATCCAGCCCTGGGGACAGCTGAAGTGACAAATGTGCTGATTTTCCATGGTAGGCAAGAGCCCGTACCTGATCTTCACCAACCGGCACGAGGTCCGTAAGATAGACCTGGTGAAGAGGGACTATTCCCGCATCATTCCCATGCTCAAGAACGTCGTGGCGCTGGACGTGGAGGTG
Organism: Pitta sordida; assembly: GCA_013390025.1. Lineage (NCBI taxonomy): Eukaryota > Metazoa > Chordata > Aves > Passeriformes > Pittidae > Pitta > Pitta sordida. The sequence continues at coordinate 311,807 of WEKX01009247.1, read as the reverse complement.
TCAACAAACAGAATCTATTGGTGTGATCTCTTCTACCGAAAAATCTACAGGTAAGGGCAAGAGAGGATGTGTGGATTTGTACTTTCCAGAGCCGTGGTTCAGTCTGTGCCCCTTAAAGACAGTCTGCAGAGAACAGTGCAGGGTACAGGGAACCTGAGGGCTGCTCTGCCCTCACAGATTACCCGTTGTGGCCCAGGCTTGGTAAGATTTTTTAGGAATTGATAAACATATCAGGGTGCTTGTACAGTTTTGTGGTTTGATAATACAGGGTGACTTTTTGTCAATACAAGATCCTGCTGCACGTGTGCAATTAAATATAGACTCTTGTTTATTGAACGTGATGCTGCAAAGCAGGGCTGGGGCTGCTGCCACACTGTGAGCTCCTTGTATGGGAAACCACAAAGGACCTGGGAGCTGGAAGCACAAAGTGGGCAAATGGTGGGAGCAAGGAGGCAGCAAAACATCCACAAGCTGCTGCCCACTGTAGTCTCTGGTGGACTGGATTTAAATTCTCAGCATTTGACCACAGTTGTAATCCTCATTCTCACTCTCCCCTCAGCTGTTTTTATGACATCCATCACAGTGTTACGTGCTGGGGCTTGTGACTGTGCCCAGGCAAAAATGCATTTAATTGGTGCACTGAAAATCCCCCGTGCATTTTGTGATCTGCACAGCTATTGCAGCTTCTGCAGAGGTTTGTTCTGGATTTTAGCTGATGATCAGGCAGGGGCTGATGGGTGTCAGTGTGCAGGGTTCCTGCAGGCTCTGGTAGTTCCCATGCCATGGGCAGGGAAATGTGCTCAGGCTGTGCTGAGTGTGGAGCACTCGTGTAGCTGGGCAGGTACCCTGAGGGTCCTGAGGGGCTCTGGATGGAGGGAGGCAGTTCAGAAGGCAGCTGGCTGCTCTCACTGGGTCTGGCTGGGCACACTCACACAGAGCTGTCCAAGACACACAGCTCCTCTCTGACAGTGAATGCCCTGGGATGCTGGGAGCCCCTGAGCAGCGTTCACATCTGAACATGGCTATGCCAAGCTTTTTTCTACTTCAAATAGTAGATTTTTTCCCCCTTTTTTACTCCTGTTGGTATTATCTTTGTTGTCCCATGTTTATTGCAGAGCAGGCTGTGCAATTATAACTTAACATCCTGTTTAAGGTACTGCTGCTGTCACCCACAACAAACATCTGTAAACCAAAGGCCACAGACTAACACAGTGTCAGGAGTTCCTGGGTTTAGACATTTGTTCCTAAGGCTCTAATCTGGTACTTGAGAGCTCAGCTCCCATAAAACACCTTCTCATTCCATGAGCAAAGGCAGGGTGGGCAGTGAACTGGAGATGGGAACCATCTTGCAGTTTCACATTTTGGGGCAGGGGACAGAAACTTTCTGCTGTTTTATAACTTCTTTAAGATGTACTGAATTACTCTGAGAGCTGCACTAAGCTTTTACAAACACTGATGCAAACCAGAGTAACTCCATTTCAGTTCACTCAGTGCAACTGATACTGAGAGCAGAATCAGCCTGTGTGCTGGTGGGAGCAATATTTGAGTTATTTACAAAACATCCATGTGGAGTCTGCTGCCTTTCATTAGCGTTTTGAAAGATTTTGCAGCTGCCACTAATATTTAGTGAACACTTGTTTTATATCTAATGAAATCACTTGCCAAATTAATACAGCTTCATGAATTCCTCTGATGAATCGTAATTAGTTACTCAGGTCCTAATTCTGCAGTACATTTAAGCACATTTATTGCATGGTAAGTTCAACTCTGTTCAGCAGGGCCCTGGAGATTATATTTCTAATGTCCATAAATCCCATGAATCAATGCCATTAAAGTTATCGTGCCTGAAGTCAAATGTTTCGCTGAGTTGTGCAGTTGTAGCAGGTAGAAAAATGAAAGGACAGTTCCCTCCAGTGGAAGTGCTGCTGTACAGGTAGGGGCAGCAGTAAGGAGCAGCTGTAGGAGACAATGTTCCTGTGTCAGCCGTGGTGCCCCAGCAGGCCCAGCCCGTGTGAGCCCAGTGCCACTCCTGTCCCTGCAGTGCCTACATTGACAAAGCCAGTGACACGGCCGAGCAGGAGATCCTGATTGATAGCCAGCTCAACTCCCCAGAGGGACTGGCCATAGACTGGGTCCACAAGAACATCTACTGGACAGACTCTGGAAACAAAACCATCTCAGTGGCCACCGCAGATGGAAGCAGGAGGAGGACACTCTTCAACAGTGGCCTCAGTGAGCCAAGAGCCATTGCTGTTGATCCCACCCAGAGGTAGGTGTATCACCACAGACACCCCTGTGCCAGCAGACACAGTCCACTGGTCTTTCTGCCCCTCTGGCAAACCTGTGGGTTCTCATCTCATTAAGACTCTGGATGCCCTTTAAGACAGACACAGTGGGACTGCTGAGGTGGCTCAGCTCACTCTTGGCAAGGCCCCTGCTGTTAAAGGAAGTTCTGATACTCATGGGTGGTCGTGTGTTCCACGGGCCTGAGCCGGTCCAGGCACAGAGACTGTGCTGGGAAGTGAAGTCTGTCTGTGTTCAGGCTGCCTGAGTGAGTGAACACCACGTGCCCAACAGGCACCAGGAGACAGCTCGCAGGGGTTAGTTACCAAGGTGAGCGTTTGCACTCTGGATACCCAGCGGGAGAATGGCATTGGGGCTCCACCAGGATTAACTGAAGAGGCCAAAGGCTTTGCTGTAACAGGAGGGAAGAGGGTGGTTTGCTCACTAGAGCCAATTAAGTTTTCCTACATCTGTCTTTCAGGTTCATGTACTGGTCTGACTGGGGAGACAAAGCCAAGATTGAGAAGGCTGGCCTGAACGGTGTGGGGAGGCGGGTGCTGGTGACTGACAACATCGAGTGGCCAAACGGCATCACACTGGGTAAGTGCAGGAAATTCATTCTTAGTGCTAAACAGGAAAACCAAAGTGTAAATGCACAATGGCACCTGCACACACAAATCCTAAAACACTCTGTGACTACTGCTCACCAACATGAGTTACTCCATTTCAGTAGAAGCACAGGCAGGAAGTGTTGCCACAGTCAGAACCTCATTCTGCAGGACCTTTTAGGTGTCCTTTAAGGTAAAGGGAAATTTTAGGGGAGGATGCAGAGCTGTAACAACCTTTTGGAAAGCCAGGAAGTATCAGAGTCCTTGGTGTTAGTGTCTCTGTTCCTGGGCCTGTGCCCAAGATCCTTGGAATGATGGCACTGGTGAATGCACAGTACCTCGAGGGAAGGGACAGGGCCTGCAGAGCCCGTTCCCTGTCACCATTTCGTGTCTGCCCAGACACTCGGGGTGAAATGGAAGCCATCAGAGGGCTGTGGTGGTTCTCACTGCCACACCAAGCTGCAGGAGTGGAAAGGAGGTTTCATGGGCACCAGGGAACATCCAGCTCTGGAGCTGGAGCTGTGTGTGTTTCATGCCATGCAGGTGTGAGGTTCTTTGCTTGGTTTTGAAAACTCTGACCATGACAATGATGTAGGAGAAAATGCTCCTGCCATTGCATAGTGCTGAAGTGCTACTGCTGTGAATAAATAAGGTTATCATTTAGTAATTAAGACATTAATTAATTACTTGTTTAATTACAAAACTTGTTTTGTGTTGGCTGTCATCCACTTGCATTCTGTTCAGTGAATCTCATCCAAAATGAGTGCATTTGCTCCAAAAAGAGAAATGCAGTGCTTGGCATTCCAAGTAACATTGGCTCCTTCCCTCCCACTCCTACCTGCACCCTCCCCAAAACCTGGTTGTGGTGGGAGTGTCCCCTCCAGCACAAGGAGGGCTTCTGGACCCAGGGTGGTTCTTCACTGAACATGTGTGAATCTCACAGCTCCTTCAGAGAGACACTGGAATCACAGCACTTGTTCTCCAGCAGGAGCTAAGACCCTGAGCAGCCTTGGGGGGAATGGAGCTTCTTGCCCAGGCACTGACAGTGTGACTCTGGGAAACCCAAACTGCTGCTGCCCTGCTGCTCCTGGTAACAGAAGAACCTCATTGTACAAGGCTGTCAGTCAGGCCTTCCCTGCACACACACACAGCAGAACGTTCCTCCTTTCTAATCTTATTTATCGGGTCTTATCCCAGCATATCTGGGCACTGGCTCAAAATCAGAACTACGTAGTGTTAAAAAAAAAAAAAACGGCAGCCCAGTAATAAAGAGATTAGTCATGGTGCCAGCAGGAAAAACATGCTGGGCCAGAGAAAAAGAGTTGCAAGAGCTGTGTGTAATTTTGCTTCATTGTGTTTTACTTTTCAGATTTGCTGAATCAGCGTCTCTACTGGGTAGACTCCAAATTGCATTCACTGTCCTGCATTGATTTCAATGGCAGCAACAGAAAAGTTCTGATCTCCTCTGTGGACGATCTGAGCCATCCTTTTGGCCTGGCAGTGTTTGAGGTAAGAGAGAACGGATGCAGAGCAGACTGGGAGAGGTCTCAGCTCTTCTGGATGAAAAGCTCTGCCTTTTGCACAGCACGGAGAGCTCAGCAAGGGCGGTCGCTGCTATAGAAACTGATTAACCTGGTGTGGGTTCAGCAGGGAAATTGGGTTTTAAAGCCCTTAATCAGGAGCTGTGTGTTGTCTCATGCTTTTACCTAATGCAGAACCAGTGTATTAAATCATCAGGGGAACAAAAGCTTCAACTTTGACAGCACCGTAGGTAAGCTGTAGCAGAGAAGGGTGTCTGATTGGCTTTTCACTCAGCAAAACCCTATTCTTAAATCCCTTATTCCTGCCACACATTGTGTGGTCTCTGGGCATCTAACTTTGGGCACAGGTTTCCCCAAGGAGTTGCTGCTCTTTGGTGTTATCCCCATCAGCAGCATTTGCAAGGACCACATGGGTTATTTCCCTCTCTACGCCCTCCCTGGTCGGAATGGCTGGGTAGAATGAGAGAGAATCCAACTTGTCTGTACCCAACCAAATTCCTGCTCCCTCACTGGTCTCAGAACCGCTGCAAATTGCCTGTGGAGTGCTGGGCTCTTGGGCATTGTCTAAAAATTAAAGGAAGAAAGCTGCAGATATCAGTAGCCCAAACCAAAGGTGCCCCAAGGTGGGAACACGGTGCACTGACTGGGTGACTGCTGGAATTGAATGCAGCTGGAACAGGATTTGAGCAGGCTGGGTCAGGAGTCCTGTGCATTTCCTGCAGGACAGAGTGTTCTGGACTGACCTGGAGAACGAAGCGATTTTCAGTGCAAACAGGCTCAATGGCCTGGACATCTCCGTTCTGGCAGAGAATCTCAACAACCCTCATGACATCGTGGTGTTCCATGAATTAAAGCAGCCCAAAGGTAAGATGTGTCCTCAGGGTGTCACAGCCTGCATCAGGTTAATTTGAGCTGGCAAATGAAATGCTTCCTGATGGCTTTTGATGAGGGAGAAAGCACAGGTAGTAATGGGAAATCAATGCCTAATGTTTGGAGTTCCTGCATAATTAATTAGGCAGCAGTATTTATTGGAAGGTCTGCAATTTGTTAATAGCTGTTTAATTAGCATCTTTGATAACAGTGAGTTACTCTTGTCACTGTGCTGCTTCCCATTCATTTTGTATTTGGACAGGATTTATAGCACTGTGCAAGGTTCCCCTCCACTGTACAAACTGTAAAGATGCTTAAGCAGCCCAGTTAATTGAGGTGAGGTTGGAAGATGGTCTTTTTAGAGGATCTGATATTTCTTTGCCAAGGAGAGGAAATAAATACATAATTGGAAAAGTAACTTGTCTTTTCTTCTGTGCCTGAACAGCTCCAGACTCGTGTGAGCTCAGCCCCCAGCCCAATGGAGGCTGTGACTACCTGTGTCTCCCTGCACCTCAGATCTCCCCCCACTCTCCCAAGTACACGTGTGCCTGTCCTGACAACATGTGGCTGGGGCCCGACATGAAGAAATGCTACAAAGGTAAATAAACGACATCTCCATTTTGCTATCCCAACAAAATCGTATTTACAGTGACTACTGATGGTGAGTCACAGACACCAGGTTCTGTATTCACTCCCTGCTGCCTTGGGAGCACAGCACTGTCCTTTGTTGAAAGCTTAACCAGAAAAAGGTAGAGCAGAAATGGAGGGAAAAGAGGGGGAGGGCCCAGCACTAGAAGAGTGAATGGTCAATAAATCATTAAAATTGATTACTCATACATTGATGTATTGATTATATATATATATATATGCAATACCTATATCTATCCCTATATTTATCTATAGATAAAAACAATTACAGGAAAATCTTAAAACCTCCACCATTAAACCTTTCAAGTTGTATCCTTTAACATGTTTGTTCTGAGCTCTTACGTAGCTGGAGAGGCCACAGTCATTGCTCACAGTACCCTGAAGAGAGGAATGGCTTCTGGGTAGTTTTCCCTAACATGCAAAGAGTTCCTGGTACAGATTCAGTGTCTTCCAAGGTTCTGAAAAGAACCAAGAGTTTTTGAACTTAAGTACCTTCCATCTAGAGTGCTTTATTAGTATTAATAAATCAAGCTTGACTTCAGGAAATAATTTCTGTATCTTTAAGCAGAGAACTATCAATGGTCTGACTGCCTGGGAAAGGGAACTGGAATTTAGTTTCTGCTTGTCTTCATGAAACGTAACAGTCCTACAGACCTCCCCAGATTTACATCACCATTTGTGATTTGCTTTGTGTACTTGCTTTAACCAAATTCATTGTTACCCTTGATTTTCAGATCTTCCAACTACTGTAGCTCCTGCTGTGGTTTCTACACCGGCAGCATCTCGTCCTGCCGGCACCACGACCAGCACAGCTGCACCCGGCAGTGCCAGTAACTCCACTGCAGCTGTCCCCAAAGCTGTGCCAGAGGCTACAATTACCACCCCAACTCTTCATCTGCCTTCCACCACATCCATCCTGGTAGATTCCGAGATGACCACTGGAAACAGCAACTTATCACAGCACTGTAAGAGAGCCAGACTCCTCTTGGCCCTGTCTATACCCTGTATCACGGCAGGACACATCAGGCTCTCCTTTTGCAGACACCTGATGAGGGTGACTCCAGTCACTCAGGATGTTCGGGAGCTTGGGTCAGGCTTTCATCCAAGGCACATGAACACCCAGAGTTCACACTGGTGCTGCCTTGGGCCCAGTACGAGTTCATCCCAGTGTCAGTGCTGTTTGCAGTGCTGCAGAGAGAAGAATGAATGATGCTGCAGCACATCACCTATTTGAATTGTTTAATTACTAGTGTGATCCAGCACAGGTTGTGGTGATAAATGCCCCCTGTGCAGCTTTGGCACTGCTGGGCACGTGGAATCACTGCAGCCCAAGACAAGCAGCCTCTGGTTTGTGTGGCCGTGCTCGGCATGATAATGTGGCCTCGTGGTGACACAGGTTTGAAGCTTTGCATTATTTATCAGAAGCATCCCACTGGAGAGCACTGAGCTCCCCCTCCATAGCGAGTGAGCCGTGGGAAGCCAGCCCACATCTCGGGGAGCAGGCAGTGCCTCCAGATCCTGGGGACAAGGTGAAGCAGAGAGACTGAACTGTTTCTCAAAAAAAAAATAATTCTAGTCCAGAGAGAAGACTTTGCTGTTCAGGACATCAAACAGGCCCACACTGCTTTACAAACAGTAAAATACTTCTTTTCCCCAAAGGTTTTGCTGTACCATTGCACCTGAAAGCAGCAATACCCTGTCCCTGTGCAGGAATGGCAGTGTGCCCTGGGCTGGGGGAAGCACAGGCAATGCCTAAAATGCACTGAGTAATCAAGTTCTTGTGCAACTTTATTTCCATGTAATAATGACTTTTTAATAGGCCGTGGAAGCAGGTGCTGTTACTGTCCATGTTGGAAGCAGTCTGGCACAGGGAAGTATTTAAAAGGATAAATTACCCTTCAAGTTCCATGAATTGGTGGATCAAAAGAAAAACTACATTAGTTCCTCTTCTCTCAGTTCCTGGTAGTTTAGCAAAAGTAGATTTTCTGTGCTGATCCCCAACGTAAGAGCTCAGAGCAAACATTTTAAAGGATAGAACTTGAATGGTATAATGGTGGGGTTTTAAGCTTTTCCTGTAATTGTTTTTTTCTCCAGTAAGTACAGTATTGAGTTCTGGGGCCACTCTCACACACTGGGCCACACTGCAGCAGTGAGGGAGATGTGTTCACCAACTCCTCAGCTGTAAATTAACAACTAAAGGAAAAAATTAAACAGAGCACTGTGCAGATGGCTCTGAACTACATTCTTTTTCTGACAGCTCAATAAATCATTAATTGTGTCAGTACTAGGAAGTGTTCTGCTGTGGATTTTTAAGAGCCCTTTTCACCATCCCCTGATCCGTGCACGGTATTTCCAGTAAATGTCATGTTTTTAAAACTGGCCTCTGTTTTTGTGCTTGAAAATGAGTGGCACAAGCACAGTCACCCATTTCTGGTTAGAGCTTCTGTGATCCCCCTGTCCCGTCCCTGGGCACTCTCTGGGGTGCAGGTGTCACCCTCTGAGCCCAGCCCAGATCTGTGTGTGCTTCCCAGCTTCTCCAGGATAATTTTATTATGAAACTTTCTGTAAACTCTTTGATTACAAAAGCTTTCTGAGGGGCAGCACAAGATGAGTACTAACATAAAACATCCTTTAAAACCAGCAAATGAGTTCAATAATGAGAATGATGTCTGTAATTCCAGATGCAAATGATGACGAAGGCTTCGGTTCCACTGTGACAGCAGCTGTGATTGGAATTGTCATTCCCGTGGGTAAGCTGATTGCATTTAACCTTTGAAGGAGATCAAAGTGAACACACTCTCCCAGTGTTCAGGGGCGTGGGAAATGGGGAAGGTAACCCAGCTTTGAGAAGGTCATCCAAGGATGGGCTGGGAACATCCCGGCGGATCCACCCCTGGCTCACAGCCCTTCCTCTCCCCTCCTCAGTGGTCCTTGGCTTGCTGTGCATGGGGGGCTACCTCATCTGGAGAAACTGGAAACGGAAGAACACCAAAAGCATGAATTTTGATAATCCAGTCTATAGGAAGACAACAGAGGAGGAAGATGAAGATGAAATCCACATTGGGCGAACGGCCCAAATCGGACACGTCTACCCTGCAGTAAGTGTCTGAGGGCAGGGCTGATGGGGAGGATGGATTTTGTTGAGTTTAGATGCAGATTTTCCTCCAGCTGATTAGTGTTATTTGCCGGCCAAAAATGCAAAAGATAAGTTCTTGACTATCATTAAGCAGAAGCCTAAATTTCTAGGCAGCCTGTGGAGTTGTCGTAGAATACAGTGCTCTGTATGAGATACTCTATTCAAATGAAGAATAATTGTGCTAATTAAGTTACTAATCTGATAAGTGTAAAGTTACCTCAAGAACTGCCTCAGTGTGGGACAGGTGATTATTTATCCTCTACTGAATCCCATTATATCTGTGCTAAACTATCTTAAAGATAAATTGAGTTTCTCCACAAGCCAGGGAGAATATTTTCTCTCTCGTAACAGAGTACAGGAGAGTCCCCTTGCTCACCAGGGGGTTGTGTGAAGTGAAGGACAAGGAGCCTCCCTGGGAGCAGCAGCCCTGGGTGGGTGAGCACTGGCAGCTGTAAGTGCAGCAATTTCAGGAGAGGGCAGGAAGGTCTGTCAGCAAAGAGTGAAGGCAGTACAGCTCCTTGGGCAGGTGTGCAGGACAGGCCCTGTGTCACCCATCCCCATTCCCAGAGTTTCCCACTTGTTTCCTCTCCCCACAGCGTGTAGCACTGAGCTTAGAGGATGACGGGTTGCCGTGAGGACGAAGCTGCTGCTCCAGACAACACAGGAACAACTCTGCTGTGGCTGCCAGAGCCTGCTCCTTCCTTGTGATGGTTATTTATGTTGCAGAAGGGTAACCACAAAGTTATAATGAACTGCAAACATCCAAAGGATGTGAGAGTTTTGTATGTATAATCTTTTATACACATTTTAACTTGTTGCACTACCCATTTGTGATAGTGAATAAGCGACAGCTGAGCTACTAACTCACTGTACATAACCAGCCAGGCTGAAAGTTCAGTAGCTATTGCTTTATTTTAAGACTATATTTATAGATATTTTGTAAATATGTTGAATATGCTTTGTGGCTATCCATCAACATAAGTAAAATAAATCCTGTACAGGCAGTTTAGAAATATTTATTAACAAAATCTGGATTATAAGATCTGTTCTGTAAATATAGTAGAGGGGTGAGAGTATTTATTTTTTGTATGTTTGGCTTGCTGTGCATAGATTATCTGTGTATATATCTATCTGGACTAGATAGATATATAGGCATATAAATATATACATATATATAAAAATATATACATATATTTTAAAACTACTAGCCTACATTTATGAAAATTAGGGATAATTGAATTTTTACAGGATGTTTGAGAAGTTTGCTTTGAAATCTAAAGACACTGAGAAGGAGCTGCAGGTAAAGACAGCTGACCAGTGAAGCACTCCATGAACAGCTCCTGACTTCTGCCCTGGCTCTTAAGGGTTCCTTTTACGTTTTCCAGTCTGTCCATGAGGAATCCTCTGCAGTGCTTTTAACTGGAGATCTATTGCCTGCAGCATTTCCCTCAGGAGAAACTCCTACAGCACCCAGGGGTTTTGTGTTGTTGCTTTTTAGCTTGGTACAAATCTGATGGAGGTTTTTGGTTTGGTTCTAAATGTAAGTCTAAATGTTCTTCCACATTGTGAATCTTGCCCCTCTCAAAGCTCAGAATAAATACAAACTAAGATTTACCCATTTACTCCACACCCCCGGGATGATCAGGGAAGAACCACACTAACAAAGGTCACTGCTCCCCTTGTCCCGGGTCAGTCCATGTGAACAGTTGTGAGTGCCCATGGAACGTCCTGCACCACGGCCGGGCTGCTGTGCTGCACAGCTCCGGGCAAGGTTAAAGCCCCTCAGCCTTCCCAGGGCCTGGGGCTGGGCCCTCCTGCACCTGCCACAACAAACACTTGTTTCCTCGTCTCCTTCTGTGAGATTCCCAGGAATTCTGTGGGAAGTGAATACGCAGACCTACCCCTGCATAAGGGACTTGTTGAACCTCCCTGAGCTCCCAAATTCCAGAGAAATCTTCCTTGTGTTTGAATGGCAGCCCAAGCATTTGTATTCAAGTGAGTAGAAGAAACTCAGCCTGAATAGGTTTGGGTTTGGTTTTGTCTTCATTTTTCTTTCTTTTAGAGTAAATTCACAGTGTAATGGGAGCTGGAAGCTAAGAAAAGGAAGAACATCTCTAAAGGCCTGGTATGCATTGCAAATAATCCATGCTCTCAAAATGCTTCATGGCCTGCATAGACAGCACAGAAGTAATCAAGCATCCTTCCATTCAAAAGTTTAATTATAAGGCAGTGAAGAATAAGATATCCCATTATTGTTTCAAGGTATGAAGCTCTCTTTCTACAAACCCATGCACTGTGTGCATGAAGAAGAAAGCTGAGCAAAGGCTGTATGTGATAACACTGTAACTAACAGAAGAATGTAAATATATTTGAAAGTTCTACAGTTTTGATACTTTTTTAAGAACATGTTCACACAAACAAACCTGTACAAACCACATGCAAAAGGCTGCAGGTTTTTTTCAAACCATTGTAAATGAACTCGATGTGCAGTGCTGATTTCAACCTTTACAGATTTATAACTACTGAGAGGTCAAACACCAAATTTGTTTTCTAAGAAATTAATTATTTTAAATAATGGTTCAGATTGTTAGGGTGATATTTAACATTGTAATCATTTCTGATCTGTCTTGTCATACTGAAGTTCTGTTAGAGTTAAATTCTTGCTTGGTGCCTTTTGTGTTTCAGTTCTTCTGTTCCTGACAAAAGGCCCAGGGGGGCAGGGGGGGTCTGTGTAACACTTGCTGTACTGGAAACCAAATGAACACGTTTGTAAAACAGTGCACTGTTTCTATAGAAAGATTAAATTTTTTTATCTGGGACTATGAACTAAATCCTTCATGGTGTCTAAAATGGGACCGGAGTTTTCCTTAACCCTTAACTGTCCAGAGCCAGGGTGGGACTGGGGAGCACTGCAGTGTAAAATATGGAGCCAGATCATGTTCTACACATAAATCAACACCATTTTGTTCAGATTTGTCTTTCTCTGCCACTCTGCTTTCACACAGAGAACAGCAGTGTGTTCATTATCTCCTTGAGCTGAACAATTAAACAGTGATGTAACTAAAATGAGTAAAACTTGCAGTGATACAAATACTTTGGTCTTTACCCATTGGAAGAAAACGTCCTCAAAGTGAACTTTGGGAAACAGTTTTAAACCTGTCCTGTTAATTCACAGCCTTGCCTTGAAGCAGGGGGCTGGTGCAAGCTCTGTCACTGCCCCAGTGTTGCCATTTATAGAGTTGTGCCAATTCCAGTTGTCTCCTAAATGCAGTGTAAACATTGGAAGGATTCAAGGGAAAAAGAAAATGCCAATGAACTTAGATGGGGTAGACCTTTTAGATTCAACCCACAGTGGAATTGCACACGATCATGCTGGGTGCCCAGTGACCAGCTCAGAACACTAAGTAACAAAACACAGACACCCCCTCCTGCTTCCTCTGCAGGTCCTGGGTCCCTCCATTCCACGAGGAATGCTCTGGAAGGACCTGCACACCTGTTGGTGAAGGCTTTGGTGCAGTCCCAGGCAGGGACTGAACAGAGCTGTTCCAGTCACAGAATCACAGAATCAGTAAGGTTGGAAAAGACCATAGAGATCATCAAGTCCAACCTATCACCTATTACCTAATCTAGCCAAACCTGTTACCTCAGTCATCATGTGAGGGCTGTGATGGATTGTCCCAGTGACAAAACCCGGGGCTGCAATAACCTGAATGGGATCATTCCCATGGAATGGTGGCAAATGTGGCCAAGCCAAGACTGTCATTTCATGAGGGGTGAACTGTGGCAAACCTGGGCTGAGGCAGAGCCCTCGGGCTGTGCCAGGGACGGGGCTGTCTGATCTCCTGCTCACAGAGACTGAGACTGACCCCTCATCTGCTCCACAGGGCTGAAGAAAAGGGATACACTGTCATCCATGGTTACAGAAGAAAATACCTAATAGGCAGAGCTATGCACTTCAGAAAATAATCTGCTGGGGGAGGAGATGGGAGAGAAAATCAGGAGTAAACTCAGGAAAAAGGCGGGGGGTGGGGGGGAGGTGTTTTAAAATATGGGTTTATTTCTCATTATCCTACTCTGATTTAATTGGTAATAAATTAATCTTTCCCCAAGTCGAGTCAGTTTTGCCTGTGACAGTAACTGGTAAGTGATCTCTCCCTGTCCTTATCCTGGCCCAGGAGCATTTTGTTGTATTTCCTCTTCCCAAGAGTGGCTTTGGTTGGCAAACGGCACCTCACTGCACAAGAGAAAAGTGGGGTCTGACTTCACAGAGAGCAGCCTGGCCCTTCCCAGCTCCATTACCTGTGCCTGGCCAGCACTTCACACCTGGATCAGTGAACTGAGCCCTTGTTTTACTTGCACAGCCACGAGCAGAGTCCCCAGCCAAGACACAAATCTCACGGAGTCAAACTTTACACAGATCAGGATGAACCTGTGCCTTTTGCTCTCACAGCAGCAGATACAGTGACACCACAGAGGGTAGAACATGGATTTCTCATCCCAGCAGTGGGAGCATTATCAGGGGAAGCCAACAGGCACCACCAGGACTGAGTCCTCAGCTCTTACAGGAGGGCAGTACGTAATGGTACCTTGTGCCTGCACCTGTGCAGCAGCACGGGCAATGAGAATTAATATGCTTTAGAAAATACCCCTTTCCAAATTATCTACAGCAATGTAGCTCAGTGGAGAACATTTCCTCATGGGATTAGCTGCTAAATTCTCCCCACCCTGAAGGGAACGGCTGTAATCTCGTCAGTGATGATAAGGGAGGGAGTTGAAGTCATGGCAGTGAGACAAGCAAATCTGACAGTCTGATAGCCCCAGCCTGGCTCCATGGATGGTGTGCACAGGATTACTGAGGACTCAAATGTTTTTTGCTTTGACATAAGTTCTGTACTTCAGCTCTTGCCTACAGGCTACAAAGTAGAGCTCCTGCCTACAGTTCATGGCCAGGTACAACTGAGCCCAAGTAACAGACATTCCACATCAGCTGCTCTGGATTTCATCTGCTCAATCTGCCAATCAAGGAATTAATTAGTTCCAACAGCAGTAATTTATTTTCATGCATATATTCCCCCCACTGGGGCTTAGCTAAAAGTATATACATTGATTTAATTTAAGCCACTGCACACAAAGGATGACAGAAAGCCTTATGACCAAACATTGAGGAGAAATCCCTGAATCTACAGATTTTACTAATAAGGCAGAGACCTGAGTAATATGTACTCAGAGAGAACACCTTGAAATGATGCTCAGGAGATAAGCTAAACTTGGACACTCTGACGTGTGTAGGTCTAAGTTTTATTAACAGGAATTTTCTTACAAAGGCTAAGTTGACTTTAAGACTTCAACGTGAAATTACTGGAGATTTACATTATTATTATTATCAATATATGAAATAAAAAGCCTGACCTCATGAATGGACTTCATCTGACTTTGATGGTAAAGGCATCAGCAGCAGTAAAAGCCATCAGTGCAGCCTGCACAGGAGCAGGTGAGCTGGACAGAATCTTGTGCTGTATTTTGAATTTTGCATAAATCTCAATGCTTCCATCTTAAAAATGACCTCATGCAGTAAAAGAAAACAGTTGGAAAGATCAGCAAAGATAACTGAGGAAGATTTTATGTTTTGCAAAGCTTCAGCTCACACAATTGAGAGGGTGTACAATACTTGTATATAAAACCTGATGGTGCAGAGAAAGCACTAGGACAGAAGTAACAGACTGGAGAGATGGGCATGCTCTAACAGTATGAGATTTAACATAACTAAGTGCCGGGTTCTTCACTTCGGCCATAACAACCCCATCCANACCTCAATGCTTCCATCTTAAAAATGACCTCATGCAGTAAAAGAAAACAGTTGGAAAGATCAGCAAAGATAACTGAGGAAGATTTTATGTTTTGCAAAGCTTCAGCTCACACAATTGAGAGGGTGTACAATACTTGTATATAAAACCTGATGGTGCAGAGAAAGCACTAGGACAGAAGTAATTTGTTTAATATCATTTGTAGCTAGTGTCAGAGAGGAGATGGAGTAAATGGAATTAGTCTGATCCCATACGAGAGAATCCTGACGGTCACATGAGTAATTTCTCACATTTGGTTTTCTTTTTTAATCATCACCTTGCTTACTACAAAACATGGAGTTTTTTTAGAACATACAGTAACTGAAGCTTATCAGACAGATTGTCCACATGAGCAGTTCATGGCCCTCACAGGCAGCTCTGTTTTCGTGCATCAGACAATGACACACCTTCCGTTCCTTCACTTTCACAGTTCACCTCTTTCAGACAACAGGACCCAAAGCCTTTATCTCTAGGCTGCCATGAATGTCAGAGCAAACCTCTCTGCTCCTCTCAGTTACCTTGTGTGGGTTTTTGGGGCACCTTTCTCCACTGAATACCTAATATCCTTATTGAAAAGGCAATATTCAGTAGAATTGCTGTGAGCACACAGTGCTGTTACTCATATCCTAAGAACTGAGAAGGATACTCTTAACTGGGATGTGTAACTTTCTTTAACAGAGCCCTGTGAATGAACCAGCAGCACAGGGAGCTCAGGCAGGTGTTCCTAAGTGTGCAGGACAGTGACACAAGGCCTCCCCATGTGCATCTGCAACACAGCTTGAAGTGACGCAGTCAAACAGGGCTGTGTGCACAGCAGCAGGTGTTGTACCACACCCTCACACAGGCCCGGGCAAACCAAGGAAGGATGGACTGAACCCTCTAAACTTCCCCTCCCAAATCCCTCTGCTCTCATCCATTTAGGAAGGAATGAACAGAAGTGAACTTAAGGTCTCTGCAGTGGGGTAAGACGGGAGATTCACGGTTTATAATAAAAATGTAACAAGTTTACAGCTCATCAGTCATGACCATTGCTTTTCCACGTACCCCAAGCACTGCACAGAATGCAATAAATGAGGCCAATGCACACACTAATAAACGCTCAAGATTTGTTGGGAATGGGCAAAACTTACCACAAGCAATCCCATAAAAGCACATTCTCCCAAACAACTCACCCCAGCCCAAAGCAAACAAACAAATCCAGCCTGGACAGACTTCAGCACTAAATGCTCACTAAGCTGCCATTCAGACTTCCTGGTTTCCCACTGTGCCTTCAAAGCAGAAAGCAAATGGTTTCATTTGGGATCTGCTGCAGGGGTGGGTTGAATTAAGTGAAAGAGGAAAAAAAGCATCAACTGGCAGGAGGGATGACGTGACAAAACCGAGAGTGCAGTGGCTGGAGAAAAGCAAAGCCACACTGATGTCCTCCTGTGGTGCAGTGATCCCCCTTTCCCTGAGGGACCTGGGTGCCACTTGTGCAACCTGCTCACACAGGCCACAAAGGCTCAATTTAATCCTAAACACTGGAGCAGCACCTTCTAACGTGCAGGCACAGAAGCCTTTTCATTTCAGGTCACTTCAAGGCAAAAATCCTAATGAAGACAACATAGTTTGTAGTGTCAATAACTATTGCTGCTCTGAGGGCCACAGAACACACCAAGCTTTGATTTATTGTCTCCCTTTTAGAGCACACTCTGCCTTCACAACAAGAACAAGGCCAAAGAGGAGTAACCTGCAGCTGCTCCCACAGATCAGGAGTCTACGGCCATCCATTAATTAAAATGTTCTGCTCAGAAAAATCAACACACAGTGCTATCAAAATATTTATGTCATCAGACCCAAGTAATAGCCAACAAGACGTCAGATTAGATGCACCAAGTATAAGCTACAACTTTTTTGAGACTTTTAGAAGAGCATTTCTTGTTCTCTGGGGCTCCAGGGACACTGATCCCTTGTGAGCCAAGCAGACACTTTGCTGGTTGACTCTGACCTTTCTATGCAATATCTACTTCTGGCTACTCACCTCTGCAGCAGCAGCAGCCCCCCGGTAGCTCTTCTCCACCAACAATTTTGAAGAGTAAATGCTGATCAAAGTATAAATGAAGTTTTGTTCCAGAGGGGATGAGGAGGACTGGTAAGGAAAGAGCACAAAGTGTGAGTGGTCTGAGAGCAATGGCAATTAGAGAGAAACGAGGGGCAGCTGGGCTGGCACTGGGGGAGGGCAGGACCCAGCTGACACTCACATCTGATAATCCTCTAACAAGGAATCTGAACCTCCAAGTGCACCCACAGGTGCTGCTGACAAGAAAGGCAAGGAACCAGAGGGGGAAAGAGAGAGGAGAACTTTTAGATGTGAATTCTTGCCATCCTCTGTACTAGTACTTGGTATCAGCAAAAACACTTGGCAGTTTGAAAATGGTGCTCAGATATAATTACTGTGCTGGCAGTCACTCCATTCAACAAGGTGATGCAAAGAACTGGTGGTAATTGCTGAGAAAAAGACGGGCAACTCCTCCAGCCACTTCCTTGTGCGACTGTGACAACACAGAGAGACAAAGCGACTGCTTGCTGTTCTACCACTACCCTAAAATTAAGCCTTTCCCCACTGCCACTCACTTGGCTTAACACCTCTGATGTGACGAGCATATCGAGGTAAAGCTTTTTTAGTTCCTCTTTAAATATCCCAAAGACTGCTGAAGTAAAACTGAGGTTAGACAGTCACTGAGGAGCTGGCTGTAAAGAAAATACTATTTCCTTAGTAGCAGAGTAACATCAGAAATTTCACATCAGACATCCATAGTTTTAAATATGTTTATTTTTCTTTCTTACTCCATGCAAAAGAACTCGGCCACTGTCTGTTACTGACACTTCATGCAGTTCATTCCCCTAAGAAAAGATAATGGAGTGGAATCTCTTCAAGCTCTTGATAGTGAACAAAACATGAAAAAACCCTGTGTGCAACTAAATGGTGTGTCAGACTAACACAGCCATGACAGCCACATTTCTGTGACCCAAATAAACCAGACACAACCCTGAGCAGGCACCTCTGACACACCAGACTGCAGCACAAACTCCCCAGCTGGAGCTGAGCTCAGGACAGGTGAAGTTGGGGGGAGGGGGGGGAATAAAAGAGAAAAAAATGCAAAAAAGGACAAAGAACTTCAGCTGCAGCAGAAATAATGCAGTTTTAATGGACTGTGGAACACCAGATCCCCAGCAAGAGGATGACCTTTTCTCCAGTAGTGAAATAACAAAGCCATAGAACACAAACGGTGGTAAACCAGCTCCACTCCACAAAATCAATTTATGTGAGAATAAAAGAACAAAAGACATGACCTTTTCTTTACTATTAAATAAACTAAATCCATTCTACTGAAGTCTCCTTTGTGAGCAGAAGTTATTGCCTGACCTTTCTTGCTCCAGTGCAGGATGCAGAGTGACTGGGGAAGCGTTTAACCTCTTTTGTTCTTCCTAAACCAGAGGTCTGTGCCATCCCCAAGAGGGAAAACTCTGCAGATCCTTCCTGACCCCAGCCCAGGAGCTTCTGCAGGTGCCACCAGGGATCTGTGACATGTCCCCAAGACGTGGGTCACACACCACAGGCTGGTGCTGGAACAGGAGTGGGTGCTGAGGCTGGAATACAACTGGATACCCAGACGAGCTCTGCATCTGCACAGGATCCTGCAACACACAAGAATCAGTCCCTGACCTGCACTATGAAGACCATTAGAAGTGACATATGTTAGTGGAACATCATCTCTTGATGGTTGTTACATCAGCTGAGGTTTCATACCTGACACTGACACAATTTTGTATGATGAAAGAATCAAAAGCACAAAATGCATTTCCCAAAATTATCCTTTTCTTTGACACTAACACAAGATGAGTCCTTGATAATTTATTGGATTCTCTACACAAACTGTTTTATAAACAGTATGAAATGAAAATACACTGTAAATTAGTTAATTCCATAATTAATGTAATGTTAGTCTAAACATAATTTTACCTGTAATTTTTCTTTTGCAGGGTCAGTGCTCAAATCATGTTTGACAGATGGATGCTGCTGACTGGGATAACTGCAGAACAGGTTTAGACATTGGAAATAGGAATGTGTTATTATTTCCAATCCTTCTAATCCCAAGAGCCATCTGTGGGCAACATATTTTATTTGATGTAGAAAAAAATATATGCATGTGCATTTGTGTATGTGGAAATATATAAAAATATGTCCCTGAACTCCTGAGGCTGCCATCCAGCTGTAAAACCACTGTGCCTCTGCACCACCCCCGAGGTTC
The DNA here is from genome assembly GCA_013390025.1 of Pitta sordida. Taxonomy (NCBI): domain Eukaryota; kingdom Metazoa; phylum Chordata; class Aves; order Passeriformes; family Pittidae; genus Pitta; species Pitta sordida. Next base: position 292,586 of record WEKX01009247.1, on the reverse strand, counting down.
AACAGGAGAGACTCGCAGTCCAGTAATCCTGACTGACTGGAAATCAAGAGTAACTTTCTGAGAGAGACAAATCACTTCACTGTGAGAAACAACTCCCTGGCTTCTGGAAGGGGATTAGTGTATTACAGTCAGTATCATCACTTTGATCTCCCTTTGGGTTTCCATCCTCCTGATCCTTTTTCTTATCACTGAAAAACTGCCAGTGACATGAACATGGAACAGAACCAGTTGATGGCTCCTGGGGACAGGAGAGCAGCTGTGCACAGCAAAACAGACTCTTGAAAAAGTTGACCAAGAACTCTTTGAGATCAGGGAAGAAGGACGGGAGAACATCAGGGATGAGAATTGTTATCTCCTGGCTGTGGAGTAACAGTGCTCAAAGCCCAGAGCCTGAGACTGTCATGAAGAGACACCCCTCTGCCAACATCCATAGAGAAGGTGGAGAGGAGAAATGCTGGGAACCTTGGGGCTGAAGAACACAGAGCATCAGTGACCAAGTCCAGAGCTATGGGACCCCTGAACAAAAGCCCTGGGAAAAGGCAGTTACTGATAAAGCAATGCTGTTCTGGATAAAGGAGAAGGTTGCCATGGGAACCTGGACTGAATTCAGCACATCACCTGCTCACAGGGCTCTCCTCAAAGTTTGCCTCTTGCCAGAGATCCCTGGAATTGCACAAGGGTTTCCCACATAAGGACGGCACAGGAAATGGATGGGACTTCTGCATCCCGCAGATCAAAGGCTTCTGGAAGGCACAATCACCTACATGAAAGGAAAGCCATGGATTTTTCTTGACCAAAATTTTCAAGTGGTTGTAAAGGTTGGAGAGTGATGTGTGCAGGGGGCAAGTGAGGCCTGGAAGGTTTCCGTGGGAAGACAGAGGTTTTGGGGATTTCCTGACCTACCACACCAGTTTTCTTCTTTACAGAGTAAGAGAAAAGCAAAGAACCAAATTACAGAATCAAATACATGAGTTGTTTAGAGGAGAGGACAAGCATGAGGAAAAATGAAATGCAAGACCAATTAAAAAGTATGCAGAGACACAGGTTAAAAGGTTGGAAATAAATAAGATTCAATCCAGCCTCTTGTCAAAGTGAACCAGAGAACGTGAGGGTCACTCAGAGCAGCTAAAGGTAAAATTTTACAGTTCCTGTGATAAATGCACTGCTCCAGGTCTCTGACCTCTGTTAAGTTTGTGAAATTCTGCTGTGTCAAAAGGCTCTGTCAGAGGTTGGATTTAAACCAAATCCAAACCAAAGCCCAAAAAACCCCTTGGATAAATAAAAGGGAAAAAAACATAGCACAATGTTTATTGAAGAAAAGGCAAGGCCACATGGAAGCAGAGAAAAGTTTCTTTGTAGCCCTTGTCTGAAGTATCATCTTGGGCAGTTCAACACAAGGATGTCCTTCCAAGTGACACGGACTAGAACTCAGGAGTCCCAACCCAGGAGGTAAAATGTTCAGCACTACTTCCACAAACACACAGCCCTTTTGCAGACACGACCCACCCCTACAGGGAGGTCATGGGCCCAAGGTTACAAAAATACCTGTGTTTGCTCCCTGCCCCCAGGAACCTTCAAACAGTTCGGCAGATTTGCTTCAACACCACCAGCTTCCCCAGGAACATGAGGAGAATCCAGAACCTGTACTCTAATGTCTAAACAAAGACCTTGAAACCTGCAATGACATAAAATGCCTCCTTTTTAAGGTAACATCAACATTTTGGGGAACTATTCAGAAGACAATTCGCAAGGTTAATTTCAGTCAAAATCTGCAGATTCTTCCTCAGAAAAAAAAAAAACCAACCACTGCAGACAAGCTTCCCATGTCAGCCCTCGTAACTATCTCTGCAAAACTTTGAAGTGAGAATTACAGCACCTCTATTTTTAAATGAGAACAAATAGTATTTTGTGTAAGGCTGAAAGCACGGTTCTGCCATGGGGGGAAAAAAAGTAATATTTATTTTTTTCACTTATCTGTGAAAATAAACTCTTAAGAGGTGGATTCATCTGTACTGCACCAGCCACTCTTCAAGGCCAGCAGTTCTCAGGCACTGCACCCCAACTGCCAGCCTTGCCAAACCAAACACTCAGATGGGGGCTCACTTTTCAAATTACAAAGTCAATTACATTAGAAACTTGCATTTTGCACAAAAAAAAAAAAACTCTTTAGAAAAAGCAGAGAATCAAAATCAATTACTAAAAGCAAAAAGCTTCATTAAAACTCACAGAAAGATTCACATGAGAGAGCTGATCTTGTCTGAAGGCAGGAGGATGAACCTAAAAACAATAAGAGACCTTTCCTGTCCTGTTTTCTGTTAATTTCTATTAATCCTTCTCCTTTCCAGGCACTCATTAACACACCTGAGCCTATGCTGGGCTCAGGATTTCTCTGATTGTAACATAGATGCTAATACACCACATGTTTGTTCACTTGGTGATCACCAGTGAGTTTTGTCTTGTAAGTGAAGAGTGAATAACCAGCAGGGGAGAAAACCCTCCCCTCAGAGACCAACAAATTCATGTCACCTGGCACCAAAACAGCCAGTGGTGCTCCTTACAGACCCCCCTAACCAAGCTGGTACAACTTACCCACATGACAATTTTAGGATACAAACCAGGATGTGTTTCCTAAACAAAGAATTACAGCAGAACCCAGGGTCAGTTTGTCCCACCAGACAGACACAGCAGGCTGCTGGCTCAGCCATAATTTGACACTAATTATCTCTCACACAATGCAGAGGCCCAGGAATTAACGTTCTTCAAAACTAGAACAGAATTCTCTCCCCAGTAATACAGGCATAAAAAAAAAATCTGTGTGCAAAGTCAAGGTCCACACCATGGAGCATGTTAAATGCTACTGAACATATTTCAAAGAAATATTTTGCGGATCTATTAACTTCCAAAGATTATATTGTCTTACTTTAGTCAAAGTAGTTTCTTTGATAAAGGAATCAGTAAGAATTGAAGGCTCTGTAGACACAAGGATAAAGAATTGCATAAAATTCTGTGTGTTTAGAACATGGTTCCACCAGTTATAGGCCTGGAAAAATATCGGAAAACAATCTGACTTGTTTGGAACCTGAAAAAATTTCTGCCACCCAGACTTCCAAACCAGTATCAGTATCAAGATTCCATATGCACATTGTTGTATTGCAGTCCTTCTATCATATGTAAAATAATGCTAAAAATATGTATTAATAGAGATGTTTTGTTCAGAGACAGCTCACTCTGTGTACATGCTTTTAAGCACAAGGAAAACACAGTGCACACATATCTGTCTCTCACAAACACATCCTTAAGCCAATGCACTCAAGCACAGCATGTTTTTGATTGTAAACGTGTCATAATAACAAACACGACTGGCAGCAACACTCCATCCATTGTATCGCCATCAAACAAGACATTTCCCTTAAGAAGACAAAATTCCAGAGTTCAAGAGTGAGCCTTAAATATTTGGCCTCCCTCTAACTCTCTTTATGTTCTGTTCTTTATTTAGCACGTGTCCAGGCATTAGTGTCTTTAGGACCAAGCAAATAGTCATTTAAGTTAAGCAAGACAGATACAATCCCTTAGCCCTGTTATTTTAGTCCAATAAAGTCCTAAAACGTACCCAAAGGAGCTATTTAATCATAATTCATGAGTGCCTCGATTTAAAGTCGTATTTTTCATGAGAGTTACTTGTTTGCCTTTCAATCTAATAACTTGCATTAAAAGAAATCAACCACCAATCCCAACATTTTTTGTTCCGACTGTAGCACTGGGAACTTAGAGCTCCTGCACAGCCCTTTATCCTCAACCCTCAGGCAAAGAGGGATCTCAGCAAGTCATTCCCAGACGACACCAGGAGACACAAACGTGGGCACTGCAGTTTTCATTCTGCTCAAAAGCATTTACCCCGGGAGATTGTGCCGAGTTCTTCACTTCGGCCATAACAACCCCATGCACCGCTATCGGCTGGGGGAGGAGCGGCTCGAGACTAGTGAAGTGGAGAGAGACTTAGGTGTACNCCATCCCTGGAGGTGTTTAAGAGAAGACTGGATGAGGAGCTTAGTGACATGGTCTAGCTGGGGGGTGTAGGGCTGGATGACCCTGGGCCCCTTCCGGCTCAGAGTGGCCTGCTAGACTGTGAGGCATCTAGGTTGGTGTTACGCTCTGGGATGTGCTCTCGGTCTCTGTACGGGTGTTAGATGGTGAGTTGGACTAGATGATCCTTGTGGGTCCCTTCCAACTCATAACATTCTGTGATTCTGTGATTCTGTGATTGTTCTGTCTCTGAAGAAAATACCCCTATAAATGCAGGGGTTTAGCATTACTGTCCATGGGACGGAAGGGCTGTACGATGTGTGAATTCTCGCAGTACTGCTGTTAACATCTGCACTCCATCTCTTCCTTTACTATGCCTAAATATTCTACGAAATACCTTATCAGCAGCAAGTGAGTAATTTCCACGTTTCCCCCATGAAAGCTCACACGTGTTAGACCGGAGGACGCAGCGTGTCCTTCACCGACCCCTCACGGGTCGGTCCCGCTGTGGATGTGGCCCCGTCTGTCACAGCGACGGCACCCGGGCGTGGGCAAAGGGGCATTTTCTGCCCAGCACCGCCAACACAGACTCACAGAATATTCTGAGTTGGAAGGGACCCACAAGGATCACCTTTTAACGGCACCACCGCCTCCCCTGCGGGAACAGAACCCCCGAGAGAACGGCCCCGCAGCGGCCGCCCGGGCCCCGAGCGAGGCGGGCGGCGAGGGCGCGGCCACCCTTCAGCTGCGGCGCTCGGTGCG
>WEKX01009247.1:172357-287630 GCA_013390025.1 Pitta sordida | reverse complement strand
GGTGAGAGCGGGGCCGCGGCGGGAGAGAGGGAGGGAGCGGGGAGGGCCGGCGGGGATCGGGCTGAGCGCTCCCGCAGGGCCCGGCCGTGGGGTGGGTTTAACGCGCTCGGCCTCTCCCCGCAGGGAAACTGCGCTACGCCAACAACAGCAACTACAAGAACGACGTGATGATCCGCAAGGAGGTGAGGGGGCAGTGCCGGGTGCGGGGCTGGAGCGCGGGGGCGGTGTGCTCATGCCGGGCTGTTGTGTCCAGGCCTACGTGCACAAGAGCGTGATGGAGGAGCTGAAGAGGATCATCGACGACAGCGAGATCACCAAGGAAGATGACGCGCTGTGGCCTCCTCCCGACAGGGTGGGCCGGCAGGTGGGTGCCGTGTCTCCCCCAGCTGCTGCTTGGCTCCTTGGGAGTGTGTGGGGAGCGTTTCCAGCCAGAAGGGAGACAAGCACTGACCCCCGAGCAGTGACTCGGAGTGGCAGTGTGGCTCTGGGAGTTTGTGTGATTCACAGACCTGCTGTATTCAGTGTCTCTGGAGTAGGCATTTGTAATAAAAAATAAACATCATCACAGTACTTAAGTATTTCTGTAACTGGTACCATAAAGTATTAGAGTTCCTGTAACCTTTGCTTTTTCAGGAGCTCGAGATAGTAATTGGTGATGAGCACATCTCCTTTACCACGTCGAAAATCGGTTCCCTCATTGATGTGAATCAGTCCAAGTACGTACTCTGCTTTTTATGCTGCTGCTGTTTCTCATGGGACAATCTGAGTTAGAACTGGCTCGTGGCTGGGCACTGCCTGTGTTTTATGGTGTCGAATCACAAATGAGTTCCTGGGGGCACCAGGGCTCTGTGTCCCAGTGTAATGTACCAACTCTGGTATTGTGGGAACCTTGTTAGACACGTTCATAGTCCAGACTGACCCTCCTTTGGCCTTTCTGCACCAGCGTCTTTGGGAGAACCAAGATCTCTGTATTTCACCTAAGCAGAAAAGACTGGTTGTCATGATTTGTTGGTGTGGGGTTTTTTTAATTGTAAGTGCTGTTGCTACTTCCTTTCATGAAACAAAAGCACATTTTGTTGAGACTTAAAATGTGCAAACCTTGAGGATAGAATGTTTTATCGATCGATGTAGAGTGAAAAAAATCTATTGATGTCTAAGGTGACCTCCAAAAAGTCTCCCTGTAGGCTTTGGGGTTTTTTTTTTTAATAGATTAGTTCTGTAACTTCTTCTGTAAGAGCATAAATCTTAAAATCCTTTCGTTTTCTTTCCTTGTTGCGCACTGCAGAGATCCAGAAGGTTTAAGAGTATTCTACTACCTGGTTCAGGACCTTAAGTGTCTCGTCTTCAGCCTTATTGGACTCCACTTCAAGATTAAGCCAATTTAAATCAGACAAACTGAAATTTGTAATACATTCTGTATGGGGGAGTTCGGGGGTGGGAGGGGTGGGATGCTGTTCCAGCTTCTCACAGTTTCTAGTCTGGAGCTTTTATGTATTTTACATTTGTTTTTGTTTAAAACTGTCAGTGAATGTGTAAATAAAGGGGTGAGATTTGTTTTTAACTTTTGATTTGTGGCAAGAGACTGACTTCTAACACCTCCTTTAGCATGGCACACTCAGGGTGGGTCACATCACTTGTATCACACACACACGTTTGGTATTTCTCTTGTCTACACAGCCTGGCCCTCTGAAATGAAACTTTGTCCAGACCAGACTGTTGTTAGCAGGCTGAGGTGGATGTTGTGTTGGCCAGCGCAGACACACCAAACCAGCTCGCTCTGCACCAGGGCTCCAGAAAAACAACGCAGAGTGTATCTAGCAAGGGTCGAGTGTAACATTAATTAATTAAAGACTGAGCGCCCGAGGCTCCCCAGGGGCTGAGGGGGCTCCCCACAGCAGCGCTGCCAAACTGCGCCCTTGCTTTCTCTAGCAACTCTGTTTTACCTAAGTCATTAGCAACTGCAATTGAAAAAGAAAAAAAGTAGTACATAAAATGACTTTTCAGAAGGTGAAACACCCCCGTTACCGGTGCCAGTCCCTCCCGCCTTCCCGGCCCTCGCCACAGGCACCGACGGCCTTTCCCGCCCCGCTGGGCGCTGGCCGCCGCCATCTTGACTGAGGGCAACCGCGGCTCCGCGTCGGCTTCAGCCCGGCAGGGAGCGCCAGGCGCAGCCGCCATCTTGTGTGAGGGCACGGCCTGAGCGAGGCGCTGGGAGACAATCCCACGGGAACTCCAGGAAGGAGCGGCCGGAGACCCGCGGGGACATGGGGGTAGGTGGGAGCGGGGCCGGAGACCCGCGGGGACATGTGGGTAGGTGGGAGCGGGGCCGGGCCCATCCGGCCCGGGCTGACCGGCCGTTGCCTTGCAGAGGATCGGGCTGCAGCTCCGCGCCACGCTGGAGAACATCACCCGGCTGCGCGCCGAGGGCGAGGACTTCCGATGGTACCTGAAGGTGCGGGGCTGGGACCGCGGGCACGGAACCCTCGGGATCCACAGCTCCCGACCCGCTCATCCTTGTGTTCCAGCTGAAATGTGGGAACTGCGGTGAAGTGTCCGAGAAGTGGCAGTACCTGCGGCTGATGGTGCGTGTGACCGGCCTCGGGAAAGGGACGAGAACCAAACCTGCCTCTCGAACACGTATTGGCGCCGGGGTTTGCATCAGTGGCAACTTGCACTGAGATGAGAGAGCTTTTCAATAGCTTAGAAAATGCTGTCATGCTCCGTGTTAAAACTTGGATACTGTTAATTGAAAGATGCTCTTGGAATGGTGACTGGTGGTGACGAAGTGTTTACATCTCCTTTTAGAAAACACCTTTCTGTAAAAATGTAGCTTGAAAACAAGTTTTGAGGTGGTGTCAGAGTAAGGTTGTGCCTGCACGTATTTCTCTGATGCTGATGAAATATTTCTGGAGAAATGCATGTAATTCAAGGTGAGTTCAGCATGATAAATTAGTGCTGAAAAAGCAGGATAAAGGATAAGGGAAGGCTCTGTTCTTAGGAATAATGATCCTTTTTTTGTTGCATACTACGGAATGGTAAGAACTGCATGGACAAGACAAAGCTATCTCCTAGTCACTGTGATAAGTCTAGAGCAGAGTTGTTATTTCTCAATTACAGGTATCTCTAGTTTTAAAAAAAGCCTTCTCACTGTACTGTTTTTGAAAAGCTACAGCNTTTTTTGTTCCATACTACGGAATGGTAAGAACTGCATGGACAAGACAAAGCTATCTCCTAGTCACTGTGATAAGTCTAGAGCAGAGTTGTTATTTCTGAATTACAGGTATCTCTAGTTTTTAAAAAGCCTTCTCACTGTATCGTTTTTGAAAAGCTACAGCCCATTGTAAAAACTGCTTTACCTTTGCCGAGGTTTCCAGGGGCTCAGCTAAAACTNCCCTTCCGACTCACAATAATCTGTGAATTGTAAAAACTGCTTTACCTTCGCTGAGGTTTCCAGGGGCCCAGCTAAAAAGCAGTCACAAATGCCTGTATTTGATGTTTTTTAGGACAGCGCTCCCCTGAAGGGCGGCCGAGGAAGCGCCACGATGGTGCAGAAGTGCAAGTTGTGCTCCAGGGAGAATTCCATCGGTACGTGCTTGGACACCGAACGGGCATCCCCCACCTGGCACTTGTTCTCCCAGGTTTGTTGTTCAGGGGTTCTGCCCGTGTGCCCTGGTGCGTGAGTGCACACAGGGACACGCCTGACATCAGCAAGGCCTCCTGGTGAGCCCGGGCTTCTGCAAGGACAGAGCTCCCGTCTGCAGTAAATGTTCTTTGTGCTGGTAGGGGAACAGAATGGTGCAGGGTGAACTTCTCAGGGGGAGGGAGAAAAATTGAATTCTGCCTTTTGAAGGCCAGCTGCAGGAAATGCTTGGTGGCTTTGTTTCTTTTACTTTGTGTAAAGAAATTCCTTTGAAAGAAGAACCTGGTGCTTGGTTTGTGCTGAATGAAACTGAAGGCATATTGCCACTCACACTTACACTTTTCTTTTTTAGAGATTTTAAGTCAGACAATCAAGCCTTACAACGTAAGTTTGTTTCCCCTTTTCTAGAACAAGTGAAAGACAATAAAGCATTAGTGCTATTTTGAGTTTTTGCTCTGCCATCCTCTTCCATGAAACCAAAAAGCTGGTACTGCTCCCTGACAGAAATTGTCTCTTGTAGGCTCCTGCAGAGTCTCAGGAGTGGAATAATTTGATACATCTCAGAAGCCATCAGAGAACTGTATCTATCAAATTAGAGATGATTATATATTGCTTCTATTGGTTTCCTTTTGAAGAGTTCCTCGTGGCAGATTAAGAAATTCTAGTTAATGGCCACCTATTAAATGAGCCCTAAGATTTTGCTGTCACTGGGGCATCAGAGACAGAACTGCCTGTAAAGCAATTCATTCCTGAACTAATGCTTGTCACTGTCTCTATTAGATGAAAACTGATGGAATTCTGACTCAATTACAGGCTGAAGACAGTGAGAAATTCAAAACAATAGTGGAGTTTGAGTGCCGGGGTCTGGAACCAGTTGACTTTCAGCCACAGGTGAGTTTTGATTGATTTGTTTCTCAGTTTCTAAGAGCACTTCTTGCAGACTGTAGAGTGAGAAAATACACATTCCAGCGTTTGAAATTATTCTGGAACATCACAGACCTCCCCAGATTCCCATCCTTCCACAGTTCTTCCTTTTACTTCATCTGTCTTGTACTAGGTAGGATGGTGTGTTGGTAGCAGGATGGCAACAGGTTAGGTAACAGGTTTGGCTAGGTTAGGTAATAAGTGATAGGTTGGACTCGATGATCTCTAAGGTCTTTTCCAACCTTACTGATTCTGTGATTCTGTGATTCTGTGATCTGAATTTCCCCGAGAGGCCTTTATTGCTCAGGTTATTGCCAAGATAGTCTTTCCCAAAGGGAAATTGTGAGAGTGCAGCACTAGGCAGAGTCCCCCTGTGCTCCTTGGTGTGTTACAGGGGACATGAAGTTCAGGTTATGGACAGGATTAAGTGCGTGTCCTGTAAAAAACAAACAAATTTAGGGGGGGGGATTCAATCACCAAAGCCCCAGGAAATGAATCTTGGCATTTTTCCACGTGCAAGTTGACCACACAAAGGGTGAAGATCACAACAATTAAAGGCTGTTGCAAGACACACCTCGAGGTTCAGAGTGAAGGGATTTCTCTGGGGCCAAGCCCGTCTGCAGTGACTCGTCTGCTTGTGCATGGTCATGCTGTTTGCCTGGTAACTCCCTGCTATATTTAACCTATTCTTCCAGTCGGATTAGGTGTAAATAGACTGACAAATATAAACCTGTCTTATCCTCCCCTCAGACTGTGATGCTGGGCTAAGAAACAGCCCAAAAAACCAAGGAATTTGGTATAAATAGAATCCCCACTGCAGTGCTGGAGGTCTTTGTTTATTTAAGTGAAGCCCATCTCTTTGAGGAACAGAATGGTTATTAGTTCATTCCTGTTTGAAAGCTTTGCAGCCAGACTTAGGAATTTGCACCTCAGGAGAAAGCTGTGGGAAGACTACTAAATGTAGAAGTTTATAGCTCTGCATCCTGTCAATTATATTTTTTTTTTTAAGAAAAAAACTTCACAGCTCTAATAAAGGTTTCAGTTTAATCTAAGTTTGGTTTCTGCGCTGGATTGGAGAGCATACCTGAATCCCTGGAGAGGTGTTTCAGTGAATTTGCTGATGCCTGAACAACTTCTGCAGTTCCAGCGAGTTCTTTAAACTTTATTTTTGGCATGATCCAAGCCAGCCTGGTTTTCCCACAGCCTGACCCCTGGCTTTTGATTGACACCAAACACATTACATGGCCACAGTATTATTGCATGTTCTTTGCGGTTTTGGTAGACATCACACAGTCACACCTGAAGTCACTTTAAAGTGGCTTAACGCTTGCATGTCTTATTTAAATTGCAGTTACCTAAAAACAGAAAGCAGAGAAAGTATCCCTTGATTCTCCGGATATACACCCTCCTTTTAGACCTGTAATTCCAGTCACATGGCTTCTTGTTCCTCAATAGCTCCACGTGGCAAAAGCAGGGCTGCTTTTATTTTTCTGGTGTTTGTTCTGTACTGCAGCTCTGCAGTTTTGTCCCTCTCCACCCCAGCAGTTCCCTGGAGATGGGCTTGTGATAGTGGCCTGCAGATCACTCTCCTCTTGGCACATCTCTTACATCTGCCACACTCCGGGGTTCATTTAGCTCCCACGTGCCTAAGCTTCCACTCAAATCCTGAAATATTTTAAAAATCATGTGCCTTACTTTGCACAGTCTTACACAGCTGAATGTCTGACTGGCACTAGTGGGGATTTCTCTGTCAAAAATGCAAGTGTTGATCCCCTGCAGAAAACCAGGGTGTAAGAAAACCAAGGTGAGAAACCTTCCTGGCCACTGCAGAAGGGACTGGGATTTTTAAATTTACTTTCTACCGAATGTAAAAGACATAAAGTGAAATTCTGTGCTGAGTTACTTTGTAAACGTTTCAATGATCACACTTATTATTTTCCTGGTACAAGTTATTAAAAAACCTTTTGCCCATGTGTTTGCAGGCAGGGTTTGCTGCTGAAGGCGCAGAATCTGGCACACCTTTCAATGACATAAACTTGTTAGAAAAGGTAGGTTGTCTCAGTTTCAGTAGCAAATCGAATTATCTAGATTGCTTTTCCTAAGTCATTAGTTCAAAATACACACCCTAGACAAGTTTTGCTCTTTCCTGTGGCCACAGGAAGGTTGTAGCTCGAGAGAGAAACTGAATCAACTCTGAACACCCAGCAGTACTCTCAGTGTCATTCTGGAAGTACCTATTTGGTAACTTAGCAGCTGACAAAGGTAGAATGCTGCTTTTATTGAAGTATGTCAAGAATTCCAGAGAATAAAAACCTGGGGTACTCAGTGGCTGAGGCTGTTGGAGAGGGGAATTGATTTTTCTAGGAAGATCCCCACACATTTTCCTGTGCACAGAGATATTAAAATGCAATACAGGCACTGTCCTTCAAAGCTCAGGATAATGACACCAGCATTGCAAATCTTCCTTGGCTGTGAGTAGGAATCTCAAGGTCAAATCTGTTCCCTGGTATCCTACTTGGCAGGGATCTGCATGTCTGCTTACCCACCTGACCAGGGTATTGTAAATGACAGATAATCCTTTCACCTGCCATGGCTGCTGTCTCATCCACTACTGGCCACGGATTTTCACAAAAATCTAAGACGCAGATTCTGAGTAATGTTTAGTTTCAGTCTGAATTCCAGTCTCTGTGCATTCTGTCCTCTGTGACTAACTCTGAAATCTTGTTTCCTACAGGACTGGAATGACTATGATGAAAAAACAAAGGAATCTGTTGGAATCTATGAAGTTACCCACAAATTTGTGAAATGCTGAAGTTCATACCTCTAATAAATCCTGACATGCTCACTGATGGAGGAGCTGGATCCATCAGATACAGTTTCCTTGGAGTTGCTCTTTTACCTGGCTGCACTTCAGAAATGGAAACATAAATTTACAGAGTCATTAAGGTTGGAAAAGACCTTTGACCAACATCACTAAGTTGTACTTACTGTCCCCAGCATTCCCTAATAAAGTATTTTCCACAGAGCACTTGGGAGATGGCCTCAGTACAAACTGAAAATAGCATAGATGTGTGTCTGACTGAACTGTGCCATTTTCTTGATGCCGCCTTTTGGGAATTTGTAAGGTTGTGGTGGGCTGTAACTTAACTTCTGTGTACAAGAACTGCTCGGACACCTTAGAGCCCTGAAGTTCATGAGGAAATAGTAAAAGGACTGTGTAACTGTTCCAGGCACAGCCACACCTTTAGTAGCTTCTGCCACTTCAAGTAAAGACACTGAGCTGAGGTTACTGAGAACATTTACTAACCTTGACTCCTGTTGACATTTACACGGTTACAATCATCTGAAAATGAAGTCATCTTTCTAAGTATGTCATTAGGTGAGCCTCATTTTTAGCTGAAGACAGACTGTGCTCCAAAAACCAAGCCACCAGACAAACCACAAAGAAAAAGAAAGAAAAAAAATTAGTGACCTTTATTCAGACTTTTGGTCTGATTATTGTTTCCTGATACATTATTTCTGTCATCTTCGCTTATGATCATCTTTCTTTTTTGTTTAAATGAGTGAGAACAATCATGCTAAGGTTTAAAATTAGCCTTTTCAGGTGAAAACTAGAACAGCACGTGGCAAGGTACAAACAGCCCTGAGTAGGAATAGTTCATAAGCCCTCAGGTTTACCTAATTAAAAGCATTCCTCTCCCCTTCCAGCACTTGCAGTTCATACTTCAAAGGTAAGAGTACTGCTTACACTTAGTGTGATAAATAAGACAGTGGGAGAGCCTGGAAGGTGAGATACCCACAGGAAGAGTAAAGGCAAGCAGGTTTCTGAGCCTCTGCACCTGATGTGTCACATCCAACCCCCGTGCTCACACGTTTCTGCCCTGCTAATAGATTTGGTTGTGCAGGACTGGGCTGTGCTGGAAGACAGGAGCAGCATTACTTTCACACATTGATAGAGGGCATTACTCATGCTGTGCAATTTAGATATGGCAATAAAAGAGAACTTCATGGTTATTAAGAGCTTTATTAAAATACAGTATTTTCCAGTCAATTTCACAACCCAGTTGGTGACTGCAGATGACTTAAAGCCTTTCACTTCATTTTTTGGGTCTCTAGAAGCTGCTACAGTGGAAAGGCTTCAAGCAGTTGAGGCACGATCAGTTCTAATACATTCAAGTTTAATTAATTGCATCTATTTTTTTTTTTAATCTTAACAGTTTAAGAGTGGTCTCACAGTACTGATTTGAGTGTCTCAACACTCGTGGAACACAGATGTTCCAGGGTTTAGATAATGTGTTTCAAGAACACATGGATCTGTTGGAACAGATGGATCTGTTACTTAATTTTACATCGTGAGTGCTTGTATTTCCTGAAACACAAATTCAAGGTCTGTAATTGATTCCTTTAAAATAGATAAAATTTCATAGTGAATCTAACACTGTCCAAGTTCAATGAAGAGACGTGAAGCCAATTAAGCTGAGCAGGCCCAGCCATGCTGAGCACTGATTAGTATGTCATTAGACATAGTCTGCATTTTGTACTGCAGCTGTGAAGTGTTCCAATGTCTTTACAACTAACTACCAATTTTCTTGCCATTTAAAACATTGAAGATATCTTCCAGTGACTTGTATATACACTGAAGGAATTGTTCCCCGTTCCTGGCTGGGTAAGAGGAGACATTGCAGCCTATCCAGTCGTCGTGTACCTGATACCCTAATCCAAATCCATCAGACACCACTGGGCCAAACCCTCCCAGCTGCACAGCTGGGCTCACCAGCGTGCTGGTGGAAATGATGTTGTGGTTGAGCTGAGCATAGGCCTGGTCCTGGTAGAAATCGGGCAGAGCGAGGCCTTTGGACAAGGCCAAATAGCGCAGGCCGAAGAGGTGTCGGTCAAATCCCTGACCTGTTCAAGGGAAAGGACATGGATTAGAGAGAGGGATCATTTCTGTGGGAAGTAAACTCACTTGTTTTGACATCACATTGTTTTTCAGCCACAAAGGAGCTCTAGAGAAGTGAGGTTTATTTTTTATTAGCGGGAATTATTTCTCAGGACCCAGACACTCTGCACTTGTCCTGCACACATCCTGGGGGCAGAGGGTCTGGTGTTTCATTGCAAACCTCAACCAGGATCATGATACCAAACAATGTTAACAGACAATTTTAATAACACATCACTTTCTTTGATTAACTGTTCATCTGAACATACCCAAGTTGTTTAAAGCAGAAAAGGGCTTTCCTAAAATCTATGAATCTGAAGAGAAAGAGGATCTTGCATCAACAACAGGAGGCAAATTTTAGACTGCAGTGTTCAACAGTCATTTTACTGAAACAATACAACTTGGGCTTCTGGGAGGGACAGTTAAACAAAAGGCATTTTGAAAAATACCAGCAGCACAGCCAAAAAAAATTACTTTGATTAGGAAGTTGTTAAAGCCGTTATCCCCTGAAGGGATAAAATAATAACTCCTCAGATTTAAAGCTAAAGTTCTTGTTTGCCTTGGGGAGTACAACATGCACTAAGTATGTATTCATCACATCTTCCAACACTCCAGCTGCTCTAAGGACAAAAAATGGCATAAAAAATTCTCAGCATAACAACAGTGACGTGGAAGCACAGAGGCACTCCCCTCCATCAAGTAATGAGTGTTAGAGAAGGCACTTCACACCACAGCCTTCTGCTGCTGTGTTTGTCAAGTCTTACATCAGCACTAGCCCTCCATCCAAATTTAGTTATTTAGTTGTAAACAAGTATTCACAGCAACCTCACCAGACACTCGAGTGCAGAGGCAGGAGTGTGTGAGATGTTCCTACTCACCCATGGCAGCTTCTTTTGTCAAGCGGCCGTGGTACTTGGAGCACTCCACTACCAGCTGCTGAAGCTCTTCCGTGCTGTGCTTGGCCAGCTCCTTGACAAAAGCTTGGGAGCATTTCTTGGTGTGCACAGAGGCAGGGCGGATGGTTTCCGTGCGGCCGTGTTTGAACGCCGCGGTGCTGCAGGACTCGTACGTGGCAACAGTCTGGTCGTACTGGCGAAGGAAAGCCATCTGGAAGGCCAGCTGGGCCACGGCGTCCGGGCTCACCTTCTTCTGCTTCAGAAAGTCCTTGCCCCCTCCTTGGAACTGAATCATGTTAACAGACAGTGATTCTACAGTGGCATCGAATTTCTGCTTGGCTTTGGTAATCCCTGCTTTTAAGGCATCATTCAGCTTGAAGTCAAGTTTCTGCACCGCTGTAGAGGAGTCTACTGAGGCAGGCTGGGACTGGGGGCTGATGGCTGGTGACTTGGTGCTGTCTTTAAAAACCTCATTCTGGAACCTGAGCACAGCCACGCCATCTCCCCAGGAATGTTCAAAATTAATTCCTGCAGTGCCATCCTTGGTTATGATAAGATTAAAGGATTTGTCATACCAGCGGTTAGCACCATCTCCATGCAACATGGTGTGGGACAAGTGCACAAAGTCTTTAATGGGAAAATCATCTAAACTTAAACAAAACAAAGCAGAGTCCACTTTCTGAAGAGCTGCTTCGTTGCCATTATCCAGGAGAGTCTTTCTCAGTGACGCCCATGTGTCCCGGTTTTCACTGGAGAGGTAGCCAAGGGGGAAGGCTGGGGCTGGACTGTTGTCACTAAGGATGTATTTCAAGTGTGCTTGTATTTCTGAGGGTTTCAGCATATTTCCATCTCTATCGAGAACGTCAAACACATAAAAATTTCCATGTCTCAGTACTAGTAAATGCTTGGCCTTTTCATCTGTATAAAGCTCATCTTTCTCGAGCTTGGGCAGCCGCGTAGAGTTGAAAAGCCTGAAGTACTGAGACATGTCCAGGGGGTAAGCATTGACCATGTAGGCACCAAACCAAGACACTGAGGAAGGCACAAAGCGGATGATTTTTTTGAAGATCTCGGTGTCACTTTTTTCCGGATTGAGGTGAAAAACCTCTGGTTCGAGGTAACCAGCCCTGAAGGTCTTCATGAATCGTATGGCAGAAACAGTCATGTTCGTAGCTCGTGTGAGCTGGTCGTTGTACTCCGCTTTCGGATCAGGATTAAAAGACATAAAGGCATTAAAATTCAAAACAACAGGCTCACGTGCTTTTAGGTACATGTCAAACCAGGGACCTGAAAAATTGAGAGTTGAGAAATAGGTCAGAACATAAAAGTCAGACCTGAGGTTCCTGTGGTCCAACAGTGATCACGAATAAGCAGCTACTGAAGTGCCTACAAACACAACAAACACAGGCAGTAATTCACCCAAGGCTTCTCCCAGTCCCCAGTTATGATGAAAGGTAATTGTAAAAATCCTGACTCTGGAGTAATCCATATCAAGGGTGTCAATGTCATTAGCAATGAGGGCCAACTTCCATGCTTTCTGTACAGCTCAGTGACAAACCACAATGCCCAGGATATACAGTGCAGCTCCCCAGCAAGTGTATTCTGGTGCACACCTCACATTTGGAGTCGTACATGCCTCTACTTAAACTATTAATTTCTGCAACTCTCTGTCACTGAGGTTGAACCTTCTGGCTGAGCTTTCAGAAGGGCAATGGGCAGCTCAAGGACCTAAGTTACAATTTTAATTACAGGTTCTCACAGGTGAGTAACCAGAATTCATCTACAGTTTTGAAACCACATCTGTCATCATCATGTAGCCTTTTAACCCTGGACTTGAAAGTCTAAGGTGGAGCCAACCATAAATATGTTCAGAAAACAATTTCAAGTAGAACAAGTCTTTTATGAGGCCTAAAGAATAACCAAACAAAAAGCAACACAGACACCCGACAGTTCACAGACAAAAACCAGAGCACTGGTTAGCATTGAAGAACAACAAACATAAAGCCACCTCTGATTTACAGACTCCTCCAACACCCAGCAGGCCAATGTACCTGTGATGTAACTTGTGTGCTTGTTCTGATTGTCCTGAGCAACCAGCTGCTCATGCAGCTCTTTTCCAATTCCCTTTTCAAAGGCATGAGCGAGTTCTTCTGTTTTCCTACAGCAATCAAGAAAAGAGTAAAAATGCTGCCACAGTCATATATTTTATCTGTAACACTTGACTTTGAAGCAGCAGATGACACTGCAACACATTTGTCCATACCTGAATTGCTCATCATTTAAAAGTGGCTTCTGGGCATTCAGGTATCTCATAATTGTATCTTCTAGTTTGGGAACAGGCAGCCTGGAGTGGAACAGAGACGTGCACTTCATGAGCAAGGGTACGGATGAAGCCCAAGTTCCTTACACAGTAGTTTGCTTCTCTTTGCCTCCCTTCTTCCCTATCCTTCCTACTTATCCTATATATACTATTATACTATATATTTATACATATATTTGGGTAATACTTATACATACGTATCCAAATGCCTCGTAAGTTTCTGGCGCAATAAAAGAAGTAAGGGAATAGATGGACACCAGTCAGCACAGCATAAGATTCTTGGGAAACAAGGCAGAAAACCAACCGACCTGGACTGTCTTGTTACAGAGGCACTGGGTGATGGGTGTTAACCCCTCACAGGGAGCACAGTGTCAGCAGCTGTGGCCAGAAGTGTCTCTAGAAGGAACAGTCTGGTCGCCAGCCCTGCGTGGGGCCTCCCCCTCACTGCTGGCAGCCCAACTCCTCTCTCGTACAAATGTCTTACTCAGTGGCTTTGTCAACCTCCTCTCGGCCGAAACATGAGAACGTTCTCCTTACTACAAAACAAAGCTGTCACACCCGCGGTGGCTACTCCGCGACCCCAGGGGATGTTTCAGCAGCAGGACTGTGACCATATTTACACTCCAAACCCCTCGGCGCGCACAGAGCGAGCAGCACCACCCGCAGCAGAGGGAGGACATTCCCTCCGCCCTCTCCCCGCGTCCCCGGGTGTACCTGGGCAGGCTGCGCTGGTAGTGCATGGTGGGCACGATGCTGCGGTGCAGGAACTCGGCAGCGCCCGCGCTGCTGTAGCCCCGCCGCCCGCGGACCGGGGCCGCCCTCAGCAGCTGCCGCGCCGCCATGATGCGCCTCAGGGCCCCGAGCGGCCCGCCCTCATCCCGCCGCAACCACTCTCCTCCTCCTGCTCCTCCTCCTCCTCCTCCCCGCCCTCATCCCGTCGCTCACCCTCTCCTCGTCCTCCTGCTCCTCCTCCCTGCCCTCATCCCGCAGTTCCTCCTCTCCTCGTCCTCCTGCTCCTCTTCCTCCTCCTCCTCCTCCTTCTTCTCCTTCTTCTCCTTCTCCTCCTCCGGCGCTGCCCCCGGGAAGCGACACGGAAAACGCCTCAGTGTTTCTGTTATTACGTGTTCCATGTAGGAAGTCAAGGCAGCGAAGCTGTCAGGGCATGGGAAATGTCTGGAGTGGGGCGGTTCGGCATCAGTCCTCTTCCACATACACGCTGATAAAAATGGCACTCTTGAATAATATTCCGTAATATTAAATAATAAAATAATGAATGCACTAATCCTCTTGTTTTTGCAGCACCCGTGTTCAATGTACAGACTCGACTTATTATTCATCTTTTTTGTTTGTTTGTTTTTTGTGTATCCATCTGTCCTGCTGACTGCAGGATTCAGATCCTGCCCCCAAAGAGAACAGTTTAATCTCTCATGGGTTTTTTTACACATACGTGAGTATTTTTTACTATACTGTGTCACAGTATAAAACGTGATACTATGAACACACAACTTTGTGGAATATTTTCCACAAAGACACCGAATAATCTCAGCATAACCCTGAAGGAATGCTTTCCGAAGAGCGTGGCATGGCCAGTGGCTGTGGTGGTGTATTTTTATCAGATGCTCACTAGCATAAAAATCAGCATTGGGATTGAATGCGGACACAGCAAAGGAAAGGAAAGCAATCCCTGTGGCTTAGTCTGATAATCCTCTGAAAGTAAATTGGCCCTACTCTAATCAACATAGTGGTTGGAAGAAAAGTGAAATCAGTTCACTTCCAAGACAATAAATGCTAAATGCCAGAAGATGTCCTTGAGTGTCTCAGTCTGCAACAATTTCCTGTTCGATGTGTCTCTCATACATTGCTCATTCAGCGTTTCTTTTGGCCATGAAAACAAAAAAACCCCAGCCTGCTTTAATTAATGAAGTCCAGTCTCACCTAGCTTGCCCTGCTGTGATAGTCCTGTTCAAAGTGTTACCTGCCCTGCCCTTCAGGAAAACCGCAGCATTGTTATTGTTCCCTGCTTGAGTGCTGCCTCACAGGGTTCCCTTTCTGGGTTTTGGGTGTCCAGACCCCAAATTCGAAGACAGAGGAAGGCGCCGTCTTTCTCCCAGGAGTGTCACTTTGTTTTGAACTAGTCTTCTTTTAGAAATACTACTGCATTCTGTTCTAATTTTCCAGAGCCCCCTAATCTTCTTCCAGGCTCTTAATGATGTAGTTGATAATAGGATTGTTGGTATTAATTTGGAACAATAATGCCAGCTGCTTGCTTGGTGGCTATTGGCAGAGGGGTGACCTTGCAGGTCAGCTAAGCAGAACTGGAAGTGCTTTGATCTGATCTATCCAGAGCCAGATCTGTCCACCCGAACAGGAGGAGCGAGGGAATTCTCTCCCCATGGGATGCTGATTCTTCCCGAAGAGCAGGGCGGACAGCATGGCGGTGGCTTTGGATGCAATCCTCGCTCGGATCAAGGATGTCTGTAAAAGGAATGGTTTGCTCATTCTCTCCGTGTTGTCTGTCACCATCGGCTGTCTCCTCGGATTCTTCCTGAGGACAAGACGACTCTCCCAGCAGGTAAGAGTGGCATGGCAGGGAAAATGCCACACTTATGTAACTGATGGCATATGTAACTTGGGGAACTTCAGGCTGGGTTTTTGAATATAAAAAGCACGTCTATATGTTAATTAAATTTGTTTGATTTCATAAGTTTGTTAATCCACACTGTTCTTCGGGTCGCTTGACGCGTTCTCAAACAATACATTAGCAAAGAGTTCTGGGCTTTAAGACACCTGGCAAGTGTAGCATAAGCACATTATGCTTCACGTATGGATAATAATAGTGGATGTTTAAGCTGGATGAGACATGGCATCAAATATGGACCTGTAAAAGCTGGAAGTGCAATGTATTGGATTTTATATTGGTTTGGAATATGTACACCTGAAGAACGCTGGGAGTATTTTTCAGCATTGGATGCACAGAGGTCTGGATGTTCATATAAAACCAATGGTGTTTCATACTAATAAATTTGAGATTTTCCATCATCAGCAGCCCATGTTACTGAAGTCACTTGGGGATTTCTCCCCCAGCACACTTCAGCTAAGCCCTTTGAGGGTGCTTATTTCTGCTGCATTAGTCACACAGAGTACACAACGACATGGATTCCCGAAGGCATTGTTTGAGCACAAAATATAGACCTCAATCAAAAAAATATGGCATCTACTGAAAGCAACTAAACTAAATCAGTTCTGTGTTCTGCTCTCTGCAAACCACTGTCTGAACATCACTTATGTCCGAGCAGTAGCTTCATACATATCTAGGGAAACACCCAAAATGCAGAATGAAGAGATTATTCAGGACAACCTATTAACAGTAGTCCCCAAGAGAATGCATATTTCATTTCTGCCTTCCTTTGTAAAGGAGTGAACAATGTACTGTGTTTGTTGAATAACAACACATTATGTAATCTAATTCATTTTAAAATGATCTTTTGAAGCCTGCCTTCTGCCACATTTTACCAACGTTATCTGATCCCCAGCTCCAGCAGCACCCATGAAGGCAGACAGTCTTTAGCTCAAAACAATAACCATCTCTCCATGTGTTTCTAGGAAATCAGTTACTTCCAGTTTCCTGGGGAGTTACTGATGAGGATGCTGAAAATGCTGATTCTTCCACTGGTTGTCTCAAGGTAAGTGAGGACAATGTTTCTTCCAATAACTTTTGAAGTTTTCTAAATGAGACTTGTCATTGCCACTGTTTTAGCTGTGAATGAATTAAGTGACAGTGCCAGAGGCCTCACGGACTGACTCTACGTTTGTATTTATAGTGGAGCCATGAACATGTGTTTAAATTGATAATGTCGTTTCTGTAACACCTTGTGTAGGTTATTATTTGCTTTAAAATTAGTGGGAGGGCTTTTTAAATTTTCTTTTTTTCCCTGTAATGAGAGGATTTTTTTCCTTCAAGCTAACTAGAAGTTAAATATATGGAATGAATAATTCACCTTATCAAAAAGCCTACCATAAATCTAAACTATTGAGACAATACACTGTACAAATAAGACAAAAAAGCACAGCTAATTTTTAGTGTCCTGCAGTATTCTGAGATGTATGATGAATATTGTAAAAACCCCGTGTCTCCAGTGAAATAATAATACATGCCTGGCTTCAGCTGGAAGTGAAAGTGATTTCTTAGCACATTAAAGTCAGCATCTTTAATGGTGCTGCTTCATTTGTACCAGAATTAATGATCTAGGCCCTGCCACTGATGGATGGTGCATGGCTGTATGCCCAATACTTAGGGATGGTATAAAGAGAGAGAAAGAGTAACAAAGGTAACTTTACCAAGCCTGAGAAAAATTCTTGCAGTATTTGATGCCTTTCCTGGAAGCCTCAGTTTCTGGAACCTGATACGTTAATCAAGACTTCATCTTCCACCTTAAGAAAAAAAAAGGTTTCTAGTCTTCAGGCTGCTAAGAGTTGCTGAAAATTAACACATCCCAACAGAAATGTTATTTTTCAATGATCTACCTTTACATCTGCCTTCTCAGGGTTTTCACAGAGCGAAGCTGAGTCGTGGTGGTACCTTAAGCTGTTCACATGGCCACAGGCTCATACTTGGCTCTGAGAGGCACTCAGTGCAAACCCCTCATCTCCAAGTCCAGAGTTTATTTTGAAGGGTCATAGCAGAAGGTGACAAAAAGTTCCGTGGAGCAGAAGGAATCAGTCAAACAACAGGAGGCTGTTTCTTCAATGTACAGTTCCCTGTTTTACCCACCTCTGTCGCAGCACTTGGGAGTGCTGGATCCCACAGCTCCCATAGCTCTTTCTGATGCCTCCTGTCACCTGTGATGTTACTTTTTCTTTTCTCACAGACAGAAAGGTCTTGGAAAAGCAATCACCACCCACTAGGCTGCCAGTCTGAGCCCTGTATGAGATTTAGCTTTTGTTGTGGCACGGACCTTCATTAAGGATGGGGGGGGTGTTTAATATTATTTCAGTTATCTGGTTACATAAACAAGCTTCATAGCATCATAGAACAACTCTGAAATAAGTACATGTATATGTTTATTGCACCCATCCTCTGCCTGAGGTTTAGCCCTGCTCAGACCTGTTAGTATCCCCTGTGTTTGGTGCACAGAGTTTGCTTTTCTTATTGATGAGAACAGGTACCCACAGAGCAAAGGATCCTGTGAGCAACATCAATTTAAAAATCTGAGGCAAATAATCTGACAGTTTGTGTGTGCCCAAGGGATACTCAGTGGGGTGTAACAAGATCAGATTTTGTTAAAAAACCCACGGGTCCGGCTCTGCAGACGGACAGATCCCCTCGCTCAGCTTTGTTAAACCCCCGTGCCGGCGCCTCCCGCACTGCCCGGCGCGGGGTGTGCTGCCGCCTGAGGCCACCAGGCGGCTCCCTCGGGGAGACCGAGGGATCGCATCCCGGGGACTGCCGGGACCACCGCCCGACTCCTGCATCCCGAGGGGCTCCTGCATCCCGGGAACTGCCGGGACCACCGCCCGACTCCTGCATCCCGGGGATTGCCGGGACCACCGCCCGGCTCCTGCATCCTGAGGGGCTCCTGCATCCCGAGGATTGCCGGGACCACCGCCCGGCTCCTGCATCCCGAGGGGCTCCTGCATCCCGGGGATTGCCGGGACCACTGCCCAGCTCCTGCATCCCGGGGATTGCCGGGACCACCGCCCGGGACCTGCATCCCGAGGGGCTCCTGCATCCCAGGGATTGCCGGGACCACTGCCTAACTAGAAGATAATAAACCCTCCGCTCTCTTTCACTAGTATATAGTTAACTATAGTTAATTCTAAACTTTCACGGACACACACACATCCAATTCCTTCGCCTGCTTCCAGGACTAGTTGATTGACAGAGATACCTGTGCATCACTTTAGCTTCTCAGCTTCTTAAACGCTTGGAATAGCCAAATTTGCTGTCAATGTCCTCGTGCTCTGCATGATGTAAAAAACTAGGACATTTAAGTTTTCCATTAGTATCTTCTCACATCTGCTAAAGATAACACAAACCCTCTGCCCTGTGCCAGCAGTGCCAGGCACGGTGCCTCTGGCAGAGGTGAGCTGTGTCCTGTGCCACAACTCACGTTCTGTCACCTTCTCAGAGCATCTTTGTCCTTGTGCCCATTCCCTGTCCCATGGTCTTCACCTCCTGTTCCCAGCTTTGTATGGATCAGTTTCCAAGGGGCCAGATTTCCAGTGAGCTGGAAACCTGCGCTGACCACGGTGTGCCCCCGACCAGGACTATCTGCAGGCCGTGTGTGCTGCACACCTGGCAGGAAGGCTGGAGGAGAGGCAGGGCTTGCAGTCTCTGCTTCTTTCTCAAATTAATACTAGCAGCCCACACATGATTTCTCACCTGTACTCAACCATACGGTTCCACAGACCATACAGGAACTGAACTCTCTTTTGCATAACTTGAGAGAAAAATGAATTAAAACATTATATATCATAAGGGCTCTCACACACAGTGTCTGACTGCACAAACCTTGCTTCTTGAGAAAAGCAGGCTAAAGCCAGTTACACAGGGTTACACCAGCTGAGTTTCTTGCTCTACCTATGTATGTAATAGTTGCACCTTTTATTTTAACCCCCTCCTTGTTTATTTGATTAAGATCAGGCTTTTATCTGGGAGTGATACAGGGCTGAGTTTTCTATGACTATGATTAGCAGTAAGCAGTGAAAGTGCTTGTGGGAAACAATTGTCAGGGCAAACAGGACTGCTCAGCTCTTGTAAAAAGCCGGTTATCTCAGTGAATATTCTCATTGGACAAACCAGTTTGTTTCATTTAAGCCAAGGATAATTATTAAATTTTGTATTTATTAGCCACCGACCATTTTCTAGATATTTAAGAAATAGTGAGTAGCATAGATTTGATCCTTTTCCACATGCAGGTCCTATTAAAGAAATACTGTTCTCTTTATAGTCAAAGCTAAAAACCTGATTTGGCCCGTATTTTTTAAATTATAAAGCTCATTCCTCTGACTACATTGTACCTGGTACAAGTAAGTGTCTGCTAACAAAATTTAGTATTTATTTGCAGACTCATTTGGGGGTAGTAATACGTAAATATTTGTTACTGTCACCATTTTGTTGATGAATTAAATACGATATGCTAAATATAGAACTGTCTTTCTTTAAGGGGATTCCTGTCCATAATGCCATCAGTTCTGGTAATCCTTCATCCTTCTGCTCAGACTCTCAAGTTGGTGATTCTTAGTCATGCTGCTAAAGCCTAGTATTTTTTGTTCTTATTTATCATTATATTTAAAGGAAGAGGACAGCCAAAATTAATTTACTCAATAGTACTGGTTTTACATGAATGACAATATGTGCAGCACTATTTCTTCTAATACATCTCTGGTACTAAGAGGTACTTTCTATATTGTCTTGACAAATTCAGATAATTTACCTGAAGGATAGGTAACATAAGCTTCTAGTTTGGCTTGGTCTTTTCTGCTCTGTGTGAGTTAAACTATTCCCTATGGTCATTATTTCCTAAATATACATTTCCTGTCCTTATCCTTGTGCAGCTGCCAAACTGGGACCTGTTTAAAAGACAAGTAGATGTGGCACTCGGGGACATGGTTTAGTGGGACTTGACATTGCTGGTTTAACAGCTGGGCTTGATGATCTATGATTCTGTAATCAAATGCAATCAAATTTATGTTCTGTATTACCCAGTGAGGTGTTGAGGAGCAGCTGCAAAATGCTGCCTTTGGGCCTGCCCAGAACAATGTTATATAACGTACCACAGCAGATGCATTTTCCCAGAGAATTAAATTGCTTTGGGAACACAGTTTATTGGACTCTGGGCTTTTCCCGGTATTTCACCTGTGATAGAAAATGCTGGCACTTGGGAACAGGCCTTCCCCAACAGAGCAGAGTGAAACTCCTGCTGGATAAGAATGGGAGAAAGTGGAAAATCTGTGCCATACCTGAATGTACATAAAGTGTGTATGGGGTCCCATTTCTCACCTACCTGTCAGGTATATCACTGTAATGTAAATAATAATAAAGATACATTTCACCCCAGCGAGAACAAGTTGTAAAGCCTTTTCCTAGGATATACAATCTGCAGGCTTTACTGTGGAGAAAGTCATTCTAGACATGTGAGAGGAGATAAATATATTTACTTTTAGAGTGAAAAGCAAAACTACAATTGGCTGAAACTGAAAGAGAAGGATTACAGAGTAGGAAGAACTGGTCAGAAACCAATCTCACTTGACGCCATTGTACTACTTTAAATTCTCCATAGTGCCACTAAATTGCAGAAGTGATGTCAGACTTCCCCAAAAGTCCTCCAAAGGACTTTTTGCTTCAGCTTGTAGAGGAAAATTCTTATTTAACCCTTATTAAGAGGCCCTCTTCCATGCCTCAGACATCTTCAGAGGTTTCTCCACATTATCATCTATAACACTATTAGTGTGTAGAAGTATTGAGTGTCATGGTCAGGGTCCAATACTGTTTCCCAGTGTTTTATTTTTCTTGTGCAACCTAGACGTCCAAAGTGTTTGAGTGAAAAATGACATGTTGCAGTTATTTATGTCTTTGTGACAAAATGGGACCGGCTCAGCACAAATTATTTAGGGAGTGTCAGCAGGAATCTGGTGACGTGCAACAGAAATCTGTGGTTACAGTGTGAATGGGTGTGGAAAGCACTGAAGTGATTACAAATGGGGTGTGAACTGTTTGTGACCTGACTGAATTTTTCTGTATTCCTCGGAGAGCTCTAAAACACTTCGTGTCTCACAAAGGAATGGGAGTGACATGTGGAGCTTGAGGGGCTGGCTGGATTCCCTCTGTTTCCTTAGGACACAACCAGTTGCATAAATCTGGCATTTGTTTATGTCTATTTGTGTTTCAAATCCTTTTGCTCTTAGTCTAAAAACACTTCAGAGAACTGACAGAAAAATCAAGCATTATTCAGATTCTTGCCTCTTCCAGCCACGTGAAGCTGCACATTCATAATTTAATAGATAATTTGGGTTTGTTTGCATCCTGACCTATAAATTTAGGAAATACCCTTTTTTTTTTGTCAGAACAGCTGAAGTCACGAGCTGTAGTGCCATGTCCCTTATCAGTCAGTGGCCAAAGGTCATTGTCCATCCCTCCCAGCATTCAGAGATGTACCACAGCAGCCTCACATATGCAGGTGACAGAAGAGCCTTCACTGTGTGCTGTACAAAGTCCTGCCTTGTTTACATTAGTCCATAAAACCAGATTTCCTATTGCATGCTAAGAAAATGCAGTGCATGATGTGAGTTCCTGGCAGGATCTTTGCTACTTATGTCAGTTTGTCATTAATAGTTACAAGTCTTAGGTTGTAAGGAAAGAAGATCTCAACATTTCAGGTAAAAAATAAAACTCCTTCTATTTTATAAAGCAATTTAAAAAACAAAATCTCAAAGTGCTTGATTTTATGATGTATTAGAAATGTGGATTGGTTTCTTGCCTTGAATGCCGGCTGTAAAATTAAACACAATCACTGCCAACAGTGTGCTGCAGCCGTGGCAGGGTCTTTCTCTGCAGGTAATTTACATGTTAGAAGAAAGCAAAAGGATATCCTGGAAAGAAAAACTTGTTCTGATCCCTCTTCCTCACTGCTGAAATAATGTTAACTACACTAGAGACTGAGAGCAAATCAGGCATCAAGCTATAAAAAGAGGCAGAGAAAGTTTCTTCTCTCTTTCCTTTATTGCTGATTTTCTGTAAGTGGTGCCTCCACAGACAGCACAGATGAGGAAAAGTGTGCTGGTCTGCTGCAGTACGGACATCACCTCAGGCATATCTTTCTGTGCTGTAAATGGTCTGGTTTTAAATAAAGTGCCTTAATTTCCCTGTTTCCTCATCTCTAAAATGGAGACAGTGCCTTCCTGCGTGAGAGGAGGTGACGTTATTCAGGCATTCGAAGATGATTCAGTGGTTGTGCTATGGAAATGCACATTATTCCCGTGTTGGGACGTGAAGGCACTGACCTTGACACAAAGGTGAGCGCCATCCCGCAGGATCCAGCAGCATTAGTGAAGCAGCACTTCCCTTTGCTGGTGCTCAGCTGTCATATAATCATCTCTAATGTAGCTGTCAGGCACTTCCCAGCCTCGCTGGGAGAACTTGCTTAGGAAGGTCTTTTCCACAGCATGCAATTACAAAATGAGAATGTGAGGGAGGGAAGGGGATGAATGGAAACAAACATCATTCTAGGAACAACTGTTGGTGGTTAATACTTGACCATTACTTCTTGACAGGATTAATGTCTTTCTAATCACACTAATCCCTTCTGATAACTTTATCCATAATCCATCTATTTCAAAGCAACATCCAGATGGCTTCTGGTGGAGAGGAAGACAAAATAAACATGCAGAATGGGGTCTTTACAGCAGCTTCTTGTATTTTCCCTTTCTAGGGATACAGGTTTTGATTCTGGGACAGGCCAAAAATGTGCTTTTATCAGAAAGCCACAGAAAAGGCTAGAGGACTGCAGAGAAGATAGAAAGTTCTATTTTTATTTGTAAATAAAATACCTCATAGGTACTCTGATGCTTGTCTGTGACAGGCAGAACAAGGCTAGAGGTGCTCAGAAGGGTTTAGCTACTTGTTTGCCTGGGACTAATTAGATTCCCAAGATATTGGAAAGATTTCCCTTCCTCTTTATGTCAAAAAATCTCTATTAGTTTTGGGGGTTTTCCACAGATTTCTCTCAAAGCAGACATGAAACTTTCTACTTGATAGTTTTATTGGTTCATACTATTACCAATATTTTAAACAATGTAGTCATTGACTTTACATTTTTAATTAATCACCTGTTCCTGGAAGGGATGAGGCCTTCCTCTTCCCTTTAGGCTTGATGGGTTTTTTCTCTGCAATCTAAGAAATGGTCTCTGAACATGAAATTACACTTGGTGGATTTTTTTCCCTGGACTAATTAAATGAGTGAGATGTACTGTAATTATTCAGGAAAGCTGCAGATTGTTTTTTATTGTCCTAATCCTGTTTTGTCCCTTTGGCAATCATTAAAACATGTTATCTACACATGAATCATACATGTGGAAGCTACTTAGGAGCTCAAATTATTTTAATCTATCAATTGAATGTCTGTCCTGTTATTTGAAGCCTAACCAGATTCTGAGGCTTGACAAGAATTAAAGGTAGGCTGGTTTTCATTGCAGTGTCTTCCAGGAGAGTCTGGTAGTGGAATATCTTTGTTCTGTCCTGGAAGAAGCTCGGGAAGCTGTTAGGGAAGTTTGTGTGTAGCCAGAGTGTTTGATGAAAATTAGACTTAAAGGGAAAACCTGAACAGGATACAGTGAGTGCAATTTAAACCATCTGGAAGCCTATTCCTCCTGACTTCTCTCTGTTCCCTAGGAAATAAGGAAAGTACTTTCTCTTGTCATTCCTTGGCCTCAGTGTGTGAATGTTGGAGCTCTAGAGATCAACAGTGAGAAATTCCTGTGATGTAGTTGTGTATTACTTGCTTCATACAGTAACTGTGATAATCATTATGTCTCATAATCTCTTTTGGCCTGTTCCTTCTGACATCAAACATATGAAGTCAAATCAAAAAGAGTTGATGAGTGATTGCTCTAGGTACAGGCATTTCTCTCTGAAATTATTCTGAGCAACTGCCTGAAATGACCAGTGTGACTCCTCAGCCTCTGGAGAACTGGTTCCACTGGTCCCTCCCTAAAGCTGAGCACTGCAGGCCATGGGAAACCCAGGGTCTGGCTGAACCCAGACCTTTGCTCATGCTTCTGCCTCACCACAGTTACCCTGTTGCACCTCCAGAGTTAATTACTTTTGAGGACTTTCTCATCACAGCATGGACTGAGCATGACTTTATCTGGTGACAGGATAATCTCATTACAGATGATGATCTTGTTAATGAATATCCCCAAGACAGAGCAATCTCATTATTAGCCCCCTCAGGATTTGTCACCTACAGCCAAGGTGTGATGAGAGTTTAGCTGCACAACATCCTCCCATATCCCGAAGGCCCTGCATCTAGAGGCTGAGGTAGCAACCCTAAAGGCACATGAACCACTGGGCATATTTAATGAGGATTTCTGTCCCTAAGTACCTCTGGAAATACTTCTCAGGTGAGAAGTTTGGTGTCCTGCCTTTACTTACAGGTCTGCTGGAAGGCCTTTGTACCCCTGGTGTTGTTGCCCTGCATAATGTGTCTATAAAGAACACTGAAAATCAGTGCCATGAAAAACACCCAGCTGGTTAAATAACAGCCTGATTGTCATTTTTCTTTGTTTTCTTTGTTTTTTTTTCTTTTGCCCTGGGAAGGTCCTGGGGGGAATGGATCAGGGCTCAAGACTAGTGCAACTAGTGCAACTGTCTCTGGGCACCAACAAGTTCCCAAACTGGCTCAATGGCCTGTGAAACCTCAGCCTGCAAGAAGAGCTCAGTCCCAGAAATTTAATAACAACATAGAGATTGTTTAACAAGAAACTAACACATTATTTTGAGATAAATTTATTCAGCATAACTGTCATTAAAAAAAATGTTTAGAATATTTACTCTTCTGTATGGACCCATCCAAGAGAAATGCCAAGGAGCCAAGCAGCATTCCTGCTACTGTATTTTTAGTATGTAGTTCAGCATTTGCACACATTGCTTTACAGACACACAGAAAGGTGGAATTTTTATCAAATACAATTCTAAAGGAGTGTGAAGAACAGTGCTTGTAAGAGTGAGAGTTCCTGAGCTGTTCATTTTCTGAGTGACCCAAACCACGGGGCAGCCCTGCTCCCACAGTGTTAACAAAGCCCAGGCTAGATGAGAGATTGGCAATGCAGAAAAGCAATACATTTTCTTAATTAATCTAGTGGAGAGCAGGAACCTGAACACTAAATCCACCCATTTGATTTCATTAAATCTACTATAAAGGTTAAGCTGCACTTTAGCATTGGCTCCAGACAAACCTCACTCATCAGAGTGAGGTCAAGGAGATCTCATTCAAGGAGGTGCAGCTGAGTAAATGTTCATGAGAAAAAGGCCTGATAAATGAGAAAAAAACCCTGATAAATGGGTCTATTTTGATGAGGAAACTGGACAGTGGGGCACACCAAATAGTAAAGGTAGGATTTCACTTCACCTGCACTTTTCATGAGATGCATGATTTGGAGAGCTCACAGTGAGTTATTCAAAGTTACATCCCAATTTGAAGCCCAAAACAACACTCGTGTCACTGGAAAGTCAAATCTCAGACGGGAAACAATGTCAGGGTCTGTGTCAAAGCAGCCTGGAGCAAGTTCAGGGAACAAACAGTGTCCTGTCTGATTTGCCTGTAAGAGGAGGTCGGTGGAGAGTTGTATAACTTGGCCCTGGCAAGGTGTCCAAGCAAGAGGAGGGACACTGGTCATGCTCTGGCAGTGGTGGGCAGGGAGCCGAAGAGGAAAGAAAAGGCTGAAGTGACCATAAACTGCATTGCCTTTGCCACATCTGCCACAAGGACTTTCCCCTGCATGCCACACACTGTGCCCACTCAGGCTGGAGCACACAGAATCACAGTCTGCTCCCCAGAGTGCCCTCTGGTAAAATATATTGGGCTTTCAATTCATTTAGGAAAAAACAAAGTATTCTTTTGGGTAAAGAAAAGACTAAATGAGAAATATGCCCCTTAGTGGTTTTTATTTTGAAGTGGTCCTACCTCGCACAGGAAGGGGTGCAGGAGTTCACAGAATCACAGAATCACAGAATATTATGAGTTGGAAGGGACCCACAAGGATCATCTAGTCCAACTCACCATCTAACACCCGTGCAGAGACCGAGAGCACATCCCAGAGCATAACACCAACCTAGAGAGTTGATCAGATTTCCCTCAGAGATCTCTTCAAACCTGAATTATTCCATGAATTTCTAAAATTAAGTGTGGAGTTTCATACCCGAATTGTTATGACTGACTGTTGCCACTGCTCCTGTGAACTGAGCCATCATGTGTCGCTTATGTGAAGTTGTCCCTCAGATTTCAGGGAACAGTCAGTAGGATTCAGGCCCCACACGTGCAGCCTGAGCTTGCAGGTTCCTTCAGGTAACCAGGAATTGGAGAACACTCCTTTACACACAGAGGAATCAGCTTTAGTGTTACTGGCAAACTTCCAAGAGCACTGATATACTGGCAATGCTATGAGAAGCAGGTAGACTGGAATAATCAGGAAATTTATGTTGTGTTTTCTTTCCACAGTTTGATGTCTGGGCTGGCAGCCCTGGATGCCAAGACTTCCAGTCGATTAGGGATCATAACCGTCACCTACTACCTGTGGACAACGTTTGTGGCTGTGATTGTGGGAATCATTATGGTCTCCATCATCCATCCTGGTGGAGCAGCACAGAAGGAGAGCACTGAGGAGGGTGGAAAGCCCATCATGAGCTCTGCAGATGCTCTGCTTGACCTAATCCGGTAACGACATCGACCCTTCCTGCTTTCTGAACATGACATTTTGTACATAACTCCATGGGGAACTGTGCCCTCGTGGAGTTCTGAATTTAAGGATGAACATTTTGTTTAAATTGAGAAAAAAGCAAATTTCAAAAGATGATTTTCAAGTTATCAGATGTTTATGCAAGTCAAATTTAAATGAGTGGCCACCAACTAACAGCATTGGAGCAGGTCTTTTACAGCCCACAGAATTCTCTGTAGCCTGTGGGGCTCACCATCCTGACCCTGACAGAATGCCAGCACACAGAGCAGTTTCATCAGATTTCCTAGGACCTCAAATCAGAAGGAACTGGGAGGAAAAGTTTAACAAAATCTTTTTTTCTTGCCCAAGTTGCATTTAGCCAGGCCACCACTTCGTCAATGTCTTACTGAGAATAGGCCAAATTATTGCGATCATGGAGCATCAGCCAAGAGCACTCACCCTCTTTTGTAGCTTTCCACAAACCATCTTCATCTGCAATGGGAAGATTCCCATTTTGTGGCATCTGTATCTCCCCAGTGACTTTGCCATGATGAGTGTGCAGTGGAATTCACACATACCTGCCTGTGAAATCCTGTCAAATCACATTATTCTGTTTGTGCTCTATACAGGACTGTAACTCCTACCCCCCTTAGGACTACAGAGTAGCATAAGAAGTAAAACAGAATCCAAGAAAAATGTGACCTTGATGTTTGGCTTCCCAGTGTCAGTGTTTGGAACCCATTTCTGGCGTGCTGAGCTGTTTCCAAGGCCTCTGTCTTAGACAAGGAAAGGCACAGTGGGACACCCAAAACTGACCGTCCTGGTCTGTCTGCAGAGAGGCTCCCTCACCATCACTTCCCATCCCCTTTCTCACACCAGCCCACTTGGTTTTTGAGGCTCAGAGTCAGCTTGTCATGGAGATGAGTCAGATGGAAAGTGATTTGGGTTTTCAAAATCTAAGTTTGCTGTAGCATTTGTATAAAATGACCAAGGTATGACTGGAACCCAAGATCCCAGTTCCAATCTCATCTCTTCACCTCTGTTGGCTTGTCTCTGTACACCAGGGATGTGGTGATGAGGTCTGGGAACACTTTATTCCACTGACCTTCACTGCAGGTAAAATCTGACCTAAACATTTGAAAATATCACCTGTAATTTCACTTCCTACAAATATTTACCTGAGCAAATGGTAACAGCTCGCATGCACATTTCTGGTATTCAGGTTTTCAGCCAGGCCTGTGCTCTTTAGTCTGTGAGACCCTAAATCCTTCACTGGTTTGGGCAGGTGTCAACAGTGACAGGTCAACGAGCCTCTCTCATTACCACAGGTTAAAAAGAGAGGATAAAGCTCACTCCCCTTGTGCTGTGCTGAGCAGGTCTCACAGCTGCAATCCTTCCACCCCGAGAGCACAAACGGATGGTTTCTATTCCTCCTCTGCAGGAATAACCACATCGACTAAATAAATAAATAATATCAGCACAACTGTGGGGAATGGGCTTTCAGCCTAGGCAAACACTATGGGCAAGATTCAGGCTCTGCTGAAGCCAGTTGCAAACCTCTTAAATATCTATGTGGAAGTCTGGATTAAATGTAATGATGTATCTGCTGGTTTCAGCTAGAAAAGCTGATCCTTTAGCTCAATGATAAATCACTTCCATTCACAGCTGGAGACAATCTCTTTCAACCCAGATTGGCTTATCTTCTCAATTCATTAATTTCCTCTCGATTTATCAATTGCACATGTGCCCAAAAGTTTACACAGGAAACATCTGGTATTCTGCAAATGAGGAATGCTAAGTGTCCGAGAGGAGAGATGATACATGTGACAGAATTGTGGGGTTCATTTGAAAAGCATGAATCTTGGCACAGGGATACATTTATTCACCCTCACTGATTTGAGATTTGAAGCCACTTTGAAATTATGAAATACATTATTATTTCTTGTGATGTTATATGCAGGTCTAGAACTTTTGGCAGGAAGGATGTTGCTAGAAATTGAATTTCTTGAATTTTTGTGCGAGGATTTTGCTTTTAGATGATAAACAGCAGGACTTGAAGGACTTCCTTTCTAAAGAGAACCCCAAGACACTGGGGACAAGACCTGTGGGTGTGAATCTGCCCCTGCTGATTTCCTCACAGATTTATCCTGGACAGAGAGGCCACTGAATGCAGCATAACAAACGTGGTCGCAATATTCAATTATGTCTGTACCTAAAATCTTTTGTGCTGCTTTGGCCTTAAATGTCTGAGTTCTTGGTTTAATCTGATCCACCTTTAACCAAAACACATCTCTGCTCCCTCTGCTCTCTGAAGCTGTGCAGGAGATGCTCTTCTGAGGGTGTTTCTCTCTTTAGCTGCCACTTTATTCCTGCACTGAGACAGATGTGTAAATCTGCCATAATTTTATTCAAGGTTTCAGGTGCAAGGCCTATGAAAGTGTATTTTCTTCCATATTTAAATCTATAAATCCTCAGGCTAAGGATCGTCTTGTTCTCCCTAAGCAGCTGGTGCTTTATGAATTTTTATGGATTTATTCTCGTTATGTGCAATACTTCTGTGAGGTAGGCAAGGACCATTTTCCTTTCCCACATCTAAAGAATCAAGACATATGGAAAAGAAATTACCTCACTGAGGATTGTTCAGAACAATCTGTGGGGCCAGGGGAAACATTCCCAGCTCATACAGGGCCTAGAAATGTTCTAGGAATGTGGCTTTTGGGACACCTCAGTAGTGATGAATCAATGAACATCTTTACCTCCTTTTTTCTGTGTGAATGAGTGAAATTAACTTTGTACTAAAATGCCAAAAATAAACAAGTGAAATTTTAATAGCCTTTTGTGAGTTAAGGAATTAAGAAAGGTAAAATAACATTTTTTAAAGTAATCTAGACTTTGTTTTATTCAAAAGGACAAAAAGGGACATACTTACAGGAGTAGTGTTCAATTTGAAATATTAGGTTTAATTCTATATTCACCTGAGAAGGAGAATAGAAAATGCCTATAATTTGGGCAAAAACATTTGTCAAACAAGATCTGTGAGTCAGGTCCTCACTGTTTACATCAGCAGTTATTGCTTTACATCTGGTACCTTTGATTTAGAAGGGGAAATCCTGCTGGAACTGAAATCACACCACCAGCCTTTGTCATCAGGGGGGACAAAATTTGACTTACGAGGTAAAAACAAGCAAGGAAACAGCACAAACATTCCCATGAGGAAAGAAATCCCAGCAAAACTGGGGTTCCCACCCCTGCTGTTTGATGTAAGGCTGACTGCAGATCTGGGCACCAACGAGGGTTAATAGACATTTCCAGTTTTGCTCGAGTCTAACTGCAGGACCTCGCAAGCTCCTTCAGTTCAAAAGCTCCAACCAGAACAATTCAGTGAACACAGGCAGGATCAAATCACACCTTGACCCAAGACAAATAAATTTGTACATTTCTGAAGCTCACTGGGAGGAGAAGTCAGGGCATTTTACCACTGAATATTCAGGATTGCAATTTAATAGCAGGTACCCGGAAACTCAATCTGGCTTAACCAAGAGAGGTTTTATTTTTATACCATTAAGAGTTAGAAGAGGATATAAACACCACAGAGGATTTATGTTTTTATGGGAATCCTGAGCACTCTTTAAAATCACTTCCCTTCCCTCTTTTCAAGCTAAGGCCTATATTCTATTTTATTAAAATTGTGTTTCTTGAAAATAGGGCAGGAGAAAACCCATATATGCTGTAGTTTGGAAAAAGTCCAGGCTGTGCAGTACCAGAAATCACATTTTAAAATGTTTACAACTGAAGACTAAAGTACACATAGTAATATATTTAAGAGTGCATTGAATTCACCACGTTTAAATTACGGAAGAATTTTTTAAAATAACTTTGTCCTACATTCACGTGTCTCTTGTCAAATGCCACTGTGTACCATGATAGAGATATTTATCTGTCCTTTATGGCACTTTAGGCCATTTGTTAAGTATTGCTGGATTCAATTTTGCCCTCACTTTTGAGAGTGCAGAGTCTGATGGAGACCTTGGCAGCAGCAGGAAGGTATTTCAGATGTATATCCATATGACTGAGGACAGGATTTGGGGCTCATGTAGCAGTAGTTAGGGTTGTACACAGCTAAAGATGAAATCATGCAGAAGACATCAAAAGTAAATAAATTTTTGAGATTAAGGTAATGTCACTGAGAAGGACCACAGTGCTGTTCACTCTTGGAAAAACTTGGAAACTTTACACTTGTCATGTGAAGCTGCTCAGACTCCGTTTTACTCTCCTGCTCCCTTGCTGTATAGGGCAAGGTCTCAAACACTTAAATATTAGAATACTAACAAATTCCCATTCTTAAACTAATGTCCTTGCCAGCTCAGCTGTGCTAGTTCAAATCTGAGAGCAGAGTGTCCAAAGCTGCTTTATGCCCAGTGCAAATATAGGCCAATAAATATTATGAGGACACGTATGTACAACCCCCCCAGTCTGGTGGCTCTAATTCCACGGCGTGGGAGACTGCAGCCAGACTGTCTGGTGTGGCAGGGATTAGGTGCTGATAACATCAGTCTGAGAGCAAAACCAGATTGCTGCTGTGGAGCACAGAGTGTGCCAGGGGCAATGGCTGCTCTGAGGCAAGGAAACAACATCTGCTCTACCTGGGGCTGCTCTCGCACTAGAGCCACTGGCCTAATTTCTTACTGAAAAGATCTGCTGAAGCTGAGTGCTTTGGGTTAATGGATGTTGTGTTCAGGACTCTGAGTATTTCAGATAATCAGTGGTATTACTGCATCCAGAATTTGTCCTGTCATTTCCAACAGGCATTTCCAGGAGACATCCAATGGGCTATCCCAGTCCGTGGACAATTCAGCCACAGTAACACAGTTTGACAGTGCTGCTCTTTGCATCACTGCTGCAGTTCTCAGAGCCAGCCAGACCCCCACACCTTGGGGGCAGTGCCAAGGCATGGCCTGAGCTGGAAAGTGACTTCCTAACATAGCTCAGTTTCCTAAAGCAGCTGAAATATAGGAGAGCAAAAGTGTTAATCACAGGTTAGTTTCTGGCAGACAGTGGGGAAGGAAAGAGGATGTCCCACTTTTGGCAGTGGTAAAGGTCTCAGTAGTCCCTGTCTAATGGGAAGCTGCACCCTCAGACCTGCTGCTCAGACCAGGTGCTGTCTCTTCTTGGTTCAGGTCTTTAGGATGTTGTCAAAATCCATGGCTACCAAATTGCAGAACACAGGTTGCCACAGCCATTTCATATGACACACACATTTGAAATCTGGTAGATCTACATGTGAATCCTCTTATCCCACAGAGAATTAGGGAAGGACTCCAAACTCTGGTGGTAGGATGCTGAGGCTGTGCACGCAGCAGGCTGCAGTCAGTGATTAGTAGGTCACAGCGTGTGTGCTGCTGTCACAGCAGATGCAGCCCAGGCACCCTGTGCCAGCTGGGGCTCAGCAACCCACGTCTGGAGAAGGTTCACTGAGCTGATACTGAACTTTCACGCACATTCACCCTTTAGCCTGTGTTGGATGCTCCTGCTCTGTCTGTCAGAGTTCCTGAAGCACAAGATGCTCTGGGAAATGTTATTCCTCAGGGCAGGCAGTATTTAGATGTTGATTTTCCATGTAACCAGAAAGCCTATGTCTCAGTTTCTGTTTTGCAGCCATATCCTTATTTTAGACCTAAATTTATCTATGTTTTAAACCAGCCTCGCTGTTATGCCCTAGATTTAATTCCCTACTCTTATGTGAGATTATTTCTTCTAGGAATACTGAATTGTGCCACTAAGGTTAGAGACAATGTTGCTTGTATTAGAGAAATGAATCCCAGATCACTTTAAGTTTCCTGCACTATTATTTTGTGTCCTATGTCTTATAAGCAATCTGAAAATAATGCTGGAATTTTAGAAGTATTTTATCTGCTTTTCTTAATTGAATTGTTCATTGAAGGTCAGCGACTAACACAGGGCCTGTCCTGAGCAGAGACACAGCCTCACTCTGTGACCCTGGAGCCAGATCCATGTGGGTGCATCTGTATCTCATCCAGATACTATTGCAGAAATATTGTAATATTCTGGGGCAAATGTGTCTGGATTTTGTGCTAGACTGCAATATCAATGTGCAGCACGTCATGCCCCCAAGTAAGAGCTTCTCAAAGTGTTTCTGAAGAGGCCTCACTGAACCAACAAACCTTCCCAGTCGTCTCCTGGCTCTAGGTGGCAGTTTGATATTTTCTTCTCATTATTTGATTTTAGTCCTTTGAAGTTCTCATCCACTAATTGCTCTCTTAAATGTTTTTAATTAACCAAACTTAATTTTTGCAAATACTGGATTTTCTCAATCCAAGTAAACCAGCTTAAAATAAAATAAAATAAGCCGAGGCTCTGGCAAAAACATTCAGGTCAGCCTTTCACTGGATAAATTGTATAACTTTGGTAAGGCTAGTCTCAAAGACTGGATCACAGTGCATAATATATTAAAAAATATTGGGAGAATTCCAGCATCTAGTATTAAGTGGGTAGTTGTAATTCCTGCAGGATAAAGAATGATAAAGAAACAAAATGCTTTAATCCTCTACAAATTTGCCTAACATTTAATCTGGCTACTAACCATATGATATTTCCTCTTTCAAGCAGTCTTAATTGTTCTTAATTCTAGTAATTAGGACTATAAGGGAGAAAGTGGAAATCATCAGCAATTAAGTTCATGTTTCTGTGTAAAGCCACAGCTCCTACGTGAGGAGCATATTCCGAGGTGGGCAGGAATTCCCCGTGTGGATTTGTGCTTTCAGAATCTCTCACAGCCACCACGCTGCTGTGCACGCCTGTAGCACCTCTCAGCCAACACCACAATCACAAACCAAGGATGATTTCATATTTATGAAGCCTCTAACAATCCGGAAGCAGAATTCCCTTATGCAGCATAATAAACCAGTAACCATGTTTTCTCTCCAATGGCTATAAGCATCCTCCTCATCTTCCCGTGTCCAGCTCCATCCAGCTGCTCTTCCCTGAGTCCCCTGTGTCAGCCAAGCCCCCGGGGCTCAGGCAGAATTTGTGCACACCCCTGACAGGAAAGCCACACACAGCCGGCTGTTACCTGTGCTTTGCTTTGGCTACACAGATCCCGCCCTGGAACCAGAGCATCAGCAGCTTCCCGGCTGGTTTGCAGGGCCAGCCCAGGGCTCTGTGCTGCAGCTGCCAGGAGGAAGCTGTTGGTGCCAGCACAGCTCGGCTGAACTGCTGCTTCCAGGGGTGCAGTGGGTGAGCACCGCTCACCGCC
Organism: Pitta sordida; assembly: GCA_013390025.1. Classification (NCBI taxonomy): domain Eukaryota; kingdom Metazoa; phylum Chordata; class Aves; order Passeriformes; family Pittidae; genus Pitta; species Pitta sordida. Next base: position 253,205 of record WEKX01009247.1, on the reverse strand, counting down.
CCAGTGCCTCCAGTGTCCTCAGCTAAATCACTCCAATTAAAGCACACTGTGCAATGATTTAACCAAATGGCAGCAAGTTGTGATGATTTCCTCATGTGGGAAGATGGAAGATGATCTTTGAAGGTCCCTTCCAAACCAAAGCATTCTGTGATTCTACATGGCCAAAGCTGCTGTCCTCTGCTCTCACATCCCTGCAGCACACACCCATTGTCACCCCTGAGCTCTCCAGGAAGGTGTTGCAGTGTACAACACAGCTACTGTGCACTGTTATCCCACAGGAGTGCTGGGTCTGCCTGCAAGGGGCTGGTGACCTGAACTGTGGAAAGGTCAGGACACTTAAGGAAGAGCAACTAAAGTGCTGCACATCAACCTCATCTCTTGCCTGTTGGTAACTTGTCTGTGTAACACCAGTTTGCCCCAAAACAACAGCCTTTACCAAAATGCCATAGGATGCCTTTCTGTGGCTCACCTGCTCTCACACAGCAGGCCAACATAACCATCCCATTTCAGTCTTCTGTTTCCACCATTACACAGCACTGCTACCCTTCGATTAAAATGCTTCTCCCTTTGGTTTAACAAAAAAATTGTCATTAATTATGTTACAGCATCTACCTCATACTTCTGTGTCTATAATGTCATATTAAGACCAAGAAAAAAAAATAGCAAACAAAAAATGCTTTTTCTAAGCCAGTGCTGTGCAGCAATTCTTTAACATAAAGTATGTGCTGCTGCTGCAGAGAGGAAATTCTGCAGCTCTGGAGAATATCTCTGCTCAGGCTGCATTTCACTGTATATGTATATAGCATATAAAAGAATAGGCTCTTCACATATAGTTAAATGTTGCCATGTCTTGGGCCTTAAGCAGGACTTTGAATTAAAAGTAAGTTTGTTGGAGAATTCAGGAGTTTCTCCTTTCATATGTATATGAGAGCAGATAATTGGGTCATAGGCTGTCTCTGTCTTCTGCCCCCAGGTTCAAAAGCTTAAGGTTGGAAATAAACCAGTCCTGAAAATTATCTTATTAGAATCATCACAGAAACCTTGATTCCCAAATACTGTATGGAAATAGATGACTTTTTACCTTTTTTTCCCAATTATATTTTGATTCCTTTTTGAAGCCTGTAGAGGGTGTGCTCTCCATTTCAAATTAGGATTGAAAGTCCTTTTGCAGAATAGTAGTATCTATAGATCAAACTGAAGTTATAAATTAGCTCCAGACATCAATGGGTGAAATGTTACAGTCTGATATACACAGAAAGTCAGAAAAATGTGAAAAAAAAATTGTCCCTTTTGGAATGAGAAGTCTATGAGTGTCACTGCAGATCTCACAGTAAAGAAGCTGTTGGCCTCATTCAGGCTCTTGTTCTGCAGCCTCAGAACCATATTAAAATGAAATTTAGCAGAGATTGTGCAGCTGTAATCTCGACTCTTTTAATCAGGAATGAGATCCTCTTTTTGAAAAGCAAACTGTCCTTGACCAAACCACTGCAAGGTCTGCACCACTTCCAATTTCAGTGATGGAAACATATTGGGGGTGCTACAGTTTGTGGACAAACTCACAGGAGTACTCAGAAGTCCCACAGCAGATTACAGCACCCAGGGGTCTCAGGATACATCCCTGTCCTGAACAGCTCATGATCTAAGTAGGGAAGACAAAATATGGAATGAAGGCATATTCTTTTCCCCAGTTAGCAGTTGGAGGAGGGAATGATAGCGATTGTGTTGGACCTGCACTGTACTCGTACTCTCTAAGAGGGTGAAGAACTAACCTATCATGGGAGACCCAAGACACAGTAAAAAGAAGTTGGTTTCAGTCCCATAGAAATTATTCTTCTATTTGTTCATTTTTAGGAACATGTTTCCAGCCAATCTTGTTGAGGCCACATTCAAGCAGGTAAGTGGCTGTATTCCTTTTACTGGTGAAAGAGGTGAGGCAGGACCATATGGAACATGTACCTTTGTAAGCACAAACCAGATAGAGCATATTACTTCAGATACTGTTGGTACTTTCAGCATTTAGGAATTAATCAGTCCCTTTACAGTACCCTTGGTATATGAAGGCAAAACAAAGAAGGATAAAATGCTCTCCAGTGTGAGCACAGGGTAGACAGGCACATCTGTGGCAGCTCCACCTCCTCCTGAGGAGAGCTGGAATATCTTTAAGAGCATCCAGTAACACCACACAAAGGAAGAACAGAACCATGTTCAATTAAAGCAACAAAATAATGTATTGGAAAATAATCTAATTACTCAGATTGGAATTCGGCCAGAAAACCTCATCTAAAAGTTCTGAAAGAGCAAGAGGCATGGCTGCATTTATTTCACCTGGGGGAATATTTCATGGGAACCTTTACTCTGGTGAGACAAAGAGAGGGGCACTGAGAGCCTCTAGGGAGTCATTCCCAATTATGTGTTTGCTGCACAAGGGTCTGATTAGAGAAAACTCTGATTTTGTTATGCTTATCCAAAAATTCAACTGCTTTTACAGATTTTAGCAGGACAGGGACAGAAGTTTTCCTTTTTTTCATGCTTGTCCCTTTAACATGCAGCCTTGTTGAAACAGTGCACTTAGGAGGTCTCATTAAACTATTAATTCCTGCTGGGATATTATAATAAAAACTGTTTTGTTTTGTTTCAGTATCGCACCAGGAGCATCCCCATCATTAAATCCAACAAAGCCTCATCTGAAAGCACCACTCGACGCATTATAATATATGGAGTCCAGGATGAGAATGGCTCCAATGTCCAGAACTTTGCCTTGGATATCACTCCCCCTCCTGAAGTGATTTACAAATCAGAACCAGGCACGAGTGATGGCATGAATGTGCTGGGGATTGTGATATTCTCTGCCACCATGGGTAGGTGCCAGACATGTTTGCTTTGCAATAATCCAAGGGTCCATGTAAGAGAAAAAGACTGGGGTCGAGTTGCTTGGTTTCTTACTTCAGCTTTTTAACCATTTCTATCTAAACATTGCGGGGGAAAAGGCAAGACTGTTACAGAGCTGTTTTCCCAACCCACCAGTATTCTGTTTCACTCCCAGGACAGTAGAAAAATCCCAGACAAAGTTTCAAGAAATTCTGAAATAAACAAGTCCATAGCAGATGTTCTTTCCAAAGCACAAGGAGTTACTGCCCTCCTAGAGCCCAGAACTCCAGGTGATTTCTTACAGGAATAAAGAACTTCCCACACTGCTGTTGGTTCAGAGGGCATCAGGCTGAGACACCTCCAGCTCTGCTCTCCTGGCTGGGTGTTTCACCCCTGCAGTTGGAAAGCCAAGAAAAACCTGCTCCCAGATTAAATCCTTGTCTAAACTTCCCCTCACCCAGCAGAACATTACTCTGGAACCTGCCCTGACTGTTGTCTTTACCCATTTTTAGTCACCTTTTACCACAGAATATAACGGTGTCTGCAAGAACCCAACTCAGAAAATGAGCCTCAGTGATAATTTGAATGAGTGATTGTTTTATGGGGTTTAAATCTGTGCATCTTCTGCTTTTATTTTTGATTGAAAAGTCTTGATTTTACTCTTGCTGTCCTGCAATGCTGATAGTTATATACCATCTAGTAGCTTGTCACAGTGGACTGTAAGAGCTGCTGTCTGACTTATTTGTTCAGTTGGAGGAGCTCACTGGTGCCATATGTGTTACATTATGCTTGTGGATTTGGACGATGGAATTTAAACAAACGTGCCAGTTAATCACAAAGTTCTGATGATTTTTATAAGAAAATGCTGATCAAATTTTCCTTATGCAAATTTATTCCTGGAAGTTAATCTGGTCAGCAGAGGTAGTTCCATAAAACATCTTTGACTGTGTTTATTATATTATGGTTCATACCAGCACGAGGGGTAAAAATTCAAGCCTAGAATTAGTGGATCTGTCTCTGTTTTTCAGTTTCCCCAGTGGGTGGTATTCCATATACAACGCTTCTGGAAACTGGCTGTCTCCCAGTTTGTAGTATTTTATATTCAATTTCCAAAGCACAATGTCACCACAAATACTATTCTAGTCAAAATGTATTGCATATGAATGAACTAATTACATGTGCTCATTAGGATCAAGGGCAATTTTACACTTCTGAGCACAGGAGACCATTCATTGTCTTCCTAGAACTGAATGGATGACTTTTACCAGCCTCCCTTGCTGGCCTGGGTTTCAAGAGATGGAAGCTGGAGCTGGTTTCTTCCTGGCTGATGTACAGGAAATATCGTAGCAGTGCTGTCCCATTCAGCACTGTCCTGAGTGATGGGTCAGTTTGGCAGCAAACCTGAGACACCAAACCCTCAGAACTTAGGGACTACAGTATTCCAGTCTGTCATTTTGAACACAGGATGCAGCCAAGAGTTTATCACTGTCTTCAGCTTTCTTCACCTCCCCCTGCCCAAAAAGGAAGCAATGAGACAGAGGATATGTGGCATCAGTATCTATGAAAGAAGAGCATCCTTCCAAAGTATTTATTGAAAAACAGTCTGTTGCTTTGCAGCAGTTTTGCTCACTTGGTCTGAGTCTTATTTGCACAAAGGTCTTTTTGCACCAACCAGCAGTAGGACAGGTATGAGATCCTACAGCTTCTTTAGGGTCCTTGAACAGCATAACATAATTAACTGTCTTTTTCTGAAGAAAAAGGTGAATTGTTTAGTAATCTCAGTCCAGGAGTAAATCCTGAGTGTGAATGACTGAGCTGCTTTGCCAGGCATGCATTCGACTGGGCAATATTCGACAGACAGAGTGTAAAGCCTTGATGCTGTGCTTTGCTACACTGCCCCTCTCCTCACTGTGTGCGGGGACTTCTGTGAGACAGAATGGCAGCACCAAGACATCAGGGATTTGTTTCTAGGAGGAGCATCCATTATTTGTTAATCACAGGGCAAATGTTTGCACTGAAATGAACCCTAGGACATCGGTGCTGCAGACAAGAGTCTGTCTGCACCAACACCACATGCCTAAGTATGACAGTGTTTTAAAGAGCAAATGGCACTTATTCCTATAAAATTAAAAAGACATTTCTTCTTTTTGGCCTTCTACAGGCTTAGAAGATAAGACTCTTGTAAAACTGCCACTGACCAGGCTAGAAAGGCTGATCTATGCTGAATGTCCTATTGCAATATGAGCAATGTGCTTAATGAGTGTTGTTTTCTGAAAAGTTCTAACATGAGCTGAATGTTAACAGGCTTACAAACCCACATCTTGAATGCACAGTTATTGTGAAATCCCTGGATGAGGCAGCTGACAGCCTCCCTCCCTGCCTCCGCAGGGAATTGCCCTGGCAGTGAGACCGTGGCTCACAAGTGCAGCTGTGGGCTCCGAGGGACAGAGCCCGGGCTCCTGCTCGGAGCAAGGCGGCTGCACATCTGGAGCAAGTGGCAGCACCCCCCACTCACAGCCCCTGCTTCCCCACAGCTCCCTGCAAAGGCTGTCTCACTCGCTGCAGCTCCTTTGGGAAGTGCACCCTTCAGCAATTAACTCGATCGCTTGCAATCCTTTCAGGGAGGGATGGAAGAGAATTAACTATAGGAAAATGTATATTTATATGCATCAATGGAAACTCACACTGTCAGGAAAATATATGGTTAGATGACACATCCCAGAGCTGCTTTCATTTCCTCTCTGAGCACTGGGTGCACATGTAAAGGGGTTTTCTTTGCTGTCTCCTTCACTGGTTTTGGCTTTTCTGCCCATGAATTTGCATTTCCTTGCCTCCCCCAAATTTGCAAAGCCTGACTGATTATGAGGGTTGAAAATGAAAACTACCGAAAATGAGATGGAGATTTCATTACTAACTCCCCATGACCAGAAGGAAACCTCAGAGCCTGGTTTTGCCTCCCAAGTGTCCCGTGGGTGCCGTGTGGTTGAACACAGCACAGAGGGGTGAGGCCAACTGCAGGCAGAGACAGCTCCCTGCACTAGGAAATGTTTCCCAGTTTGTCTTCCATGGATCGCTCAGAGCAGGTAAATCCATCCCAGGGCTCTATTAAGGACACAGGATTGCTGCCATGGGGCCAAATCCACAGCATGGAAGTTTGTGCCTCCACAGGGAAACTGTCAGGGAACTGCAAATGAAAAATAACCCAGACAGGGAAGAGAGCCTGTATGGAGCCAAAGCACAGGGCTGTGGCCTGGCTCCTCCCCACACAAGGTGAGGTTTTCATATGTCTCTAAACAGCACAAAGGACTATATTCATCCCACAGTGTCCCACTTAGTTCACTTGGAATTACAGCAGGGAAGGAAAGCACTGGGGCTTTGTGTGAGGGGACCTGAGAAACTGAACCTGGATTTGATTTGATTGCAGGTATAATGTTGGGAAGAATGGGGAACAGTGGAGTTCCTTTGGTCAGCTTTTGCCAGTGCTTGAACGAATCTGTCATGAAGATAGTGGCAGTGGCTGTTTGGTAAGTAACTGTTTTAATAAAAGAGTAAGAACATTTCAACAAAAGAGAGTGCATAGAAATCTCATAAACTTATTTCCAGGGAAATGAAAGAGGGTTAAGAACCCTCATCATTTGAAGGAAGATACACACACACACCCCCACTGTCCCTGTCTTGCACTGTCATTTGCACAGAGGCACCCTCCATGTTACTCCCAAATAACAAGTCATGGAATAGCTGGGTGGGGTGGGCTGTATTCCCTAAGGGCACTGCCAATCCTCGGGTGTGCCAAGAGGGATTATCATACACCCAGCCCACACAAAGAGAAGCATGGGGAGATGCTCAAACTGATACTGCCATCCCTTCGAGCACTGCCACAGGCCCAGTGAGAGCTGCCAACACACCTGCCCCCGGATCAGAGGAACAGCAGGTGTCTGCCAACAACAACTGTCAGCTTGGCATCTTCCCAACCCTGCAGAATGTCCCCCTGATGTGGAGAAGGGAACCACCACCAGCACTCAGCCTTTATTTCCAGCTATGTTTTAATCTAAAGCTCTTTTGGCCTCCATGGCTTTGGATGGAGCTGTGCACAGAAGCACAACAGTTTTCATAAAGCACCTGTGAAGAAGGGGTCCAGAAACTAAAACAAACTGTTCTTCTGCCTATTTATCTGCCCAAATCAAACTCCCAGGCAGTCCAAGAGCATGTCACATGTAAGGTGGTGTTTCTTCTCTGCCTTCCAAAGGCAACAGAAACATTTACTTAACAGCTTCCAACTAAAATCCATGAACATGTGCACAAACACGAGCAGAGCTTTGGATTCATTCCCCCTCTTCCCAGTAATTTACCTGCATTAAGCTAAGAAGTCAGAGCTTCCTTCTGAACCAAAACATTTTAAAGTAGTTCCTGCCCAGCACCATGACTGAGCGGGGCTGAGGAGATGGTTTTGCCAATGTTTTGGGCACATTCCTCACGTCTGAGGCAGAGGCTTAGTCTGACAGAGCACCGCAGCTGGCTCTGCTGCCTCCTGCCGGGCTGCACTGCTGCTGGAAGGATTTCCCAGCTCATACGGTATGATGGAAGGGAGCTGTCTCCTAATAATGATGTTCTGTTACTCAGGTATTTTCCGTTTGGTATTGTGTTCCTAATTGCCGGCAAAATCCTGGAGATGGATGACCCCTCAGCCATTGGGAAGAAGCTGGGTTTCTATGCCATTACAGTGGTGTGTGGCCTGGTGGTGCATGGGCTGTTCATTCTGCCAATGATGTACTTCTTCATCACCAAGAAGAACCCCATTGTCTTCATCAGAGGGATTCTTCAAGCCTTGCTCATTGCTCTGGCCACATCCTCCAGGTATCACACAGTTTTCAGACAGATGCAATAAAATATTTGCTATTTCCTTCCTGTAGCTTTCTCTCGGGAACAGCACATTTTAGTGGAGCAGATAAATCTGTATCTGAACGATGGTCTGTGTCCAATTCACTGGTACAAGTTTTAAAAACATGTCTCTCAACATTTGGAAGTTATATGGGACCCGTTTGACAATAATGTTTGTCACATTGTTTTCCCTCAGTTTAAATATGGACAAAACTTTTTTTTCTAAGAGGACTAGAAAATAAATAATATTAATAATAATAAAAAAATTGTGCTTCTACAAAGTGAATATATATGAGGCCCACAGCATCTGTGCTGGAGGAATGTATTGGAGGAAAGGAAAGGAAAGGAGTGAGTTATTGTTTCAGTACACAAAGTATTGGTTTTCCACTATGTTTCATGTTATAAGGTATTTAATAATGTAATAGTTTGGTCCAAAAAATGACCTTTAAAGAGCAATATACTGTGAAATACAAAAGCAAGAAAAATTACATGCTGGGTGGTGTTTAAACTCTAATTAGGTATAAAAAAAATAAGGCAAGCTTTTTTATTAGAAGATAAAAAGTTTTTAGCTTGGGTTGCTCTCACATCCCCAGCTTTAAGTAGGATGCTAATCTTGCACTCAAAAATGTTAGTGTTGGAAAAGGCTCATCAGGCTCACATTTGACACACTTGACTATCTGCCCTGCTCCTCTAGGAAGTCTCTTTCTAAAGAACTCTATTGCTGACAGCTCAGCTTTTTTAGTCTGTGCTATTCCAGTCATTCTCTCTTTTTTTATTAGGTATTTAGGAAAAGTTAAAAACACTGGAATCATGACAATTGTTTGCATTTTGGTTTTGTCACCAATTTACTGGTCCTTTACTGATCTGGAAGCTTTCAGGGCTTGTGCTTTTTTAAATAGCAATTTCCCACTCCTCTCAGGGCAGTTGACTATTTCTTCACTGCATCTCCTCTCCGTAGCTCTGAGTGTACGAAGTCACTTTACAGCCATCAACTGCTTCTTTGCAGTCCATAACACCTATAGTCATGTCCAGGCTGCTTGTGGTATATCTTGAGGTTAGAAATATTCCAATGCCTGTGGCATCAATCACAGGAATAGAATGAAATGTCAGACATGATATATAATCACCAAAATGCACAACCAGATATAAAAAGGGATTCAGGGGATTGTTCTACACTCGAGTGCCAAAGCTAAATTACTACTTGGAGGAAGTACAGCATTGGTGGGTTTAAGAAATTTTAGATCTGTTATGTTTTTTGTCTCAGTTACTTGTAGAAGCATAAGAATAGGCACACACTGCAGGAAGTGTGGGCAAGCTCTTTCCAAAGACCTGCACACCACAGTGACTGTCACTGCAAAGCTGAACACCCAGGCAACTTCCAACCACGTAGGATGTCTGTGGTTCATGCTGGAACTCAGCTCCTCGTGGGGAGAGCTGGACACCCAGGAAAGAGCCCCAAAACCAGCATGGGAAGGGCAGCTAGACAGGCATCAGCCAAAATCTCAACCTGCAGAACTGATGAGAGAGAGGTGTCTGTCTCTGCTGAGCCTCTTCCAGCTAAATCAGTCCGTACTTGAGGTGTTCTCCAGCCCCATTTCCGTATCCCAAGCTGATGTGAGAGTGTCCACTGGCAGCAGGGAACATGTGGGGAATCCAGATTTCTCTTAAACCTGTGCTGACTTAGACTCTCCTAGGCTCTGGTTCCCAGATGAGAGCCCACCTCCTGGGATATCAAATGCTTAGAGACAACTGTGCAAAGAATAATTACATATTTATAAGCCCAGAGGGTGTAGTTTGGGGACAGGGTCCCAGCCCCAGCTGGCAGAATAACCACCAGCAGGACTTGCTCCCAGATTTAGTATCTTTATTGACAGAAGTTAATGTACCACCAAAGTTCAGGTGAGTCCTGAGGAAAGTCTCTGGACATGCAGATTTGGGGCTTGAACATGTCTCATGGATTTAGAGTGTGTGTATTTTGCAAATCCAACACAGGCCCAGCATGGTTTGTAATGTTTTTCTGCTCAAACAGCAGTGCCTTGTGTAGGGAGAGCTGAACTTTTCACCTTCCCTGCACTGAAAGGAAGGGATGCTGCACATAACTGAGCAGCTGCCAAAAGAACATGCACAAGTAATTGGGGCTGGACAGGAGAGCTGCCTCTCCTGACAGTCAGCACATCTGTATTTGGTTAAATAAGACTTGCCACAGGGGCATTATATAACACTCATCATTTGGGTATTGGATTTTCAGATCATCTCAGAGGAGAACAAAGAGTTGGTTTTAAGAATACTACTGATGTGTTTCCTGAAGATGTTTCTGTGTTGGTTCATGTCTACATCTAAAGATAGAAAGAAAACCACAGATCAGTGTGCTGATACTCATTTCGAATAGTCTGCACCTGTGGGAAGCTTATTTTTAAAGATGAAAATCAAATTACAAGAAGTAAAAACAACACTACATATTTACAAAATGCTGGAATGCAACACAGTGGAACCTGAAAGCCACCAACCAGCCACCTCACAGCAATGGTTTTACTGAATCTGAACATGAGTTCACCTCATTTCCCTTTAGTGAAAGGTCCTGCACCCCATTCTCAGTGCCCTGATATTTCTCCAGGAATCCAGTTTGCACAGACCCCTGCCCTGCCCTGGGGGTCCAGCCCAGAGCTGAGGATTTCTCACCTGCTGCTTTTGTCCCCCCACCTCACCCCTGATCCTGTCCCCTCTTGCCACACTGACAAAGCACTATTTGGCCTGCAGGCAAAAATTCTTCTTGACTCCATCTCTCTTCATTCCAGTGGCAAAAGGGAATTTTATTTTTCTAGGTCATCTTTCCATATCATTAATGAATTAAAGCAGCATCTTTTCAGTTGTACATCCCTTCAAAAGCAATTCTCATCTTCTCTGAAGACAAATGATACAGCACGAGTTTTTCAGGGGGTTTGCTGCTTACGAAACACAAAGATTTGGCTATTGCACAGTGTAAATTAAAGGCAGATTTAGAACAGGGAGATGAGATCAGTTTGTTGGTTTTTTTGGAGCAAATATATGCATTTGAATGATAAGATAAACAGAGGAGGCTGACCAGCTGTTCCTCCACAGTGACTGGCTTTGTGGCTCACACCAGTAAGGGCTTGGCCTGATCCAGCATCAGCTTATGCTCAGCCTCTGCAGCTGCAGCATTTCATCCCAAAATTGAGATAAGACCCTGAAAATGTATTTTTAATTGCTGAAGTTAGTGCTGCAAGAAGATACCTCTCAGCTGAAAGCTTTAGGACAGTTGTTAAAAGACTTAACAGATTAAGATCAGCACTTCAGAGTATTTTTTCCTCCTAATAAATGTTAAATATCAGCCTTTCCTGCTGCTGCTCCACTGTTTAATACTAAATAAAGTAACTTTCAAGAAAACAAACAACCAACTTTAACTGGAGAGACAAATTAAGGCATTCCTTTGATCATGTATTTTATAATACTGAAATTATATATTAATATAACTCAAAAAATACAATAGAAACTTTGTTTTTCCTCGCCACCTGTAAGTCACCAACAACCAAAGCCTTCAATAAGACACATTTTTTTCTGGCATGTGCCAGATATGTAAAAATGAACCACCATTGAACAAGACAACCTCTTCTGGGATGCTTCAAATAACTTTTGTCACCTGTGCTCAGGGAAAGTTCATTTAGATTGAAGCCGGTGCTGAAAGGGTGCCTGTGCAAGGAAAGTACAGGAATCCATGACCTGGAAGTTCACTTCCATTCAAAATCTTGCACAACGTTTCATATCATCACTGCACTTACATTCTGCCTGTTTCATTTTTATTATAGTATTTTATTATTCGTTTTTATTATAGTATTTAACAAACAACATCTCATCATGTGCCCTGAAACTTTACTTCCACTGCCAGAAAATCCAAATTTGTGTCAAAGACACACCCGGTTCTGTGAGGTAGTGCACAAGTTGAACTGTTGGAAAGTGGAGTTCCTGGAAAAGCAGTGTCACACATTCTGTTTACAACAATGGAGATTTTGCTGGTTGTGTCTTTGGTATCACGGGATTGCTTTGCACAAATTTTGTCACATCTCAACCAAACTGAAACATGTCAGTCAGTAAAACTTTGCACATTTCACAGCTCAGCTCTGCCCTCAGAGCAGGCTCACACTTAGCTTTAATACTCTATTATGACAGTGTGGGTCAGGTGGAGAGGATTTGTAAGATTACCTTTTCCTCCTCTTTCTCCCCCAAAGAAATTAGACAGAAAAGTCAGTTACTAAAGGTAATCAGATTTCTGTTGCCTCTTTGCCCTTTCAGTTTATTTGCATCCTTAGAGAAAGACTTTTGTCCGGATTTTCAGGCAGTGACAGCCAGTTATAAAGTTATGGAAAGCAGAGATACCATAATTCAAACACAGCCTTGTCTTTTTAATTTCATTTCCGTTGCAGGAAGCTGCTTTTCCTTTCCAAACACTGTTACTTCCCTCAAATAGCAGCTTGCACAAATACAAAATGACAACTCCTACTCCCGGTAACATTTTTCTGATGCATTCCTGCAAACCTGGGGTTATGAGTTTGGAGTTTTTGGAATCTTTCTGTGCTTTTATAGGTGATTAGTAACAACTGAGAAAGAGTTTGCTGATCAAATGTGTTATCGTCAATGAAGAGCAGAGAATGGTCATTTTATCTATTGTATCTATTTGAATAGTCTCAGATACTGAGCACTATATTAAAATTAGTATGATAACAGGGAAAATATTTTGCCAGTTGTGTATGTTCTTCAGTGATGTTACTTATTTTCCATACAAACTGATGTGCCATAAAAAATACCCCCTCACTCACCTGAATGACATTTAAGTGCTCATCACATGTTAGTGAATGGGACACCACATGGTAAAATGCAGAATGTTACAAAAAGGCTGGTAAAATATATAAATAAACATATTTGGTTGTGTTACTATTTAAAATGTGTGCATCTTCTGGCAAATGAGAAAACTTATAATGATGGAATATTTTATTATTTGCCTCAGTGAAAACAAAAATCAGATTTATTTGTTTTTAGGGTAGGAAATCGAGGGTTAAAGTTTGGAAGGGATCAAGCTCATTTCAAAATAAATACCTGTCAGACAGTCTTACACCATTCCATTCTATTCCACACACATACATCTCCTTTACATTGTCCACATTATTGTATGACCTCCAATTATGTGGTTGTTTAATGATCACATGAGGAACATGGGCAGATCTGTCTCAGAGAGGAAATAGAATTTTATATTCCTGAATACAGGAGTTTGGCCTGTAACTTTTATTTTGAGATCTTTGGCTAAGCCCCTGCAGGAATAAGGTATTGTTTACATATGAGGTGGGCCTGGAAGGAAACATTTTTAGAATCCATGAGTTGCACAACAGTTACCAATAGTTATTAACAAGCTGCACAGGGTGTTCCCTTTCCTTGCATTTGAGTGTACAACACCACTTCTGTGGGATTTGTGTCCTTTTTCTTCAAGGAGAGAACAATATTTCTAATTTGGGGAAGCAAGACTAGGATTTATACACACAACTGTCCTTACCCTCCCTCAAGCACAGGAGCGAGTCACCCGGCAAGCGAATACCCGGGCAGAGCAGCGCTCCCCGGCCTGGAGAGGGTTTGCCCCAATTCATCACTCCCAAGAAATAAAACTAATGCAGCCTGTGCTTCTCTGCTGTCCTGCAGCTCAGCCACGCTGCCTATCACCTTCAAGTGCTTGCTGGAGAACAACCACGTGGACAGGAGGATCGCGCGGTTCGTGCTGCCCGTGGGGGCCACCATCAACATGGATGGGACGGCGCTCTACGAGGCCGTGGCTGCCATCTTCATTGCACAGGTCAACAACTACGAGCTGGACTTTGGGCAGATCATCACTATCAGGTAGAACCCCCAAACTCCACATGCTGGGATTTGCTGGCCTGAGACACTTACAGAGCTTGTATGGAATGAAACTCATCTTTGCTGTTTTCCAAGGATGCATTCCTTATAGAAGGGTGATTTGTAGGTCATGCAGAAATCAGGGACTGCAAAAAGTGAACTTGTACTAGTCCTGTCAATAGATCACTTGCTAGGATCAAAACAGTTTACTATTATTGGCACTTAAAACACTATTTTAAACTTCACATTTGTTTTCAACTTCAAGTCTGATTTGTGCCTTTATAAGAGAGGAAAAGGTTTAAAAATGCAAATTAGGAGCCCTGTATGAGATACCAGGGAATGGTGTGTGTTGGGAAGCAAGAGGGAAGGAGGATACATGCTACTATCAGGGCAGGTTTTCGTGAATACATCAGATCACTCAGATATCTTTAAAATGTCATCTCTGCTGCTTGTTAAAGCAGAAAACTTCATAACCAGCCATGCTTTCAGTGGGCACAGAGCGCTATGGCTGTGTACTCACTCCATCCTTGAAAGGCCTGTAATGGGTCCAAAAGAGCAGAAGATCCAGCTGAAACAATTACTGCCAGAATAACTCCAGTGACTGCCAAAGGTCTCCCGAGAGACTGAAACCTGCAGGTTTCCAGCAGGGAACAAATGATTATAAAAACATTCCTCATAGTCAGAGCCTTGTGTAACATATTTGAGATGTGCTTACCTACCCACCCATTGACCTCACCACTGCCCCGTTTGCACTGCTGGGCCTTGCCCGTCTTCTGCTGGACCTAAAAACCTTCGTGACCAGAAGAGGAGAGTCCTGAGACTGACTCCAGATGACAGCTGAGGTTTGCTAATGGGCTTCTGGCAGGATCTGGTTAGATTAGATGAAAAAGAAATAAATTGTGCCCATATGAGCTCTTGCTTCAGGCTCGTGCTCTCTTTGAAAACTGTTGGAATGACTCTGTGCTACAATTCAGACTTTTGTGATTTGGAATTTGGAGATTTTTTTAGCATGTGATCCCCAAATACGGCCCAGAGCATGAGCAGACACTTTGAAGTAAAGAATGGTAATTTTAAAACTGAAGGAGAAGCAGGGCGATGGTAAATGGAAAGAAGGCAAGTTCCAGCCTTCTCTGAGCAGAACCCTACTTTATCTCTTATCTTCACTCCCACATTAAGTGCTAGTACATAAGGACCAGGCGGAGGTAAAACAGTGGAATGAAAATACAAATAAAGATTGGGGAAAATCCAAGAAAGGAAAATAAATAAAAAGACTTACAAAAGAAGAAGGCAAACAGGAAATCAGAGTGGACTCAGTACCTTCAATATCTTAATTTAAATTCTAACTGTATCCTATAGGCCAAACCTGCTCCAGACCTTGATACTTTGGGACCTGGAGATTTAAAATTCAAATATGCTGAATGCCAGGATTATTTTGCTAGAGAGGAAAAAATATTTAAAAAATAATCAGTCTACTTTGCTCATAGTTTGCAAAATCCAGGCCAACATTTTCTATCATTGTGATTATACAAACATAGATGTAGCAGAGAAAGAGAGTAAAGATCCTATTTCCATCAACTGAAAGAAGCATCTGCATTAAGGTAAAAATGGAGTAGAATAGCAGGCGAGCTTGCCTGCACAATCTTAGTTTAACATTCCTTGTTTTGCTCCCAATTAAGTCATGAGACTTCCTGGCCTGAACTGACTTAAGAGGCAGCAGCAGTCCTGGTCAAGCAGCCAGTTCACAGCACTAACTGGAGAGCCTTCCAATGTTCATTATACTAGGGTGCCATACAAGTTAACTTTTCCAAAATGGAGTTTTAAGTCTTTCTCATTCCCCATCACACCCACATGCAAATGTTTGGGGGGTTTATTGCAGGAAAGGGCTCTAGCTGGAAATACTGATGCTGCTGTACTGATACACTGTGGCTGTAAGCAAGAGGCTGGATATCTCTGGATTTCAGTTTCCGTATGGGTGAATACTGTTACCATCATTTTCCATAGGAGGTTGATGAGGTTTAACTACTTGCCAAAGTCTCTGACACTCTGGACTGATGAATGCAGGGGATTATCAGTCTATACACTTCCTGTCATCCTTCTACAACTGTCAGCCTTTGCTTTTTATCTTTCTGCTGGATGGCCTAGCTCTTGGAAGTGGCTAGATGGGTGGAAATGAATATATCCAGTCACTTCTGCTCCTGGAAAGAGGAATTAAATCCCTCCCCTAAAAATAACATTAGGGAAAAAATGTTAAGCCTGCCGGGTCCATTCTTGCCCTGGTCTCCCATTCATTTCTGCTTGCCTGGCTCAAAAAACAATGTGAAGGTCAAATAAAGATACTTTCCAGAAACTGAAGATGCACAGTCACATTCGTGCTTGCTTCATATTTATGTAGTTCCAAATATGCAAAGCCATGTGCTGTGCAAGGACTTCTCCCCTGGCCCAGCCTCCTTTCCCTTGGCCTGAGCTCTTTGTGCTGGATTGCCCTGGGAGGATTTGCCTGGCACGGGGATTGATGCCAGGTGAAGTAGAGATGGGCAGGGCTGGCAGGATGGTGGCACACAGCCGTGTGGTGCCATGGCCCACAGGGAGCAGACACAACCCACTGCCTGGCTGGGCCTTTGGCTCTGCACCTTTGATATGAAGACATGCCAGAACTGCCCCACCAGGGCCAAGGATGAGAGTGAGAATTTAGCCCTGGGCAGACAGTTTGACCTGTTTTGCTCTCTCACCTGGACTTTCCATCCACAAAACACTGGCACTTCCATGCAGTGGCTTGTCTAAGAACACGGGTTAGGGAAGTTCCTGTAGAAACATGCTGTGGTTTCTTGCAGAGCAGGCACTGAAGCTTATTCCTTTCTTTCTTGGTTGAAGTATCACAGCAACAGCTGCCAGCATAGGAGCTGCAGGCATCCCACAGGCTGGGCTGGTGACAATGGTCATTGTCCTCACCTCGGTTGGGCTCCCAACAGATGACATCACGTTGATCATTGCTGTCGACTGGGCACTGTAAGTAACACTGAGCTTTTCAGCTTTCCACTCTGGCAACTTTGCTAAAAAGGCAAACGGGCTCCAGGGGTGTAGTAACACAGATATCTATCAAAGGCATAGGAAGTGATTGTGTTCTTGCAATGGTGCTAATGTGGCCTCAGGTTTCATGTTCTGCTGATGTGGATGTTGTATTGAAATAGACGGAAATTGAAAAGATGAGAGTCCAGGTGAGACTCGGAAATCTGACCTGCATGGAGAGGCTGAAGAAGTGGAGATCATTTAGTCCAAAAGCAGAGCAGGCTGAAAAGGTCATCACAGCAGCTTCTTACTTTGATGAGATTGTCCTGAGGAGCACAGTGATCAATGTTCACGTTCACAGGGAGGGAGCATGAAGAAGCACAAAGTACCTACATTAACTCAAATCCCAGGAAAGCTTCACAATTACATTTTTTTTTCTAGAGGGATAGTCAGGCAATGGAAGTGGCTGCACCTATCTAGGCTGGAGGATGATCTTCCTGAGAGGTTTAATGCAGTGGCTAAAACTTAACACACTCAGGATAAAAGAGATTAGTGTCACCCATTAAAAATTCATAAAGAGTGGTTTATTGAATTCTTATGTAAATGTCCATGAATCTATCAAACAATTTTGAAGAGTCTAGGAGGATGAATCATAAAATACTGGTCCCTAGCTCATTACAATTTCAATTAACTGCATAACTAGTATACGCATCCACTAGGAAATCATCCAAATTACTTTTTATTTAGTATATATATTAATATATCTATATAAAATATATCTCCTTTAATACAGAGTCTTATTACCTCAAGGCTCTGGGTAAAAATGTGCTACAAATCCATTCTGTTATATATCCTATTTAATTCAACTTTAAGCCACCGATTCTTTGTACACAGAATTGTGAGGAAAATATTCCCTCCTCAGTGTAATAGAATATGATTATTATTATTATTATTATCATCAATAAGAGTCACGAGTCTTGGGTTGTATGAATATTTTAAGACTGCATTACAAAAGCCTTTTGCCTCTGTATTGCTCAGTTTTCGCCCAGGTCTTGCAACATCAACATTTCATTGTTTTTCCAGGAAGTCTTCCAACGTATATGGGAATTATGCTTCTTTTTGTCTTACACAACTTTTCAAAACAGCCGAGAGAAAACTTCAGGCTATAGTTCCAGATGGTATTAAAAAGCGAGCAAGGAACAGACCCAATTTTCTGTCTTTTGCAGATGACCTTTCAAACAAAAAGTATATTTCTGTATTTCTGCACTTGGTGATTTTGAGAGTCTGCAGATGCAAAGTGTCAACATGGTTGACGTGGTGAATATTTCCAGTATTAGTTTTGCAAGCACTGGAGTATGAAGAATGCCCAAAGAAGTCTTGTTAGATGATCCCACCAGACTGAAATAACCATTGCAATGCACTCCTTCAGGCAGCCAAAACATCTATATGACCTTCACACCTTTAGGTAGTGCTTAGAGACATAAAGAAGAGAATCAAAGCATTTTTCACCTAATTTATTAAACATGAGGTGGAAGAGCTGCATCTTTACTCATAGGTATCATCTACAGCTCCAATACCACTGGAACACCTCACTCACGTGTCTGCACTGAAGGGAATGTCACCAGGAGCAGCTTGGCCTCTGTGTGTGTGGTGTGGTTCTACTCATGGGTGGTGCAGACTACTCCAAACACACAGGATCACGGAATACAACTGGCCCAACAACATGCCAGGCAACCCATTTTTCTTAAAAGCTTCAGTGTGAATTGTTTCCCTGGAAAAACCCCGTCTTCAGGAAACACAATAATCAGAGCTCCAAAGGGAGCGTGAACTCCTGAGCTCCTACAGCCTCTTCCCTGCCACTGCCGACTCTCTGCACAATCCAACATTCACAGCACGGAACAGCTTTCCAGGAATCGGAATCTGATGATTAACCAAGGAAAAAACAGTCATTGTGTAACAAGAACATTTATCAATATGTGGTGTAACAATATTTTTCTCTGCATAACATGTTCCTGTGGGAATTTTCTTCAAGGCAATCCCCAGAACCAGAACAGCAGGGACTAGAGAAATTAGAAACAAGAGTCGGACTGGGCCCTGGAGTCCACAGCCATGACCAGGTGTAGGCTGGGGAATATTGTTGCTGAAGGTACTTGCAGTTGCACGTACAATTTGGGTAACTGCACACAGAAATAAGCTTTCATGCAGGAACTTTATGATCATCAAACAGGCAGCTACATAAACATTTATATGCACTGAGAACCTGCCTGAAAAAAAATCAGCACAGAGTTTCAATTCTTTTCTATATTAAGATACAGGATCAGAACTCTGGGCAATGTTGATATTGGACCGTCACTGACTTCAATAAGCCAAACATCTGGAGATTTCTGAACCTCCATTTTATAAAGTACATTTATAAACTGAGTTACTAATGTGACACAGTTTTCAGATGTATATGTTTTTCTTGGAAAAGCTATGATATATTTCAGACTTTAAAGCTATTTTGTCTATTTGAAATCTCATCAATTTTAACTAATAGATTCCAGGATGACTCAAGTGTAACATTTGTCTATGAGAGACACTTACTTCTGTGGATTTACATCTGTATTTCAATACATTTATTTTTTAGACAGAAGGTAAACATGGAAGAAATGCCAAAAATGAATAAATGAAAAATAGTTAAACTATATATATACACAGTACTGTCAAACATGCAAATTTAAACTGGAAAAGGTAACTGAAAATGAAGAATCTTTAAGAGCTACTGCATAGCCACTCTAAAAGCCAAAGTCACCATCAAAGCCAACTTTTTCAGGAATGAATGTGATTTAGATATGGTCAGTGCCTGCTGTAGCAATCTTCTGAATAATTGTGATTGTATTCTGCAGATTCTACCAATATAATAATCCTCCTAAGTAGCACTTTGGTTTCTGAAATTGGGACCTTGATCACTAACAGAAGGTACGGGTTGCACTGGCTGACCTCTAGTTTTACTGATCTAAGACATCTGCAGCCTCCAAATCAGGCCACATCACTGGACCTTACCATGTCACCTCAGACACAAATGCAGCTGTGATCTCTCTGTGACACCATTTCAGTCCAGATCAGCTTGCCTGTGTGGGGAGGCATCACTGCCCCACTTAACTCAGTTACAAAACAGCGTGTGGCAGCACAGCACACAGCCCAGGAAAGGCTGGAAAACCCAAGTGAGCTGCTCAGTAACTGGTGACTGTCTGGTGTCAAACTCCGTACTATCATTTCTAAACTTTTTAGCTCATAAAACCAGCAAAACTGGCCTTCAGCTGTAATTACCACAGCAATGAAGGCACAGGAATTACGGAACCCAAAGAGCCAACAACTTACCAGTGCTATTTCATTTTCCAGAGACAGGTTTAGAACAATGATCAATGTCCTGGGAGACGCGCTGGCTGCTGGGATCATGGCCCACATCTGCCGGAAGGAGTTCATCAAGGATGGTGATGAGGTAACTGTGCTGTGAGCCAGGGTGTGCCAGCATGTGCCATGTGATGGCACAGAACCTGTGAGCTCCCACCTTTGGTTCATCTAGTTTATAAAAGGTGTTCTAGGAGAGAATTGGGCAATGTGCTGCTTAGCAGGTGGGGTGGAGGGATCCCTTTCCATGAGGTCATGCACAAGGCCATTGGGGCTCAAGGCTTGTGTGTGGCACTCTGGGGCTGGGGACAGGAGGAGCATCCTGCAAACGTGCTGGAGCTGCGAGTCCCACACTGAGTACCCAAGTTCTGACTGGCCAGTAATTCATCCTTCTTCTAAGAATGTGACCAGCAAAAGTAGGGTAACAAATGTCCTTGACCACTTGCGTGTAGCAGGAATAAAAAGTACCTATGTATTGTATATTGTATATCTTTTCCAGACTAGTATAAACACACTACTCCATTCCAGACTTCATCCTCAGGCATGCTCATGCCTTCTACATTTAGTACAAGTCCCTCCTTACATCTTTGTTTTTCCTTCTCTCAATCTTATTTCAAACACCAGACACACCTCTGTATTCTGCCCCTGCCTCCTTCCACTCCTGTGCAGTTTTTCCTTCCTCCTTGGCATGCATCATTCAGTCTTTCCTTGTAACAGGAACTCCTCCTCACACCCTTCCTCCAAATCCTTGAAAAGGAGATTCCTAATTCCACGAGCCCCTCATGTTTGGAGGTGTTAATCTCCAACCATTTCAGCTCACGGCAGACTCTCACTACCTTCCTTCCACAAAGATGGAAGAGTTCATGCAGGAAAGTTTCTTCATTGGGACTAATTTCCACAGGGTGTGTTTCATTTCTGTGCATCATTTGTAGTATTCCATACAAATAGCAAAGTTTTATTTCTATCATTATTTCTCCCATTCTGTAATCTTTCTGGTCAATCCTATTCTCATGCCTTCCAGCATTCATTTAAAGCTCCTGCTCTTTCAAGCTGTATAAAGACAGGCCGTGTCCTCCTGCAGTAATTACTGGTGACAGGATTAGGCCCGAATATATGGGCTATACATGCATAGCTGCAAAAACCTAAACATACAACCTGTTGGGAAGGTGTGTCATCCATTACAAAGCCAGAAGTGTTGTCTGAGCTCCTGCATAACACAGGGCTCCTGACATTTCAGTGCTGCATTTAGAACTCAGTTAGAACACAAGGAGAAATGTTTCAATAATATAAAATCCCTCCTAAGGGATTATTTAGTCATCTGTGATGAGATTTTTCTTTGAATCATGCTTTGTAAGTGTATTAAAATATACTGCTGGTCTGCCATACATTTTGGCTGCATAATTTGTGCAGTTAGTAATGAATACCCAAAGGCCGTATTTTCTCAGCTGCAAGCCCACCTCCTTCCTCTGCCAGTATTTACGTCTTACTTTCCCCCTCAGAATCTGGTTTGATTTAAAGAACACTTCAATATTTAACTTCTCAATCAGTTAATAAAATCCTCTCTATTTCTTTTGAAACAGTGCAGACTCAAGAGACAGGTGTCAGTTTATTGGGTTAGAAAAAAAAGCAGAAGTCCCAACAAATGAAATACTGGTCTACGTAACTGCACTTAAAGAGCAAGCCCTGCCCAAAGCCCAGCATACTGGTCACTGAATGTCTGCACCTTTTGGACTTTGCCCTAAAATTCTAGTCTCTATTTACCCTATTTCTACCACTTTACCAATGGCAAGCAGTTGTTACTGAAAGTTAGACTCATGACAGAACTTGTGTTTTTACACAGAGACACCTTCACTTTGTGCAGACGGTGCAAAGATGCCTTAGTGTATATGAGAAACAGCTCCTGGGAGTCTGTGGAGGCTCCAGATAATCCTGGTGAATGTAAAGCAGCCCACAGGTTTTCCAAGTAAAAGTTCCCTTCCCGTTGTATACAGCAATCAGTGGCAGTATTCCAGATCTTAATGCTTTTCACATAGGTGCCATTGATCTGTGAAACTAAGCCTGTTAACGTCCATCAGATCGTGGCTTACCAGAGGAATGGCTGTGTGAAGACCATGAATGAGTCTCGTGGACCAGAGACAGTGAAAGGGTTTCAGCACCATATACCTGTACAAGTGGAGCAAGAAGAAACTCCAGTGGAGAATCACACTAAGAAATCCAACAGTAAAGACCACTGCACTATTGAAATAAATGAACTAGAAACCAATGTGTAACTGCTGCTCTCGGTGGTGTCTCACACCCCAGGGACCTGATACCCAATCTCTACCTCACAGCTGGAAGAGGGACTCTTTGCCTTGAACAGGAAAGCGTGGAATTATCGCCACCCTGCTTGTACTGGAGCTGAGACCAGCTGTGAATGTCAGGACAGGCACACAGCTTGAAAGAGACATGGGCTTCTCTAGGTGGAAGATTTTAATACTGAAAAATTAACTAATGGACAACTACTGTTTTATTCTGCACTCATTTGACTTCAATATAGTATTTGACACTCCTTTGGCTTCTTTTTTTTTAAAGGTTTTTCTATTTGACCCTTTTTCATTTTCTAACCAAAGCCTTTTTTTGTGAATCTCAGTAATTACAAACACTGTATTTACGTAGAATCTTTGCTCTGTGAAAATGTTACACCAAAATTGCTGAAGATACCAATTTTGTCTAATATTCACTAAATATAGAGTTTGTGCTTAGTCTTAGAAGAGCAATAAGAAAATCACACTGATTTCCTGGTCTCAAGGGGTTACACCTGTTACCAAATACCACTCCAAGGGGAGGGGAAGTGAAGTGTGCATTTGTGCAAGAACAGGCATTTCTGATGAGCAGCCTTCAGAGACAGGATTCGAGTGTGGCACACACAGAATTCCTGGGTCACTGCAGAGCATAGTTTGCCTTCCAAGTGCCAGATTTATGAACCTTTTTTTAACCCAGCTCCTCAGTGCAGTCAGGGCCATGCAGATGCCGTGGCAGAGGCGAGGTGAGCCCTCATCCATAAGCACTGGTGCTAACGTGTCCTCTCCTGTACCCGCAGCTGTTCTCTGTCAATAGGTACAACCTCAAAGCTCAACCTCCTGCCCCACGTGCTGCGCCCCAAGGGCAGACTGAGCTCAGGCTGGAGGGAGCTGAGGGATCACGGGGTTTGGTGAGCAGTTTGCTGTGGAAAATGGCCTGTTACTTCTCATAATCCACTGGTCGATCCACATCGACAGTTACTCCCTTTCCACCATCGACAGAATCTTTCAGTCACAGTAAATCTGCCGAATATGTTTCCAATGTTTGTGATATAGAACATTTTTAATAAACCTGCCATTTAAAAACGGGCTGTCTGTGCAATTCTACTACTAGTGTTTTCTTATTTCTCTGCCAAAATGGAGAATGGAAGCGAGGAGACCTTTTAAAAAGTTGGGATTCGATCCAGAGATTACATACCAGTTCATACCAACACACTTGACATATTATATTTAGCTATTTGTGGCATAACAGTTTCAGATAACGTGTCTGGTATTCTAATATGCCTCTCTCATCTGCAGAGAAAAAATAATCTGGTCAAAAAATAATCCAGTCACCAGAAGCAGAAGTGCTCCATGCACATGATTCACGATTTTCCTGGGATGTGCATATTCACCTCTTCTTTGAGGGCTCCTGTTCAGACTGTTTCTTATGTCACGCACTAATTACTAATTACAGTTAAATTATCAAATAGTAAAGCCAGAAGAAACACACATATGTCTGCTTTATCTGTAATTCTTCAGAGATTCTGTCTTAAGTTGAAAACATGTACAGTTGGTAACTATTTTCCTGATATGACACTGAAGTGAAAACAACACAACACAAAACACAAAGAATAGGGAAGAACTGCAATGATTCTGAGCAATTTGCTCCAGAACAAATCCTGTAATGGACCTGCTCTGCAGAGTGTCACTAAAATGAGTGATGTGGGAGAGCAGAGGCTGGTCTGTGCCTGTCTGGATGGGCAGAAGCACAAACTGACAAACAGCATCTGATACTTCTCCTCTCAGCAGCACTGGCAGCTGCCAGAGATCCCCTTCATCCTTCCCCTGCTGTCCCTTCCGCCCTGCACTGCCTCCCCTCCTCTCCCAGCTGTACAGACCCAATTATTTATGAGGCCAGACAAAGGATCAGATGAGAAGTATTTTTAATTCAAACCAGCTCACATATGTTTTTTAGCACACTCCTAACAGACAGTTGTGTCAGCCTGAGGGGAGGGGTGATGCAGGGACAAGATCAAGCAGCCAGGGATGAAAGAGGGGAGGGCACATGGAGGGGGCAGGATCTCTGCATGCCCACTTTGCCCACAAAAAACACGACAGAAAGTTTCAACTTCAGAGTCAATTGCAGCTCCATGAAGTGATAGGATAATCCTGCCAGTTTACACTCTATCAGTTTACACTCACATCACACAGATAAAAATGACGAAGAAAGAGGCCAAGGAGAACCAAGTTTTGGAGTAAGTAGTTCTGAACTAAGTGTTTTTAGAGAGCCTGCCCACACACCTTGCCAATGTGCCATGGTCTGCCAAGCAGAAAGTGCTGCTGGCCTCACCACCACCCTCTTCTCCAGCCACCTACAACCTCTGGCTGACTACAAAGTGCAAATCCTTTTGCCTGCTTGCCTGGGACAGCTCACTTGGTCTGACATTCAGCACAGTCACATCCCAAGAGTCTCAAGGCAACTCTAGTGCTTATGAAGTGACTTCTACAAGAACTTCAGCTGAGATAAAGCATCAGAGACCAGAATTGGTCAGCTGTGCTGCACAAGTCCTACACAACAAAAAACCCCTAATTTTGCCCATTAGTTTCTGGCAAGCAGGTAATGGGGAAGGCACAAGAAATGTGAAGGCACAAGCAATCAACAGGCTCTTTTAAAATTACTTTAAAAATAGTGCATTCAAACCCTATTCAAAAAGCGCCCAGTTTTGCTCTGCAAACTTGAAAAGCAAAAGCATTATGGTTTCTATATTACAGTGTTTGGATCTTTAAAACTTGGGGTTTGCACCATTATGTGCCCCCCCTTCAGCTGGGAGGAAGGCAGTGGTCCAGTTTCTCACCTGGCATTTATCATTTGTGGTATGAAATGCTGTTAACTAGAGGCCTAAGGCACGTTGGTTCTTTGATCTGGTGAATACACGTTGCTTAGTGTGTTGTGACCTTGACCAGAGCATGACTGCTCCTGCAGCCACGCTGTACCGAACACCAGGCTGGGGAGAGGCAAACACTGAAGTTGTGACTGCTGTTACGGTATTTTTTCCTCCACTTAGCTGTTTTCTGTGTCTCGTGGTATGCGTTGTCAAGCAGCTGATGCACAGTGCAATTAGGCAAGCAGTAGGTTCCCTAACATATTTGTATGCACGGATCTGTTCACATTTTCCAGCTATAATCACACTCCCTTCCAACAAAAATAACAAAGCTGTTGATTACCAAGTTAGAGTGCAAGCTTTGTGTTGGTAAATATGTTTCTCCTACTTTCAGCACATAAAAACAAACGTGACATTTACAGTCTCAAAACTTTTATATTAAAATAATCAATCAACCAATCAATCACTAATTACAACAGTTTGCATGGAATATTTTAAAGCATATGTGGAAAGAACATATTTCTTAACTGGCAACATTCAATCTTATTTTGAAGTTACCTCCCCCCGTTAAAAGAAAGGGAACTGAGGCGATTAAAGTATAGACAAGGCACACTGGGGAAGAGTCTGGAGGAGGGAGAGAAGTTAATTAAGCAGGATGGTGGTGCATTGTCTACAGCTATGGAAGCAATAATTTGGGAAGTAGCTCAAATTAACACATACTTATCAGAGGCAGTTGTTTTATGCTTGTTAATTTGCAGCTGGATTGCTCTGACGATACCGCTGAGAGGAGAGAAGCCAGTGCAGATTGCTGTGGCATAAAACATCATCAAAGACATCAAAACAGGTTCTTGAGGATTTTGCCAATGCCAAGGCAGTTTTCAAGTGAATGGCTGTAATAAATCCTTGTGCAAGAATTAGAACTGGGAGAAAGAGGCACAACCCGAGCACTTACACATCCTGCTGACTCCCAAGAGCTTTTGGCTGCCAACCCAAGTATAAAAGTTTATGGAACTAATACAGTTACTCATATTCTCAGCAAGCCTTAATTGATTCCACTTGAATGACTTAATTGCAGCCAAGCTTATTTGTGCCACCTAAATCTGCCTCCCAACATGGAAATAAGATGATCGAAATAATTAGCCAAAGCATTAAATTGTAGGTGCCCTCTGTGCTATCCCAGCAATTCTGAAGCCCTCAGAATACAGTAATCCTGTGACAGCCCCACTTAATGAGCTTTGCTTTCAATTCCCAACAAAATCAATTCCAGTCCCTTTGTAACAACAGCAAACTGATTTGTAATAGTACTTTCAAAGCAGACGGAAAGCTTCATCTTCAAGCCAGATGGATGGACACTCTTGGAAATGACCTCAGTCCTTTCTGTGCTTTCCACAAAAATGAGGTAACTACCAGCAGAAGGTGGTTGATGTGTGCAAGCAAAATGTGTAACCTGGGAATTGAACTGGATCTGGCAAACCTGAGCAGCCTTTGATGTTGCCCAGCCAAGCCCTCCTGTGTCTGTGCTCGGCTGAACCTCAGGTGTGTTTTTCCAGCAAGGAGCTGTTCCCTCACACGGGGCAAGGAGCAATTGCTGCTTTTCCTGCCCTGGCTCAGATCACAGCTCCAGCTGGGGACTGAGGACAGCCAGGAGAGAAAGCACTGAGGTTTAATACAGGGGTGCTACTGTTGTCTGTACTGCAGTGGCAGGCATCATTTTGCAGTAATAATGGCTGGAAAATGTCTGACTGCTGCATTTGGAAAAGAGGCCCCAGAACAGGCAAATCTAATGCGTCTATTCACTAAGGGCTGAGCTGCAAATGGAATGTACATGTATTAAAATTCTCACTTTACCCTGTGATTTCACTACAACTAAGGAGGTGATGGATGCTCAAAACTGCACTCCTCTTTAACTGCTTTGGAGCACACTGATTGATACTAATGGAATTTGTAAGAGGGTTTGTCCCACCAAACCCCAAATGGAAGAGATCAATAGGGCAGGAAGAGTGGTCATTGCTTAACGTCAGTTCGTTTTTCACTTGGGCTTCTCATGTGATCTCATGGTGAAGTAACCACAGGAATGCAAGGTTTGCTTCCCATCTGTAAACAGAGAAAAAGTCCTTTCCTGATTCAACAGGGTGATGCATGGTAAGGATAAACGAGCGGAAGACTGAGACAGTTATGTAACACACTAAAGAGGACTCATGATTACCCTGGATAAGCCACTTCTCTCTCCCTCTGGAAGCACAGGATCACTACTCACAATATTCACAGAATTGCCAGGTTTCTGTTTGAAGTGACAAAACCTCAGACTCCATCATTTATAAAGTAGCAAGAGTTGCATCCCCATTGCCTAGAAGATGGTATACAGGAATGGATTTGGCACATCTGAGATTTCTGACAGATTCATGTCACAGGGTATTTTAGGAATTTTACAGGCTGTCACAGTAAAATCACAGCAGTCTGTTTCTGAGACAGTTGTATTTGGGGGAACAAGTACAGAAGGCTTCAGAAGGACAAGATGGTGAGTATTTCCAGGGGAAGAGGAAGAATATTCAGCCACTTCTGCAATAGAATCCAACCTCTTTCCCTTGCTGGCTCCCAGGTGAGGAGGTGCCAACAGCTGGAGGTGTGGGGAGGGAGCCTCTCCTCACAGAGGCCCTGCCTGTGGATGGCCACTAAAGGCAAGTCAGTGTCCCTTCACAGCTCTCCTTCCTTCCAAACCAGCACAGAACACTCAGTCCAGCACGAGAACAACCAAACGCTGTTCCTGAAGTCATGACAAAACTCCAGACTTCCCACTCCACAGGTGTGCTCAGGTCAGTCACAGTTGTGCTTTTCATGTTCCATCACAGGAGTTTTTGTCCTGCAAGGCACAGAGTTCTGCATCTGTTGCTCTAAAAGCAGTCACCTTTCATCAGGGAGAGGTGTCTGCATTTCATTTAGGAATTAAATGCACGCTTTTGTGTTTCTGCACAGAAAGAGCTGAAAGCCAGGATGCAAACCCACCACGTGAAACTCACTGCACTTAATTGTCGCTTTTGAACTTTCCTAATAAGGATTTAATATCTCCAGCTCCCTCTCCCCCCCCTCTAAAAAAAACCAGGTATTTTAATAAGATGGAAAAAGCAGGGGAAGCAAAACAAGAAGCGATTTATGTTCACAGATATCTCACATTACATCTGCTACTAATACTCTATGGGCTAAATGGCAAAACCAAAAGAAAAACGAGACTGACCTTGAGATTTTCATTATGATTTCATTGCTTCTAGTGGTTTTATTGGGTTTTACCACTAGGGTATTAAAAACATGTGGAAAGTATAGAGAGCTAAGTCAAACTGAGCATTTTCAACCTTAATCTTTTCCATTTAAACACTTTAAATATTTCTTTAATGTTTCATGAGTTTTTCTGAAAAACAGACTCAAACTACAGAGATTTGGGTAGCCTACATTGATAGTTCAATCAGTAAATGTATAATCTTTGTTTTAGAATAGATCATCCAGTCTTCTGGATTTTTTTTTAATAGAAGAAAGCACTCCTCTGACATGAAATCCTTCCTGACCAAATATCTGGGGAGGGAGGAATCAGGATGGACAGGAGGGTATCAGTCCAGCACTCTGGTTCAAACTCTAGCAGGAAGTTTTATCCCACTGCTGCATTGGAATTAAACAAAGCAGAGATCTGCCACAAAGGAGAGGTCTAGAGTGCTCTGTAAGTAATCAAAGTTAATTTTAGTCATGTATAAAAGATATATGTGTCTTAAATATTTTTTAAAGTCAATTTGTGTAATGGCTGTCAGCAAGCACATAATTATATCCCAAGTAATCAAAGCATGAGTCTCATTAATTTCTCATACGCAACTGGAGCTGAGCACATTGAAAATCAAGATAAGTTTTTATCAGAAGCAACATTCTCAGAAGTACCATAATCATATGTGAAAAACAGATTCTGGAACTATCATGGGGAAAACTTGAGATAGCCTGTACAACTGTGCATTAAAACAGCTTTTGCCTGATTCAAAACCATTTAAAGAAGGATTTTATTGATGGACTGTTTAATGTCCTTGGATACTACTGAAGAATTTTTATGGAAATACTTTGTATACTGGATTATTAAAGCACATTTATCATCCCTTGCCTCCACATATATCTCACAGCTGGCTGACTTCACAATAGCAGCATGAATCAGAGCTACAGGGCACACCAATATTTTCCTCACTAAAGGAGATGGAGTTCTTCAGGGAATTTACTCACTGTTCTTGTATTAGCAACATAATAAACCAAATACAATAGCCTCCATGAATTAAACCCATTAGAGAAAGAAATATCTTGAGAAAACAAGGTTTAATTATTTTATATAAATATATATATATATTTAAGTTTTTAGAACAACTATTCTCAGACCTGGGAGGCAAGACTCACCAATATTCTAGTATAAAGTCAATTAACAGGACATTGGACTATAGAAGCTTTCCAAGAGACTGCTTCTCATTAAAAAATATTTGTAATATTTCCCATCATAAAATACTTGTAAAGTATTTTATTACTAAATAAGAATAATTTTGCTTACTTTTTTGGTACGCAAATCTGTAAAACAGTTAGTGGGCTCAGTCAACATGGTGACAAGCAGCATCATAAGCTAAACTCTTACTGACCATCAGGAAACGCTGTCAAGAGAGAACAGGCACGAAGTTTCGATGAGATCCTTCTTCCCTCCCTGATCTGGATCACTGGGAAGCAGAAGAAATGGCAGTAAGCCCCCAGGGAGGAGGATACTTCCTATTCTCATCCACTTTGGTGCAGGTCCACAGCCTCACTCCCACACATACCCAACAGCTGCTGCTCCAGGTCCTCAGCCTGCTCAGGAAAAGTCCCTGTGTCCATTTTGCACAGCAGCACAAGAGGAGAAGGGGTTTGTACCACAGATACCTCAGGAGCAGCCCTGCCAGCTCGCTTCCTCAGCACCTGCAGGAGTTGGAGGATCCTTTCTCCAGCTGCCCTTTTAATGTACAATCCTGCAGGATTTATGAGAGGTAGCTAAGAAAAATAATCTCCAGCTCCCCAAAGCAGAAGTTCTTTTGTTGAGCCAGTGCAGCAGCTCCTCACCCTGTCAGAGCTGCCTGGCCCAGAGCCCACGGTGAGGGGGGCAGCTGCCAGCCCTGGGGAGCAGCCCCATGGGGACACTGTCCCACTGTCATGGACACCATCCTGCTGCCAGGGACACTGTCCTGCTGCCAGGGACCCTGTCCCACTGTCATGGACTCTGTCCCACTGTCATGGACACCATCCTGCTGCCAGGGACACTGTCCCACTGTCACGGACACTGTCCTGCTGGAAGGTCTGCAGTCGGCTCCTCAGGAGATGCCACCACTCCCCCAAAGGAGCCCTTGGCAGCCCTTCTCTGCCCCACCACATCCCCATTTAAATTTCATCCAAAGTTTTCATTTGGAGTTTTTTTTTCTTTTTTTTTTCATAGAATCATAGAATGATTTGAGTTGGAAGGAGACCCTAAAGATCATCTGGTTCCAACCTCCTGCCATGGGCAGGGTCACTTCCCATTTTCCCGGGTTGTTCAGAGCCCCGTCCAGCCTGGCCTTGGACATTTCCAGAGATGGGGCAGCCACAGTTTCTCTGAGCAACCTGTTCCAGTGCCTCATCACCCTCTCAGTCAAGAATTTTTTCCTGATATCTAATCTGAACCTACCCTCTTTCAATTGCAACCCGTTTCCCCTTGTTCTGTCACTACATGCTCTTAAATACTCTTGCCCTATCTCTCCTAATTAAAAAAAAATAAAGTTTTTAAACTCATTTTTCCTCAGAACATTATCTACATACATAAAGCATTTATTTTTCATTAAATATAACACTTAGACCCCAAACACCACAGCATGGAGGGAGGCCTCGAGGCAGGGCGAGGCCCCCCTCACCACACCACAGAGGCCCTTGACCCTCAGCCCTCACCTGCCTCCATTCCTGTCCTCACGGCCACTGGTGTCCTCACAACTTGTCCCTCCTGCCAGCCAAGGCTGGGGACAGCGACATCACGGCGTTCCTTCCAAAGGGGTTCACACCTTGGAGGAGGGAAAGCCTCAGCCTTGCGCCACCTCGCTCCCACAGAGGGGCCGCCATGGCTGGGGCCGCTCCTCCCCTCACAGCCGGCGGGATGGCACCCGCTCCTCCGTGGGCAGAGGAGCCTTTAGGGACAGCAGGAGGAACCCTCCAGCTGTGTGAATGTGGGGAGCAGAGGGAAACAGGCTCCCTGCATCCAGCCTGATACCCGGTCCCTCAGAGCACCCAGGGGAGACAAAGGGCATAATCACATGTGCAGAGATAAAACCTCTGAGGAAGCTTTTTAGGCCTTTTTTCCACCCAGAAACCCCCAAATAATAAGCCATGGAGTTATGTGGAGGGGTTGCTGAGGGGCAGGAGCAAGACAAGGGCAGGTGGAGGCAGGAGTGGGCAAGGAGCAGGCACTGGGTGTCCCAGTCCTCATGAGGGGATGGCCATGGAGCGAGGACACCGAAGGAACATGGATGAGGGAGAGGATGGCTGGCCATGGGGCGAGGATTCCAAAGGAATGGGGATGAGGGAGAGGATGGCTGGCCATGGAGGATCCCAAAGGAATGGGGATGAGGGAGAGGATGGCTGGCCATGGAGCGAGGATTCCAAAGGAATGGGGATGAGGGAGAGAATAGCTGGCCATGGAGGATCCCAAAGGAATGGGGGTGAGGGGGGCGATGGCTGTAGAACGGCCATACCAAATCACAGATGCCAACGGGCTACGTGCCCACCATCTGAAATGAAAGCTCATTATCCGGGGGCTATTTTTGGCACCTGATTAATTCTTTCTAGCTCACATGCTGCATTCGTACTTCTGTTGCTGTGAAAAATCATAGCTCCGAAAAATCCCATTTTCCTCATTTTGTGCAGTATCCTCTGTAATGAGGAAACATGGTTTTTAAAAGAAAAGCAGCAAATAAACCCAGACCCCACTCTGCATACAGACCATGCAGGAATATCAAGCATGTGCAAATGCATACTTAGGGACAAAGTTGTCAACTGAATGTTTTAGACTTCAAGTTTTCACTATTCATACATCTATCTCTGCCTTAAAAACTTTCTACTCTTTACCTTTTCCAAATCCAAGCAATTCACAGTAAGAAAGTTACGTGAACAACTTTGTGTTTGTCTTTATGACCTAAGAAAACATCAGCTTCCCATTTTCACTAAAAGAAATGATAAAACTGGAGCCTGGGTCCTGCTCCATTCGAGGTCTGGGTTGGACCTTTGGATTATAAATACCACCCACAGACAAAAAAAAGTATGTGGGATTAGTCCCATGGACTTCTGACTATTCCCCAACACCTCTCATGGAGCCTCTTATTCCTTTCAAAGAAAGAAATAAACTCCCATTTTGGTTTGACAGTATTATGTCCAATGTCTTAGGTGCTGATGGTAAGTGAAGGATCAGGCCTGTGGTTCCCCCTCATCAATCTCTTACACAACAACCAAAAGACACTCCTCTCATGGGGTTTGAGGCTTTTACTGGCAAAGAGGGATGTCTTTTAATTTTTTTTCCCCTGCTGGAAAACATTGTCCCATTTAAAGGAGAGATTCAATGTGCAATTATTTTGAAATATGTCCTCCTGGATAAGTGTTTCCTAACTTTACCTGCTCTACATGATACACTCCTGCAGCTGTGGGTAGGTCTCTTTTGGCAGAGGCTGCTGCTTGCTTAAGAAGCCTAACACTGTATGTGTCACCTTGGCATTTTGGGCCTGATTCTACAGGTGCTAAAATGTACCTTCACCCCTTCATCCATTGCATCAGACTCTCAAGGGGTTCAAAGGAAGTCTGAGACACCTGACTTCACTGAATCACAGTGCGACACAAGTTTAAAGAGCACAGTTCTCCATAAAACTGTACAAATCTGCATATTCTCAGCCTGTTCAGGAGTAATTGGTCTGTTTCACCAAAGACTGGCAAAACTTCTGCTGGTGTTTGCTGCAGAAAGCTAATGGACTTGAGCTACATTCTGTAAATATTTTATGCAGAAATCTATCCCAGCAGTCAGCTGGAAGGCTATTTTATTGCTCAGCTGTATAGCTGATATTCAGAAATGTGGGGGTTTTGCAGTTTTTATGGCCAAGAATTATTTTTTTTTCAGGAAGCAGTCTTTCCGTCTATGGTTGATGATTGTGTTGAATTGTGTAAGGTAGGAAACAACAGCTTGAAACTGCTGTCATGTGCAATGGGAACCCAAAGGGACAGTATGGAACTAGATCTTCTCCAGCAGGAAAACAGCTGGTAAAAAATTAAGCCAACGTGTTTCCAAGTAAATCCTGGAATGCAGTATGCAAAACAACATGTGTTCAATCAGAAATCCTCAAAAGAAAAGACTGTTTCCTCGAGCAGATTATCTGCCTCAGATGAAGAACATTATAATCAAATAAGAAACTAGTACCTCTGTAGGTCTCCTTTGCCTTGGTTTCCTTATTTTCCATGACTCCAACACGAGCTGAGAGTTCTCAACATCATAAAATAGGTGAGGGTTTAAGAGGGTACGACAACAGGCATCGTTTCCAGTCTTGAACTAAACCAAGAAATTCCTCTTGACACATAACAGTTTTCTCCTAAGACAGCCCACACTCACTTCTCTCTTTTACATCATTAGTCTCACTCCTGACTTCTCATGTGAATAAGGTACACCACGTGAAAAATTCTACCACACATATTACACTTCATACTGTCACTCCATCCTCTCATGATACCTTTGGAGACATTCACACAGTGGCCACACAGGCAAACAAAAGCAAACAGAAACTTTAACAAAGCTCTGGAAGGCAGACATACAGATTTTATATATATATATATATATTCACAAGAGCAATTGTTTTATCTTAAATCTTTCTAAAACGGGAATATACTAGTCTTTGGCAGTAGAGATAAAATATTATGGGATCCAGCCTTATTTTGTTTTTCTCATCCAAATATACACATTGTTATAACAGAGGAATAGTTGTGCCCAGAATTACTACTGTTCCTTGATGACCAAAATGCCTCACATGCTGCTCCACACAGGGAACTACAGCAAATACTCATCTTCCCTGACCAACAACAGCTTCTTTGGGGTGGAGGAAAAGAAAAGAAGCATATACATGGTTCACTTAAAATGCAGTGACAAAAATGGCATTTGAAGGCATGTGTTCCAAACAGTCCCATATTGTTATTACAGATGGAAACAGTGAAGGAAGAGAAACAGAAGAAACAAAAGCCAGCTTTTGTGAGTTCCCGAGCAATCCCTTATGATCCTGGGTCTTGTATAAGATGATTTGGAAGCTTTGGAAAGGCATTCAGGGTCTCTCCCTGAATAAGGCACTGTAACACACTGTCTTCCATCAGCCTGGCCCAGTGCCACGACAGTTTCTGCATAATTCATTGCACGTTTTGCTGAGTGTTCTCTGTGTATCTATATAGATATGTACACATAGAAATATATGTAATTTTCCATATGTTTTCCTGCAAAACAGAAAAATAAAATAAATGACATAATGCAATACAGAATTCAGAACAAGATAAACCTAGCACCTGCTGACAAGCCACATGTGTCCCAAAGCAAACCAGAGGTGCATTGATTCTCAAGTTATATGTACTTTGAGTCTGTAGATATAAATGATCTCTTGCCTCACAAAGTTTTCGTGTAGCCCAACCAGGAGGTCTAATGTCTGACTTTCCAAGTAGCTTCTGCCCTTTCCAGGCCCCATCATCTTTTAAGCATATTAGCACTCTTCCCAGCAATTCCTTGGGTCACTCTCCATGACAAAATGTTCATTAGGAAGGGTTTTCCACTCTTAAAGCTCAGATCTCTGGAAGTAAAAGTAGTCCTGAACCTCATCATCTCTAAGCATAAGATGATTAAGAGATGCATTAACCAGACCACTCTTCTAATGAAAAGATGCATATTCATCAAACACCATTCTCCCCTCACCATTACATCTGCAGTTGAAAAGAGATTCCTCTAGAGACACTATTCTTTTCGTAACAAATATACCAAGTCTAGCACTTTCTTCCCACTGCAGGTGGTCAGTGATTTAAGTACTGCTTGAGATAGGTTGTAATCTTAATGCCATGTTTAAGAGACAGTGGGTCTAATCTTCATTTGTCTAAGTTTTTAATCCATTTTCAGATCACAGTCTTCTGCATCAACAAGTTGCACAATTTGTTCTTTGTTTTCCTTTTGAACTAGTTGCTTAAAAGTATCATGAAATACCTTTCCATATTTTGCTGCCAGAATTAGTAACCAAGGACCTTCATATTTAACTATTGTGTCTGCTGTGGCTGTAAAGCAGAAGCCTCTATGAACAGTTCACTGCCTCTGATAAAACACAGATAGATGCTGACTGTTTCACTTTACAAAATCACGTATTTTCACCCCTTTTCGATCTGCAATTCACAGTCATGTTTTAGTGGAAGTCTTTGAGGGCTCAGACACCCACTTGTTATGCTCCAATCCTATGTGTAAATTGGAATTATGGATTTACACAGAGCCTGAGAACTCAGTCCTTGGACTACAGTTGTTACCTCCCACATGATGTGATTGTGTGAGTTCACATTTTATCTCAGTTCTTCTTCCTCTTCCTCATCTTCCATTTCCTCCTCTGAGTCATCCTTATTCTTGGAACTGTGGCTGAATTCAAGGTTCCCTTCAATATCCAGTACCTGTAAGTGCTTTAGGTTTTGGAAGGTACTTTCTTTCAGTGCTCCAACTGCAATCTTATTAAACCTAGAAACAAACAAAAAGGGCCTTCTGTTAAAACACATAGCCATTTTTATACCCAGCAGAGAAATGAAACTAGGAGGAAACCATTCTGCAGAGTTAGTCTAACTTTACACTGACCCAAGTTACTCCAGGTTTACACTGACCCACAAGAGCACTCCAGAAGTGCTGACTCCTCTGAATTGGGGAAGGGAAAAAAAAATCATAATATTGGAATTCCTCCCCCACAAATTCTTTCTCTTGCTATTCTGCTTTCTCTTTCCCAGAGAAGAAATGCATCTGCTCCATAGCCCGTATTTAAAAGTGTAACTGCATTTTTCATGCAAGTCTTTGTCACCCCTTGATAGTTTAATTCTTCCCCCACAAAACTCAAAATACTGGTACAAAGTAGAAACAAAGCAACATGCAAGAATTTTTCATCTGTTATTTGGGTTTCCAGGAATACAAATAAACTAATCTGCAGTTTAAGAACCTCTCACACGTACTGCTTGGTATGTTACTCTTGAACACACTTAAAATGGTATTCTGTCTAATATTCTATATGTATATTATTGTTTCACAGCATTGCAGTGATTAATAGTCTCCCATCAAAAAATACGACTTAGTTTGGGTGGAGTTGCCTCCTAAATGTGTGAGCAAAACTGTTTTGCAAATTCCTCTCTTTTTTATATAGAAATATAGAATGTGGTATGTGGTTTCTGGTTCACATCCAAGCATTCACTAAAATCTCATAAATGTGAGCAGCTGAATAGACAGACTGCTCTAATTTACACCAGATTTCGTCATTTTATTTGCTTGGTATGGAATCATTCATCCAGAGAGGTATATGCTCCAGAATTATTCAGAACTACAGGGCAGCTTAGCTGCATCCAGACAAAATAAGACCATATTTAGTCTTGTGCAGCCTGAGGTTTTTGAAAACATCCACTGGATCAGCTTAACCATATATTCTATAGGGATTAATAAATTATTTCTAATAAATATTTTCAATAACTTTCCATCAGATTAGAACTATGTTACTGGGACAGATTCTTGCTTCACTTCTTGTGGTATAAAGCTCTGCTTAAATCAGTTATATGATATGTAAAAAAGGTCACTGTCTGTCACCTATAAAAACAAAGTCTCCATCCAACTGACAAAGTGGGAAAGAACCCAGCACAGCATCTAATCTGAGTTATGTAACTGCCACGGTTGTAACTTGCCACCTGTTTCTGACAAAACTACCGAGGGAATGTGCACAACTTTGGGATTAGTCACACACTCCTCCCTGGAGGGGGATTTTGTCACAATCCAGAGCCGACTGACACAGGCAAAGCTGGGCTCCAACAAGTGGACTGTCAACTTTGGGCTCACAGCTGAATATTGGCATATGACATAATGTTAAACATTAATTTCCCAGAGTTACTGTCATGCCCAATCCATTCTGATAAGCACAGAAAAGACAAGCTCTCTGAGCAGCAAGAGCTCATTATGTGCATCCATGTCTTTCCTGAGCAGATGAACATAGTTTCACCACATATTACCATAAAACAAAGCTGCTTATTTAGAAACATAGGATTTTAAACACTTCCCAAAAAGTAAGCAATTGTGAAGTGGATGGAGAAGCAAAAAATCTTGTGTGTTCAAGTGGAAACTTAACCTTACCTGAGGTAAATCCCCTTTATGTTGGGTGTGGATTCAAAAGCATTCTCTGAAACCGTCGTGATCTTGTTGTTCTGGAGATACAGATATTCTAGAGATTCTGGCAGGCCTGGTGGGATAGATGTCAGCTGGTTGCCAGCCATGTCAAGTGACTGTAAGGAAGAGACAACAAGGGATCAGATAAATAACTGAACTTAAATACTAGAAACGCTCCAAAAAGAGATTTAAGTTTGAAGGAATATTTATTATAGCATTAAGTTAATCTCCCTCTAATTTGCATCAAGGTGAGTGTGGCCAAAACATTTCTACTCTCTTACAGTGCTACTGAGCATCCTGATTTCACATTAGACATGATGCTTTTTTGTTTTGGAGTCCCAACATTTCTTTATGTCTGTGCCCAGGCTTTAGCCCATGCCTGCTGTCAGTAAATTAAAAGCAGGCTGGGTTTCAGATACGCCTGAGAATTCCTTGGAAGCTGCTACTGCAAACACTTGCCTGGCTAAGGTTAGTGACTAGGTACAGTAACACATAAAAGCATCTGGAAATATTCTAACATGGAGAATGTATGAAAACATCACAACTAAAGGTCATGATCATTTCTCAGATTCATTTTATGCAAGAGAATAGATCAATAGAAGTGTTTTGTTACCCTGCACTGCAGCATTTTGACAGCACCAAGCTGACACACGCTAGTCACACACTGTTCAAAGCTACACTTCTGCAAACAATTGTCACGATTCCAGTGTTTTCACTCCCCACATAATGCCAGTCTGGCAAACAATTATCATAGAATCATAGAATCGTTTAGGTTGGAAAAAAGCTTTAAGATCATTGAGTCCAACTGTTAACCCAGCACTGCCAAGTGCATTATGTAAATGTCTTGCTTTGCAGAAAGTCTCCAGTGATTTCCATGGAAACAGTGTAGACTCAAACCTTTACTAAGTCCATGCACAATCAGGATCTTATGTTAAATGCACTCCAGTGCACCAACTCAGAAAGCAGTTGTACAGTTAAGTCCTTAATGATAAAAAATATTCCACTATAAAGACAATGGAAACAACTAACAAATAGAAATGCTGTTCCAAAGAAAAGCAAAAGAAAAGCAAAAGCCAAAAAAAAGCACCATTAGTTCCACAGGTTTTTAGGTGTGAGCTGCCACCAGAACCTTGCTGATTGTGAACAGGGTTTGCTGTGGGGTGGGCGTAACTGAAGGGCCAATGTTTGATTCAGCAATGTGTTACTCTGGCTTGACCCTGAGGAGTGACACGGGGGTGGCTGTAGGTGAAGGCGCCATGAAGGAGCTGTGAATCAGCCCCGTTCAGAAGGAAACCTCACTCCAACCAACAACTCGAGCTGCCTAACAGGACTCATGATCCATTTTTGTTTGAAAATAAAACAACCTACGTTTTATTAAGGTACTGCAGAAAAACAATCCCAGCATCTGTAATTCTCAACAGTATCTTCCTTCCAGGCTACATCTCATGTCAGATACACTGTTTGCATGCACACACATACATACAAGGAAAATGCAAAACGTTAACTGAGGCCATGGACCAAATCTGCAGCTGCTGCAAACCAACAGCTCCACAGACACTGCTGCTGCTTGCTGAGTGACCTTAACTGAGAAACAAGCTATTGTTTATTCCCAGAAACCACAGAAAGGGAAATGCTCCCACAGATTAAGGTTTGGATTGTCTGCACACACTCTGGGGAGCAGTGTGACATATGCTGTGTATCCTTATCCCTGATCTGCTCTGAGATGTGCACACTCTGCCTCCACACTGACCCAGCCATATGCACCCCGGCTGCCACAGGACAGAGGGAAGACCTTTCACTGCAGGAAAGGGGCTGCTGCCTAGCAGGAAATGCAGACAAATCCTTCAGCCAGCGTAACAATTCTGAAAGGTCATTTTGCACTGCACAAATGTGACTGTTCCTGCCTGCCTTATGGTTTGTGTTTAACTTTCTCCAACAATTAAGCAAATGAGAAGGCTGCTGATTGAATCCAGACCTCCGAGCAGCTATCCAGGTGCCTTAGCCAGCTGAGCTGCTAAATCCTACAGCTTGGCCTGTCTGACTATAAGCTGATGTGGGGGCTTTGAGAATT
Organism: Pitta sordida; assembly: GCA_013390025.1. Classification (NCBI taxonomy): domain Eukaryota; kingdom Metazoa; phylum Chordata; class Aves; order Passeriformes; family Pittidae; genus Pitta; species Pitta sordida. Next base: position 213,506 of record WEKX01009247.1, on the reverse strand, counting down.
AAGAGTGTTTTTGTTTATGCATTCCTTCCTCCTGCTGTCTCTATTCAGAGCTGATTTTAAGTCTTTGGGGAGACAAGCTATTTGAAAGGCCTAATTTCAGTTTTAATGACAACATTCACTAATGTTTATCAGAAAATGTAGGACATTGTTGGGGTTCAGAAACAGAGCTGTCTTTACATTTCCCAGAATTAGCAGTACATGGTGGACCAGTGCCCCAGGCAGCAGTGGGAGGCAGCCACCTCTGGCATTTCTACTCTAGAAACACAGTGTGTAGCACAGTGCAAGCCCAAGACATGAGGATCAAGCACATCTGGCATTGGTGTTATACCACGTGGCTTAGGCAGACAGATGAGGGCACCAGCATCCCTTAAACAATTAGGGAAGGTGTTGTTTCTACCTGGAGACTGCTGAGTTCTCTCCATGCTCTTGAATAAATTGAATTTACTTTCAGTTTATTGTTGCTCAAATACAGTTCCCGCAGTTTTGTCATCCCAGACAAAGTCCCTTTTGGGATGATGCTGATCTCATTCTCCTTCAGCTTCAGGACGTGCAAGTTCTTTGGAAAGCCAAAGGGCACCGTGTGGAGATTGTTTCCAGAAAGATCCAGGGACTTGAGTTGCCTCAGCTTACGGAAGGCTTCCCGATGGATCTGGGGACTTGTGAGCTTGTTGTAGCTCAGGTTCAGCTCTTCAAGGAAGTAAGTGGTAGCGAAGTCATTCCTATTAATCTCAGAGATCTGGTTATGGAGGATCATAAGTGTTTTCACTCGCCGGGGCAGCCCACTGGGAATTCTTTCCAGCATGTTGTTGTACAGATGGACAGTGTGCAGCTTCTTTAAGCCCTGGAAGGCTAAAGGGTGAATACCTCGGGCTTTTAATTTGTTATTGTGGAGCAGAAGGTACTCCAGGTTCTTAATTTGGGTCAACACATCTCTGTCAATCACCTTAATTGCATTCTTCTCCAGGTGGAGGAGGACGATGTTTCGAGGTAAACCACTTGGGATTTGTGAGAGATTATTGCTGGACAAATCCAGGTATTCAAGACTGGACAATTTCCTTGGGAAAGCAGAAAGAAAACACATTCTATTTAGATTCTGTGAGGTGAAACAATAACCAACTTCCCCATGGATTTTACAATCTTTGCTTTAGAGCCTTTTTCCCCAGCCCAGCTCCCACTGCTGACTGCCCTTTTTGGTCTCATGATATGCCTGATGTGGACACCAAAACAGGGAACTCCCATATTGCCATTGGGGATTAGGACTGGAAACTGCCATTTCCCCCCAGCCACACCTGCCAGAGAACCTGCCAGAGCCCACACACATCCAAAGAGTTTTGCAGTCACTTGTCCTTTGACACCATAGACAGCACCATACGAGCAGTTTCAGTGAACAAACACCACCAGGAAGATGCCACAGGAGCACCATCAGAGCACAGAATTCAGCTCTTGGCTTCACAGAAGAAAAGCCTGAACACGAATAACTCTTGTCTCTCTGAAAGTACATACTGAAACTGAAAAGCAGGTCTGCTTTTCAGATGATGAAATGTTACTTTTAGGAAAAGTAGAAATGCTAACTCAGTGTCCTGGGCTAAGGTAGCGAACTTCTCCTGACCCTCCAGCATTAGGGAAGTGAGTCAGGGCTAGAGCTGCTTTGTGTAAGCTACTGAATCTGGATTCCAGAGTCTCAGTTGAAGCTAAATTAAATCCTCAGTTCAACCACTTACACCAACTGGATGTGGATCAATGGTATTATATGCCAGGACTGAGGAACCCTGGATTCCCTTGTATTTCAAGTCAGTTTCTCAGGTCAAATGAGACTTTTAATGTGCATGGCACTACATAACCCACTGCAGCTGACTGGGAAACTTCCAGGAAATGTGAGAACTAACACATTACAGAAATTACTAACTGGTTGCTACACTGCCATTCATAGCCATCCAAGCATCTCCTGACTGAACAAATAGAATCTTTGGGTAAAGCACTTCACTGCTGCAATTTGTAAGGTTTCCCCAGTTTGGGACTTCTTAACAGAAATTGTATGTCCCACATGACCTCAACACAGATATAGTGAACTACTGTGGGAGGTTTCTGAGAGTGGGAAAACATAGTTTGATGCATTTTCATGTCTGGAGATCAGGGAAGTTTACAGAACTATGTTTTGGGCAGGACCAATTATGTGGTCTGGATTATCAGGTACAACAAGGGCAGCACTCTGTGCAAGCAGAGAAATAAGTGTTAACTTTTTGAAGTGCTAAGTCCCTGGCAACCAAAGGCTATTTCTGTTGCACCAGTTTGCAGCAAAGCTTTTGCAGCCATCTGGCTACTGAGCAGCACCATTGCATCCCTGCCTCCTCCAGCTGGGCCAGGTGAATTCCCAACTCTGTCCGTGGCTGCTTTCAAGTCACCTGCACAGAAACACACGAGTGGATTTAATGAAGATGAAGGTCTGGCCTTAACTTCCAATGAAGCACCCTAGAAACTGGAAAGTGCCAAGTAACCTCAGGTTTGACTGGTTTGGAAGAACAGAGATGGGCTGTCAAGGTTGTTCCAGGTGGCTTTTCCCACCTGCTGGGTCTGTGGCAGTCAGGGAGTGCTGCAGTCTGATGTTCAGTGTTGTCTGCATCCACTCACCCAGACCTCCGCTTCTGTGTGGCACCATCTGAATCCAAGACTTAGCAGCAAAATGCACAACATCAATTTGCTGAGCAGATGAACAGCTGTACCAGAGGAGACAAACAGACAAACAGACAGACACAGAGCAACAAACTGCACATCTCAGTCTCACCAGAAAGTTTCGTTGTCCATTCCTTCATTAGACAAGTAGTTGTTCTGTAAATACAGCTCCCGCAGACCTGTGAGATCACTGAAGGCTCCTTTGGGAATCTTCTCCAGCTTGTTGCTCTACAGTCAGCAGAAGCACAAACCACATTATTTGATGTGAATCAACACAGGACATTCAGGTTCTGTCCAACTAACACAGGAAATTAACTTTCAAAAGGGCTAGATATAAACTATTTCAGGGGGCGTTACAATTCCATTTAATAAATTAATACAAATACATGTACAGGTTGTCTGAAACATTACAACCTATTTCTTGGGGGCAAAGGAAGTAGAATTTGCCCCCTGCCTCCCAAACAGTTTTATTTTGTATTCATAGTCCTTCCACCTATGTGCAAATGTATATTGTAATCACGGCAGCTACCTCTGGAGTTTGCCCAGACCTTCTGGATTTTGTAAGGCAGGTTTCCCCATAAAGAAGAATTAGGTTGGAAGGTGGGACCAGCCTCCTTCCAGCATTAATGTCACTCCCAGAGGTACAGTTCCTGTGTAGTTCCCTGTGTTTAATTATTCCTATGGCCTTAGTGTGGTTTGGAGTAGGTAGCAGGCAGAAATATAAAACTAAATTGACTTAGAAATTCCATACAGAAATTCTAGGAAATATAAAAGGATGTATGTATAAAACACTGACACTGAATTTGTTAAACTTCCCGTGATCCTTGTATATGATGGACAGACTGGAGCAGATTCATGTGCAAACTAATATAAAGTAGATACCATTAAAAATAGATAGGCTTGGTTGACTGTCTCAATGAATAGTAAAAGCCAAAAGAAAAATAAATCTGTCAAATCTAAAGCACAGCTTTTGGATACTTTTGGCCCACTATTGGCTGTTTCTCACTGTCCTGGTTTTTTCCCCAGTCAAAGTATCAAGGTAAATGTAAAAACCTGCACAGTGAATTTGCAAATAAAACACTCATTTCTCCCCTCAGTTATTCTGCCCTTAACACAACCAGGGGCAGCAGGGAAGAAGACAAGTTCAAAGCACAATCCTCAAAGTCTGAGATCCCTTTGGGAGATAATGATTACCTATAAATGTCAAAAAAATGCAGAGCACTAGTAAGTTCATACTTTGCAGAGAAATTCCAGCGATTTAAAGGATCAGACTGGTGGCCTTTACTTCTCTTCAGTCTGGAGCAGCCTATTCTCTAGAAGACTTTAACAGGAATTACACAGTAGTGAAACCTTCAAGGGAAAAGAGAGCTGGGAGGCAGCAGAGAAGTGCCTAAATCCAGGGGCTGATAACAGATTCCAGCCTAAGCATGTCCAAGGAGCTGTCAACACTCGGAGCACACGGACCCAGGGCTCCCCACCGCTGCTGCTCTCCCATTGTTAACAAGGCTGGGATCTCTGGCACAGACAGGATGAAGCCTTTTTATCAAAATCAGATGACATGGAACTAAAAGTGCTGGAGAGTAGTTCATGCCACATCCTCTGCTATTGCACTGCTGCTGGAGAAGCTGCAGCAGTAGAGACTCACTGATCCAAACTGTGTTGCCTGAATTGCCAGGTCAGTAGCAAACAGGAGTCACTGATGCTGGGGAACAGTGGTCTGTGTGAAATGAGTTAGTGAGCAAAGCCAGCACACAGTGGGTGAGCAGCTGTCAGGGAAAACAGCACCAGTGGCAAACTTTACTGGGAGGCCACTCACTGGACAACCATGGACAATGATCCCCTTCTTGTTCCTATGTGTATTAATATCATTATATACAGGGAAGAGACCAACAATGCACCCATACAGGCATTTGCAATACATTCCCCTGGATACACAGAAAAGCATTTCTGTCCCCTGTCAGAATTTTTGGGGTTTACAAAAACACTGTTACTCCTGGGCAAGGAAAGAAGGACATGGGAGGCAGCTACTGTTGAGGATATGGCAGACAAGACTGAAATTGCTTGGCTGTGTGGTCTGGATCCCACAAAAACACAGCACTTTGTCCCCATCCTAAAGGAATACAAAACCTTGTTGTTGTTACCTGTAAGTGTAATTTATACAGTGCTGGAGGGAGATTCTTTGGAACATACTTCAAGAAATTGCTGGACATGATGAGTATTTCCACGTTAGCAGAGCCATTGAACATATTATCAGGTAACCCAGCATCTGAAAGTTTGTTGTTGTGAAGATACACAGACCTGTTGGAAGGAGATAAAAAGATGAAGTTACACAGACAGTGAGATCTGGAGCTTTTTGCTTACCAGGAGAAAGTTATTTTAACAGTAGATTTCAATCTTTCCTTCTTTCCTGGAGTTAATTAGATTTGTTTTTAAAATGTGCCTTTTACTCTGGCGAGGGATATAGATGCAACACCAAATGGTTGGTCTCAAAACTCTCTGAAATTTAGGGCTATTCAAAATCGAAACCTGCACATGAATACAAATTTCACAGTGGCCTTGTTTTCTGAACAAGCAACTGAGTGTGAGTCTGTGCGTGCAGTACTTTGAAACAATGAATGTCATCATGGTGGCCTCACTAGAGAAGGTTAGAACTCACACCAGTTTAACAGATATGCCTCCAGTTTTAATTTCTGTTTGGAATCAAGTCTGGGCTGCCAGGGCTTGCAAAACCAACCTGTAGGTATCTTAAGAGAGGACCAGCTCTTACCCCTCTATTCTTTCTGCTCTCAGCAGTTTCTCTCCTACTCCCAGAACTCAGAAAGGCACAGAATACTGACAGAAAGACAGAAGAGAATTTTGGATTTTAATGAGGCTATGGGGATTGAGAGAAAGAGGGTTTGTTATTTGCCTTTGCCCTTCTTACTTTGAACCTTTAATATTCACAAATATTTTATCCAATTAGGTTTTCAAAAATGGAAACAGGTTTCCATTCTGTACAAAACAATGTATGTATCTCTATGAAGTTATTTCTGCTTTTCACTGGCTCAACTACTAAATGAAATAATTTGACTTCTTTTTACTGAGCTTGATTCCCTCTGCCTTTCCTGTGTTTACCCCAAGATGCTGCAGGTTGCTAAATTTGTAGAGACAGGTTTAAACTGCAAAAGTGCACAGTATCAAAGTGTGCTTTTTTAATTTGTTCTTGGATTCTCTACCAGTTGCAGAGATCTTGGCAACATCCCTCTGGAAGGAAGGAAAGGCTCAGTATGGAAATACAATTGTGTGATCACACACTCCAGGGAGTTCAGAGCCACAGTGAAAATGTTGTTTACCCTGCATGGTCAGCTGTACTTTTAACTCACAAATATTTGCCTTTCTGAAAACCTTGCTTTCCAAAGAGTCAGCCTGAGACCACGAACTCTGCTGGGGTCCAATAAAACAACTGAAACCAATGTGCTAGGATTTAACATCAGCAATCTTGGAAATCAATGAGCTCCCATTATGATTAAAATTAGTGTTGATATAGAGGAGTTTGAAAATCCCGTCAGAAGAGTCAGTAATTTGAATATGAAATCAAAACACAGCAGCTTCTGCATCTCAGATTAAGGAAGAAAACATGTATAAATGATGAGATATTGCCAGAAATCTGTGAGCGACTCAGCCTTTTAAGCTTCCAAGACCCAAGAGCCTAAAGGCCCAGTGAGTGCAGAGTTCAGTGGGAATGGACAGTTCTTCAGTCCCTCACCAGACCAGGCTGCGGGGGCTCAGCTGGGGCAGCTACTACCAACTGCTTCCAAACGTGGCTGCACAAAGTACTCCCAACAGGCTTTGGGATGTCTTTGCAGGAGTGGATGCTGCAGTGTCTGTCTAGATTACTCCAAAGTCCTTTGGAAAAGTCCCTGTCTCACAGGAGTTGGTGTGAGTGCCCCTGAGTCTGAGATGGGCCAATGTGCTGCTCTGGATGCAGCTGAGAAAATCCCAGCCTGAAACCACACAGACCTTTGACAGCAACTTCTGAAGGTGCTGAAGGGCTCAGCTTTAATGGAATTACAGAATCACAGAATCACAGAATCAGTAAGGTTGGAAAAGACCTTAGAGATCATCGAGTCCAACCTATCACCTATTACCTAACTGCTGCACTGAGTACTGTACTCTCCACCCCATTTTATTTTTAAAAATTAATGAACTATAATATAAACAGAGATTTCCAAACAGTCAATCTCCATTTTGAGAAACTGAAGCTGTTCGACTCCTAACGGATACACAAAATGGGGACAATTTCATTTTTATATAGTCAAGTGCCTGGCAGCTTGTAAAAGCCCTTGGAATGTGTTTGTTTGAGAGATTGTTTCATATTTCATGCTGAGAATAATAAACAGTCAACTTCTTTCCAAAAAACACAAGTGGGCAATAACATGGTTAAGCCAGATAGCTTCTTATCACCCACCAACTGTATCCAAGCGGTGGCAGAACACTGTTATTGTTTTACTTCCCAGTCCCTTACCTCAGGTTTGGTTTCTGTCCAAATGTGAGCCCATATATCTTAGTGAGATAATTGGCTGCAAAATCGGCACTGATCAAGGCATTTGGTAGGAATTTTGGAGCCACTGTAAGCTGGAAAAGAAACACACAGGGGAATTCAAATTAAATGCACCCAATGTTTCAGCCGAGTATTAGACCTGCAGCAAAACACTTGCAAATTTATCTTCTCTGAACAGGCAAAAATAAATTAATCTGAACATGGATTGCATGAACGAAAACAAATTGTCCTTAATCGTTAATCTCTCCAGGAAGGAGACAGACTTTTGCTCTAAGATATGAAAATGTTTGTTTGGGTTGGAAGAGTCCTGTCACTTTCTGGTGGAAGAAATCAAGAAATTGTTATTCAGAGAGCAAACACTTCGCTTATTATTGTTCCTAATTCCTCAGTTTGCTGTGCCAAAAATCTCCAGCTCACACAGTGACCTACTGCTTGCTCTCTTCTGGAAGGATATGGTGGAGGGGACGTGTCACTTCACAGGTCTGTTCCTTTGCCTCCCTTTATGATGATCTCAGGATCCCAAAGAACAAGGATGCTTCTGAGCCAAACGATGGAATATCAAATGGGACTTCAAAGCAAAGACCTACTGTACAATGATGCTTTGTTCAATAAACAAGTGATGTATCAGCAAATACAGACAGGCCTTGTCTCCAAAACTTTGTAGTTGAAAACTGGCACAGGATTGAATGTGTTCACCCTTGGTCTATTGCTATTTTAATCAGTGATTAAAAAAAATAATGCTGGAAACGTCTGCATCTGAACAAATTCGTGGAGTGAAAAGCAATGACCAAAAATAGCTGAGCTTTACAGAGCATCCAGATAGTAGCAGAGATCCACTGAGTGGCTGTTAGGAGCAAAGCCATTCACCCACAGACCAAGAATACAGGTTACAATCCTGGCTGAAGGAGAGTTCTATGGGAAGCACAAATCCAGGAGATTTATGCTTCAAGATAAAGCCCTTGGGAAACCAATTGTTAACACAATGGTGTCACAGCTGGTCCTGGAGTACCAAAGCAGAAGATACTGAAGTGCGGCCACTGTGCTTACAGGTGCTCTCCAGAGGATTGAAGAGACCACTCAGTGTTCCATGTACACTCTGGAGGGCTCTGGGGAGAACAACTCTCCTACAGAGATGCTGAATTTTTTTGTATTCTAAAGCTTTGAGATCAGGGTGGGAATCTGGGCAATCCCAGATCCCTTCATCTGCCTTCCAGCTTGAAGTTCATGGAATCTGCAAAGCCTCTTCCCCACAGTTCTGCTGCATGAAAGAGAACCGGGTCCTTTCAGCCAGCAAGGCACAGCAACACTCATATGAGGAGAAAGCATATTTTTCAAATTTTTATTACCATCCAACTTCAATCGGTTATGAATAATAGTGTAAAACCAAAAATATTTAAGATATGAACAATGTGAGAGAACAGACACTTTATTGGAGAACTGCCTAACCCAAGTCTTAAACTATGTATTTATCTACTCCCATCTCTACTGGTGTGTCAAAAGTGCATTGATGAACTACGTCCAGTAACTTCCAGTCTACTGGACTCATTACAGAGTCCTAATTTTTTAAAGATTAAAGTACATTAACTGTTTTTCATTTTCTGCTGTCCCAAAACCTCCATCCCTAAGGTTCAGCATTTAATGGCCACAAACACAAGAAAGATCTTTCCTACAAATGACCTGCCTGACTAGGAAGGTGTGACAGTGCCTCAAAAAGAAATAAGTCTCTACCATGACACAATATTGATAATTCAGACACAGGAAACAAAGGGGTTAATAATTTTCATCCATTGTGGCACACTGAAGCTTTTCTCCAGAAACATGGTCAGTTAGGACAGAACTTTTATACAAAATAAAGGGCATGGCTCACACATGTGAAATGAGAGACATCAGAACCACAAGAAAGAGGAAGGAGAAAGAGAGGTTTCATCCAGAAGGAGTTTTCACTTGTCCAGGGCTTGTTATTTTGGCATTTCAGCCCTTGGTCATGAGACTGATCTTCATGGATTAAGTGCTTGAAGGATTAATGCTGGGTTGTTACAAGTATTAGCAGCAATAAAGTTGACTGAGTAGCTTTGTCCAGTTCATTGCCTAAAAAGTAGCAATTTGCATTTCTCCAGCTGCAATTCTCTTGCAGTTTTACTGCTGGACCTTCCTTTCCATATGGCACAGAGGGGTTTTTCCACTGTTAACTAATGAATTCAAAAGATTAATTCAAAAGTTATTAGCAGTTTTGAAACAAGTTTTCTTGCTTAAATCCAGCTTTGATATAAAGAGAAGTAGTGGATTCAGGTGAATCCTGCATCACTTCGGGGATATGGGGAAATGTAAAACCTTCTATCACCAAAATCACCACTTGAGAGTAAATAACAATGACAGCTCAGGGCCTGGTCTACAGTTTGGTGGAATAATTTCTTGGCTGTGCAAACCATATGAGAGACACGAAATATTAGAATGAGGTGAAAAATCAGAAAGGAAACTACAGCCTCCTTCCTTTACTTGAAGCACTTGTTACTTCTAAGCCACAGAAGGCTTTCAGCCTGTCACATTTCTTTTCTCTGACCAAGTGTGCCAGTTTAATGAAAGATGATTTAGCTACATCTGATGGGATCACAATGGAAGATAAAGCAGCATTAAGATAATCCATAAAACAAGGAGCAAACTACCAGCAAATCCCTGCTCTCCTCCAGACACCACAGTAACTTGATCCACAGTGTTTCCTGCTGCAGAGGAGATGCTGTTTGAAGCCAATCTGGTTTGTCCTGGCTTGTAATTTATAAAGAAATGTGTTATTTTTGCGGGTCCACAACTTCTCACTGTAACTGCTTCTGACATTCGCTGATGTTTGCAATTTCTTTTGGGATTCTTTTCTCTCTGTGGTAAAGCCAGAAAAACCAAACACTTTGTTTTGTCACACAGGGAAAAATCGGGAGTGCAAGGTTCTGGAATATTAGTCACAGTCTGGCTTGTTCCTTTTTATGGGACTATTAACTGCCAAGATTGTTACATGGAAATGGTGTTTGAAAGGGAGAAAAGAACACAATGTTACTGTACTAAGGAATGGGTTCTATTCTCAATCACTCCATATAGAAATGTATGGAGTGATTCTGGATGTGTCTTGGCCTGACTGAAACCTGAATGCGGCCACATGTATTTAATCAAGACTTCAAATGCTCCCAGATTTTAAGAGGGTAGTAAAATATATATACATACATAAATATATAGTGTATATATATATGTAGAGAGAGAGAGGGTGGAATGGAAGGGCGGGATTTTTGTAGACAAAGCAGCTCTTTCTGATGTTTTAACTTATATTTTTATGTGGCATCCCAGTTTCTTCTGTAGCAAATATTTGTGGACAATCACTGGGAATAAAGAAAGCCATAATGGGAACCACCCAGATGTAAGGGTATGTGAGAAGCTATTTCATTTCCTAGCCTTGGCAGGAAAATGGGCTTCTGTCAAGACATCCAGCTTGGGTTGGATAGGAAAGTACCCAGGATCTTCTCCATTAAAAACCAAATTCAGCTCCTACCACTGCAGCTAAAAGAATAAATTAATGACTGCACAGTCACTGTGAGTGGGTATCCACCCCATATAAACCCACTAAGAATGGGAGCCAGGGAAAACTGGATAGCCTCTGACAGATCTTGGTGGCTCAGACACAGGCACTAGGATGTGGGATGTGTTTGCTGACAGATTTTTCAGCCACCCTCATCTGATGAGATAGGCAGCACATCACAGTTCATTTGCATACAAGCAGGGAGCTAATCCAAAGCCACTGAAGATTGTGGTAATGTATTCATGCAAGGTCTCCCTGTACCTCCCCATACAAGGGAAACCTTCCACCAGTTGCACAAATAGTAAGTGTTCAAAACACACCTGCATGTGTAGCCTCTAAATTTTTTCCATACTGTCTTGACCATATGTGAACCTGCACTAGAATATCACTTTAGCACAGTTGTACTTTGTAGCATTTACATTTTAAAAGCATTGACAACTTTCTTGTTTAACTTTCAGAACACAATTAGAAAAGAACTGTGAGACATCAGAGCCTCTCACCTTATTGTTTGCCAGGTACAGGTAATTCAGGTTCTCCAGATGTTCAAATGCTTCCTCTGGCAAGCCTTAAAAACAGGAATAACTGATCAGTGTCACTGGCACCTTACTGCCTCCCTCAGTGAAAATGCCAGAGAGCAGCTTTCTCTCTCATGTGAGATCTAAGTATGAATTTTTTTTATTGCCACTGAAACAATCCCACTCAGACCTATTGTTATCATTTTTTAAAATTTAAAAAACCCCAAAAAACAATACAGACTGTTAAGTGCAGAGGAAGACAAGCACACAAGGCTTGTGGCCAGCTCCACTGGCAGGGGTCAGGCTGTGCAGACCTGCTGTATGGCTGATTACCAGTGCTTGCAGCAACCACACTACCTGAGAAGACTCTTTCATAATTTGCTTATGATTCTGCAATTTTTTTGTCTTGCAAGGGCATAATCTGAGGTTGCTTAACGAACAGATCTGATGTATGACTGTATTGCCAAAATAACACCAGCAGCTGCATGTCCCCACCCTTACCTTGTTCTGCTCCCCACAACACAGATATCCACAGAATAACCAGCTCAGGGCTTAATTATTCATTTTCAGCTGAGTCACTCCACATCCAGCTGATCACACAAGCACAACTGCTGTCACAATGGAAAGACTGCAAGTACCACTTTCACCTGGCACTTAGATAACCACGAGCCAAAGGTGAAGTTATTTCCCACATCAAAACACTCGGGGCTGCACTGAACCTTGTGAAAGGAACACGAAGGCCGACCCTAAATAAGCACAGCCCTCCCCCTGCTATGTAACAGTGCTGTGCCTTGTGGCCACTGGATAATATTCCCACATTCTCAATAAAAGCTGTTCTCTGTCATTGCAATAAAGAAACCAAGAGCATTCAGATCAGCTGGGTGGCACAAAGGTTGACAATTGCATTTGTATCCCATTTCTTCCTCTCTTACTATTTACATACTTCCATTCCTCAGTTTCTTGTGTTCTCCTTGCCAGCTCCTTGCCAAGTTTCCCTAATAAGCATGTGACCAAGTAAGGAGAACCTGCCTACAAAAATCATAAATGGTTTCAGAAGGGTAGAAATTTCCTTATTTGCAATATGTCTTTGTATTTATACCAAATTCCATGAGGACAGAACTGGACTGAACTGCACTGACTGACTGACTAGACTGAACTAAATAAGGTCAGTCAGAAGGAAATCATTCAGTATGTGGATGTTTCTGGTTCTCAAGAGCATTGCATTGAAGAGCCTGTGGGACCAGAGGGAGTTTCCTGGATGAGCTCTCACGCCACAGAACACAGAGCTGCTGCCAGGTCTCCTCCACTGGTTCAGCAGGGCTGCATTCTTATACACTGAGTATTGTGTTTCAGATGATAAAGTGTCTCCATGATCTGTGTGGTGGCCAAAGGAGTGAGGCTTGCAGAGAACCCCTCCAACCAAGTCAATCCATCACTCTGTGGCTTTCCTTATCAGCTGTCACAGTGTACCAGAGGCACAGGCTCTGTCCATGCTCACCTTTTGAAGTCAGCCTGTTGTTTTGCAGATTGAGAGTTTCCAGTCTGTAAAGACGAGCAAGCTCTTCTGGAAAGATTTCTTCTATTTGGTTATTCTAAGAAAACGGAGAGTATTAATCATCAGCAAAGCAATCCAAGAAGGATCCCAGTAAACCAGACTGTGAACTCCAATAGAATCTGGAAGTGAACTCACCATGTCAAATCATTGTCAAGACTTCTCTCAGTAATGAGCCAAACTAAGATCCCAAAACCAAGATATGCCAACCCAGAAGCACTCAAAGACCTGAACTTCTGCTCATCTCCAGGAATATCCAACTCATACACCAGCAGCACCCAGAGTGTGATTTTGCCTGGCAAGGCCCATAATCCATCTGCCACAGCCAAACCTCATAGCTGCAGCACAGCCTTTGCTACAAGGTTGGCATAGTGGATTTCCAAGTTTATCACTTCTGTGACTCATGACTTGTTTTAAAAGCCACTTGTCACGAGCAGAGAGCGTCCAACTGGGCTTCGCTTTCACTGGTTCTGATGTCCGGGGTGACTGCCATCAGATTTTCGTTAATGTGCCAGTTAACAGACTGACAATTAATGAGTGGTTCTAGTTTTAGCATCTAAGGGACTAATCAAGGTCCCACTGTGCTGGAAGCCAGACCATTACACAGAAAGTGACAGCTGCAGCTCCAAAACTCTTCTTTTCTTTTGGCAGCAGAGGCAGGAGCCACAACTAGCACATGCCTGGGACAGATCTGCTGAGGAAGGTGCCAGGCTACATGGCAGTTTTTCTAGCTGGAAAGCTCTGAATAAAATCTGCATCTCATCCATTGGACAGAACTGGCAGATAGGAGCAACAAACCAAAAGCAGTTGGTTAAGGACCAGGCTTTGAGAGGCTGGGAACTACAGCCCTGGCTCCAAGGACACACGGCCACAGGGCTGCCATCTTCTAGTCCTGTCACACCTTCAGGTGTCAGAGCACTGCCAGGGAAAGGACACCTGCCCAATGCTGGTCCCTGGGATCAATTAACTAACAGCAGAGCAGGGAAACCTACTGACAGTCTAGGACATCCTGCTTCTTCTATCTGAAGTGGGAGTCTCACAGCCTTACATGCCCTTATCCTGACAAGACATGAGGTCTCTGGAGCAGAACCATTTGCTGCAGACATGACACCAGTGTCCCAGCCACAGACAGGGCCACTCAGGCAGATGAATGGCACTGGCTGTGTGACACCTGCTTCCTGTGGAGTCCCTGTGCTGCAGGGAGAGATCCACAGATTCACAGAATATTCTGAGTTGGAAGGGGCCCACGAGGATCATCGAGCCCAACTCTTAAATGCCTTCCCAGTGGGAATCGAACCCCAGTCTCCCACATGGCAGGCAGGGACACTCACCACTGTACTAAAGTGGATTTGGGACACGGGTTGGCCCCACATCTGGCCTGGTTCACTGTGTCTGCAATACCTGAACTAACAGGCAGTGCTGTCCCAAAAAATTCTCAGTAAGGAAGAAATCTAGTCCATCCTTCTCGAGGACACCTCAAAATGAAAGGCCTTCCCCAGAAACAGTAATTGTTTGGGGCAAAAATTCTTCTCGTTAAGCTGGAAGAGAAGAAAATTCCCAACCTTTTCACCTCCCTGGATCTGTGGGGAGAGGAGTGATGTGGATAATCAGGCGCACAAGAGCTGGGCCTGATGCACCGGCTAATACCGCTGGGAAGCCGAGGAGGGGCGGAGGGGAGCGGGAAGGAGCGGGAAGNCAACACCCCGGGGCCGGACCCGCCGCCCTCCCGCACCCCCGGGGCGCTCCCGCGGCCTCTCAAGGCACCGCGATGGGAGCGGGATGGGTGCGGGCAGCGCTGCCCAGTCCCGCCGGGACCCGGGGACAGCAGCATCCCCTGCACCGTCCCCGACTCCTCCCGGTATTTATTGCCCCTTTTCATACTAAGAAACCCCACATGATCCCCGGGATTTTTGGAAGAGGTTATACAGTCTTAGTGCAGTGTGCCTCTTGGTCATAGTGCTTCTCACAGCTTTGCTTAGGAAGAAACCCTTCTCGTTATTTAAACAGAGGCTGGACAAGCGTGACTCTCTGAGGGGCTGCCACATGTGCATGGAACCATAACAAAACCTCGTGGCTACTGAAAACAAAACGGGCTTCCTATGGATTTTGGACAATGCTGATCTCAACCTAAAAGGCCTGGCTAACGTTCAGCTTTTATCTTTCTGGCAGCAGGTTAAAATAATCCAAACAGAAGTTGGATCTCTACTGGAGCAGCCAGCTGGCCCTCACCCAGCCCCCTCGGTCCCATTTGCTGCCCTTCTCAGATTTCAGACATAAAGGTTTGCAGTCAGAGCTGGTTATGGCTTGTCCTTTATCCCCCTGGCTATTCTTCACAGAAGGACTTGACAGTTACGAGAAAGATTTCCTTGGGCTGATCTTTTAAGGTGAAAAGTCACAATGGACTCATGTCCTTATGAAATATGTACTCTGTTCACCTCTGCCAGCCCAGATTCCTTTTGTGCATCAGCAACAAGAATCTCCCAGAGCCACACTGGCATCTGTCAGAACTGCACATCTCCATTTACACCCACCAGGTTTGCTGCTTTGCTCTCACAGACTTTGGGTGTTTGGGGAGCATTGGAGAGATCCAGCTCTCAGTGACAGTCATGAAAAGTTTAAATAATGTCTGTATAAACACTGACTTATACTTGAAGAATAGGAGCAGGTGGGACTACAGGGCAGAGCATCCCAACACACACATGGGTTTGCTTTGGTCCTGCTCTTTGCTATAAACATGCTGGGTGATTTTAAGAACTTTGCATTGCTTGATCCCTCTTCCCCCTGCTCCACTATTTCACAGGTTCCATATCTGTCATAGCTGCGTGTAATTAAATTAATCTCTTTTTTAAAACATTCCTTGTATGGCAGATAGAAATTGGCCCTATGAGGATGCCAACAGTGGATTAGTAAAATCCTTAGTATTTGGTGATCTAATCTCAGAAAATATTTCAGAAATCTTAGAGAAAATAATCTCAGAAAGTATCTCAAACTTCCAACAAAGTATTTTCTGTATATACCAGCTTACCCTCATAGATACTTACAAAAGAAACTAAATAAAAAAATCCTATATATGCAGGTCCCAACCAGCCCTGCTGTATCAACACCAACACTGTTCCCATAGCACAGTTACATCATGGTTGCTGTTGGACTCTATAGATTTGCAATAGGCTGACTTTTCCACATATGTAACTGAAAAGATGTTTAAAAATTAACATGAAATATTCTATCTAGTGCACAGTAAAATTTCTGAGGCCATCCCACCCCGTTGCCATCAACATGCCTGTGTTTGCCTTTGGAGTGAATGCTGCTCTAGCACAGGGAGACACTTCGGACACAGGAACATCTGTGTGCATCTGGAGTGCAGGCAGTAAAACCAGGCATGATTCTGATTTTTAGTTCAAAGAAAACCTGAGGTAACTCACTCCATTTCAACTCATTCCCATGCGCCTGATCCAAAGCCTTATTAAGAAATCCTTCTAAAGGCATGGCTCAAAACCCACTAAAAGCAGTCCTCTTCCCTTGGTGGGCTTTGGATCAGCTCCTGCCACCCAAAGACTGAAGTGACCCTGAAACCAGCTCAGGGGTTCCTGGGGCTGCATCTTTCTGTGTCCAGAGAGAGCTGATAACCTGCCCTTTGGTGCCACACAGCACCAGAGGCAGTGCTACAAAAGGCAAACTGAAGTTTCAGGAGTTTCTGAATGCTTCTCAGTGATTACAGGTACCTCAATAATCAACAGAATCACTTTCAGACTATCTCATCTCTGTTACCTATTACTGTCCACACACATTCTCACAGGACACACACACACACAGACAGGAAAAACATCACTTCAAAATCAACAGGTACTAAGACTGAGTATCCTTGCTAAAAGCTGCAGCTGAAGGGCAGGCTGCTGCTGGAGGCTGTCTGACAATCTTTTAAAACAAATGAAGTGCTGAAAAACTCACCTTTGCTGTCAGAAATCAGTTGAATGGAGAAGAACATTTCTCGTGCCCCCACAGGCTCCCTCGGCTCATGCCATGACAGTTACATGCACTGAGCTCAGAGCGAGTCTCCCCTTTCCGAGCCAGATCCTTTCCAGATGTGAGCAACAGAATTAGAGAGAGTAACAGGCAACCCTCTACCAACGAGAGCTTCCTGCACTTCCCAACGAAATCCGAGAGGAATTTTCCAAAGTCACCGTATGGAAAAATGTGAGTAGCAAAGAGGAAGCAGCTATAGTCCGAATATAAAGACTTGGGAAATAAACAATCTCCCATTACATTTTGTCAACACAGTTTGCAAGATCCGTGAGCGGTGCCAAAAGCCAGAATTGGCAGGGGAGAAGCAGGGACAGGGTGTGCTTCCACCTTTCAGTGCAGGATACCAGAGCTGCACTGTCACAGATCTTTCATTCTAGCTGCACTCAACCCACAAGCTGAATCCCAGGTGGGAATGTTCTCCCATTCTCTGGGGAGTATGGTTCAAATTATCTGGCAGCAGACAGATCAGCAGTTTTTCCTGCATTTCATCTCCCTCCCCTTTAACTCTCCCTGAATTTCAACCCAACAACTGATCTTCAGGGACCAGGGATCAATAGTGTAACATTTCAAATGTCTTACAGGCAAAGTACCCAAATTTGCACAATCTACCCAATCTCTTTACCTTCTAAACCCCACTTTAAAGCACCAACCTCACACACTCACAGACAAACACACTCCAGCCCAGAAGCCTCACATTTCTCATTTCCCCTCTCTTGGTGAAAGGACAGAAACACACTGTTGATAACACAGAATGCTCCAAGCACAGCAAAGCAACACAGCTTTTTGTCCCTGACAGCAGAGTCACTATTTAAAATATAAAGCCACCTGTTTTGTGAATGCCCCCAGTGCTCCATACAGTACCTCCACAAACCCTGCAGAGGATCTGTCCTCACCAAGAACACGACCTTCCTGCTGAATTCCAAAAGAGACACCGATTCTTTCCTCTCCACTCCAGCTGAACTAAAGTCTAAAGCAATTAAGTTATTTCCTCCCTCTCTTCATCCAGGCTTATATCAGCTGGAACTGATCCCCCTCTGTGCCACGTGGAATTTTCAAAAGCTAAGAGTGGGAAGTGTGTTTTTACTAAAACAAAAATAAAAACAAAATAGCACTGGCTGCTTTTTCTTAGTGATTCAGAGATGCAGGACACATTTGCCTGCTACGCTTTCTGTGCTACAGTGCCCTGAGTCCATACAACAAAATGTACAGTGTCTTCAGGGGGGAGAAAAACTCTGCTCCTGTTGGGGGACCACCCCACCTTACCCCGGTGTGCAGACAGGCAGGAGGAGGAGGGGGATTGCCTCTCTCACTGCTGATGCCAGAGCAGCCCACAAGGGAGGGGAAGAGAGCAGCATTCACCCTTCCCCAGAAGTGCATTTTTAGCTGGGTTGTTGTTGAAATATCGTAATTAGCTATCAGTGGCATCTAGAGGTAGTACAGGATATTGTGGCTCCTTTGCAGGGAAACAGGCACACAGGTCTCACAGTCAGCCCCGGACGATCCAACAGCTCAGAGCCAGGGCGAGTCACCAGATATCCCATGTGCAAAAGTACCCCTTACACCCTTACACTAGGCTACAAATTACCCATACAGGCTTTTCTTCCCCCAGGCTTTCACTTCACATCTCACCCTTCTACATCAACATGTCCCAGACCCACAATCTCCTGTCTCCAGGCCCAGTGCTGCATTCCATCATCCACACAAATTCCCAGGAAAACCAGAGCTGGAGTGAAATCTCCTAAAGGTATTCTGGCCCAGTACTAAGCCCAAAGCTATGCCCTACCATAGAACCTGGGCTCAGCAGCCACTGTTTGTGTCCACTGCAGCTTTCTGGAGCCTTCAGAGCAAAGACCTTCCACCTCAAGACTCAGAGCACAGAATGAGCTGCTGGAAACATTTCCAGTCAAACTCCAGCCTTGGCACTCTCTCATGTTCCTGCTGCTGGGTGTGAGTGGTGCTTGCTGCCTGCATGAAGAAGCTTCTTCAGGTTTAAAAACTGAGGAAGACTCAAGTTTAAACTTTGGTACAATTACTTCTTCTTCAGGCCACACAAACATCAGAGAACCAGGTCCTTGGGCCAACAGCTGGGGCAGCTGTGACAGAGTGTGTGCCACAACATCCCCAGGGCGTTTGCAATGGGCCTGGCACAGAGTGCTCTGTCAGGGCCACCCTCCTGCCCTGCCCCAGCAGGGACAGCCCCAGCGCTGCTCAAGGACAGGCTTGGCTACCCTGAGCTCTTGGATTTCAGAGATACCTCACAGACCTCAGCACCAGGCCATGCCCAGGGCAAAGCTGCAGTATGGAACATATTCCATGTCAGACCTGCTCAGCTCTGACTTTGCAACTACTGCCACTGTCCTAAAGAAATTACAGGCTAAATTTAGGTGTGATATGATTAACTCAAATAACAGACATGCCAGTCAAGCGACAACATGGCAGAAAACAAAAGGTATAAGCAAACCTATGGAGGTATGAGCTGCAAAAACACAGGCACCAGCTCCCTTGTGATCAGCATGAAGAGAGGCACGAGGCATCCAGGAGGTGTAAATTACAAAATGTTCTTTACTCTCACCCTTATTTATCTGCTCAGGACTCTACAGAAGTACTGGTGTGCCTGAGGTGCTCACTGCTATGTGCTGATATCGTGGATTTACTTGAAAAGAGGGGGGGAAAAGCCCATTAAAATTCTTTTAGGTAACTTGCCATCATTTGCTTCAAAAAATGAATAATCAAAACACAAAGAATAAAAGGGGGTTTTGTCTCCAAAGCAGGAAGGGGAGTATTTTTCAAACCTAAGAATGCACAACAGAGCCTGGCCACGAGCCTACTGGCATCTGTGTCTTGATCCCAATGAACTGTAAGATGTCTGTTCTCCCAGAGGACTCTTTGAAAAAAACCCTAAAATCCATGACTGCTTTTAATCTACCTAAAATATGGGATACAGACACAGTGTATTTTGCACTTGTTTTATACTACCCATGTTCCTGCCAGCCTGCTGCAGCACTATTAGCATATTTCTGTTCCTGTATTGCAGTATATAACTAATACTTCCCAGAAAACCTACCCAGGACCATGTAAAGGCATCCGCTTTCAAGTTAGCAAGGACTTCTTACAGATACAGAACAGCTCCCACTGTCACTCCAACAGTCACTCCAAATTTTGCTGCTGTTTATTTAAGCAATAAAGGCATTTGTTCCAAACAGTTGGGGCTTTTTCCAGCATTTGTTCTCCACATGTGGTTTGCTTCCTCAAGTGTTGATTTTTCATAGTTAAGAGACTGTTCCCTGCCTTTTATCCACCAGGCTAATTGCATTCTTACTCTTTTCTGTTTAATGAGAGCTGACATCCAGCTCAGTGCTCTGTAAAACAGGAAGAGATGCATTTCCTGTTCCAAGGAGGTAAGAGTTTCATCTGACCTCAGATGAATTGGACATATGGGAAATGGACAAAAAGCAGCAATCACACTCTTGATACCATATGCTTTACAAAAATAAGTGTACTGTATTGCCTTGAACCTCTTTCTGATTAGGCAAAGCAGCAGGGGTGAAACACAAAACTCAAGTAAAAGTTTAAAAATAAAATCTGTGCTCCAAACCCAAAGCATTCACCCAGATCCCTGCCAGCCAGACCTGCTGAGTCAGGCATCACTCTGTCACTGGCTCCAACCTGACAAATCATTTGCTTAATTAATGAAAATGCCTACCTGCAAGAATTACATGAATTTAGCAAAAGGAAAGAAAGGTAAAATATACCTGCCAACCTGGGAGCACCTCTGGCTGCCAAATTATTAACACATTTATCAGAGCTGGGAAAAAACTCCAAACCGATGCTGCAAAAGGTGTCCACCAGAGTCCAGGAAGGAAGAACAACCTTCCCAAACACTTGCATGTCTAAAGCCGAGGTTTTCCCTCATGTGAACTGGGACTCTGAGAACACCAAAACCTCTGCCTGCAGGATTAATTTTTTTTTTCTTTTTCTTTACAAAGACCTTTGAAACCAAAAATTGAAACTCTGCTACGTTCAGTGACTGGTCACCTTGGCATCTGTAGCTCCCTTTCCAATTCCTCCCCCAAGGAATCGAGCTGCTCCAGCGGAATTGCTAGAACACATGAACTTCATTAAAAAGGCTGATCCAAAGCTGCAGAGGATTTCAGCTGGAGAACGGGGGCTTAGTGCTGCCTGGGCAGCAGAGCATCAGGGGGTGAGAAAGGAACCTTCTGTAATGAGATTTCTAAAGTGGTACAAACTTAGGTAACGCTTGGAGTTGAACAACAATTGAGTAACAGAACTTAATGTCAATAACTGCTCTGTACTACACAGCTTTACCTATTTCCTCATGGTGAACAGGGTGAATTACTTCTACACACTGTTAAGTTTATTTATTCAGGGATAGCATATTCTAAGACTGCAGAATGTAAATGGAGGATCTGGGAATTTTAGAAAAGAAAACACACATCACTGACTCCCAGAAAAATCAAAAAATGAGAAAGTGCACAGACTGAATAGACACAGAACTACCCCAACATCTAGAGGAGAAGCTGGGTGCCAGGATGCCAAGAAGGTGGGAAATTGCAGCAGAGACCATCTCCAACCTCCTGAAGCAGCATCATTGACAATGTCATGGAGCTCATTAGAAAAATACTATGTAGCTGGCTGATACCATGTTTAAATGCTTTTTCCCCTCTTTTTTATTTTCCCCTCCCCTCTGTATTTTTGGTTGGTTGGTTGGATTTCTCATTGGGTTTGGGTTTTTTTAACCATTTTAGCTCTGAGAAAGGTGCCAGTGCAGAAGTCTCAGCTCAGGTAAATGAGGTTAGAATTGTCTTCTCTCTCTCACTGGCCTTTTGTTTTTGAAATTTTCCCCAAGAACTCTTTATTCTGAGAACTACCCTGATGAAATGAATGACACAGTCCCTTTGAATTCAGCAGGGACATTTAACTAGCCCCTCTTGTCTCTGAAGTCAGATGTGGAGGTGATACACGGCACTGTGATAGAGCAAACAAACATCTGCTCCAGCAGGTGTGTCCTTGCTCACTCCAACAGGCCCAACCATCACCTCTGGACTCATAAAAGGTAAGGCTGGACGGGGCTGTACCAAGCTGGTCTAGTTGAGAACGCCCCTACTCATTGCAGGGTGGGGGGTGTCAGACTAGATGGTCTTTCAAGGTCCCTTCCAACCCCAACTCATCTGTGATTCTATAGCAAGACGCGCCCAGGAGGAAGGAGCTGTTGGGTGGCCTCCTTTTTGTCTGCTGAATGCTTTCCAAGAGGAATGTCACACCACAGCTGCACCCAGCCAGTGGGGCAGACAGGACAGTTGAGGTCTGGAGCATCCACAGGAACAGCATCAGCTACCACCTGCTCGTGATCCTGTGGCCCCCCGGGCACTCCTTCATCCTGGGCACCCCGCAGCAGCTCCCCCATGCTGCTCAGGCATCCGTGTGGTGCTGGAGTGCACGTTTGAGGGAGCAGCTGCTGGAGACATCCTGCTTTCTCCACTGCACTGGCAAGGACAGCTCAATGCTCCCGGACACCCTCTGCATGGGCCTGGACTTGGATGTGGAGAGAATCTCCTGCTGGGTCAGGATGTTGGTGGCATCAGCCTAGTGGTACAGTCATACCTCAGAAGTCGCAGGGGTTCGGTTCTCCACAGCTTGCAGGGCCTTCATCTCGACACCATTCTCTCCCAGCAAGGAAAAGGACGTTGCAATGGACAAACAGAGCCACAGCCCAGGAGTCCAGGGAGGGCTCTGAGCTTGCTTGCAAGCCCTGGTTGGGAGATGTGCACAGCAGCCCAGAGCCTACAGCCGGGAGCCCTCCAGGGCAGGGCTCCTTCTCTACCTCCACCTCAACTCACTCCGTCCCTTCCCTTCCCTTCCCTTTTCTCTTTTTGTGACATACCCTGCCCTGCCTTCCCCTACCCTGACCTGTCTTGCCTTTCCCTTTGCCTTAAGGCCTTTGCCTTGCTTGGTCCTGGTGTGAGGAGGAGGGGGATGTAGGGAAGTACCCTGGTGGAATGCACACCTCCCAGCCAGGCCTTTCCAAGAAGCTCAGAGCCCTCACTGGTGTCCTAGGTTGTGGCTGCTTATACTCAAAAATTCATTTGCTTCTTGAATTAAAGAGTGACCAAAAATACATTGGTGTTCAAAATTCCTGAAAAAGGCACATTCTTAGTTTGCAGAACAGCCAGCCCAAAGCTCTTTGGTAGTTTCAGTGATTCAAGAGGAGGAACAAATTGTTTTCAGCACAGAATTGCTGCTGCAATCCCGTAATTCCCTTCTATTTTAACCCACAAGTCAAATGGCAAGAAATTATGAAAGCAGTGGATGTTATTTTATTGAGAGCTAACATTGCTTTCGAGATATGAGCCCTATCTACTCTGGGTAAGTCAATAAATCATACACAAGAGGAAACCTGATTCATAGGAGCAGATTGTATGTTAAGTTGACAGTGCAGCAAGGCCATATCTGTCCTATTTAAAGGAGAAATGATCCCTTGCAAAACAAGATGAACAGTGGGGTGACAAATGTTGATCCATCCAGATACTACGAGCTGCAGCCAGGTCTGAACAGAGTGCTGGGACAGTAGAAGAGAGGTGAAATTCAGTGCAAATGAAGCAATGCGTAGGGAACAATAATTAAAAATATGGCAATTTCAGAGTGCAGAAACAAACAGCGAGACAAAGAAATGGCTCCTCAGTTTTAAGAGATCTAAGAAAATACCATCTCAAAATTAGTAGTGGTCAGAAAAGCAACTGGGGAAGGAAAAATAAAGGCAGAAAATGCTCTTTGCATCTTGGAAACTTTTTAGCAGGACAATGAGGGTGCAGAATACAAAAAGGATACTCAGAGGGCCAAAAGGTTACAAGGGTCTCTCTTGGAGCTGTGAAGCCTGAAGGTGACAGGGCAAGACCATGAACACCAGGAATGCTCTGAAGCTGGAAATGGTTTCTTCCAGTAAATAACAAACACACTGAGCCCCCCAAAAAAGCCCCAAACAAGAAAAGAACAATATAAATACTGGGATATAAGGGATATAAAACTGCAGTGTAGAAGATAAAAAGGAGCAAATTTAATTCCATGGGGTGTGTAGGTACGGAAACTCATGGCCAATGCTAAAAAAGCTGTCCAAGGATTCAAAAAGGGACTGGACAAACTTATGTAAGACAATCCAGATATGCCAGTTTGGGCTCAAATTTGTGAGATGGGGGAAAAAAAAATTTACAAAATTAGTTAGGAAAGTACTCTGAGTAAACAGATGTTTGGGCCATCTGAATATTCCTTCCAAGGTATCAACAGTCAGGAAAATCTATGAAGATCTTTGGTCTGATTCAGCAGAGCCAGTGGCACTGCTCACAACAGAGCAGCAGAATGACTGGCTTGGACTCACTCATTTTTATTAAGATTTCAGTTAAAGGTTCAGTGTAAGTTCCTCAGTCACAGCCCACTCATGTGAGGATGTGAAATGTGTCTTCTGGGCTGAGATGTGGTTTATGGACTATCTACTCACAGTGCCTGAGGAGGAAAACACGGATGGCTGCAGGTGCCCCTTGTGACAACCTGAACAACACAGTCTGTTCAGCACATGAACATGAAATCCATGTTTATGAATTTGAGCAAGAGACCCAGAGAAGAACAGGAAAAGTGTATTTAATTTTCTATTAAACTTCCAACCAGAATACATTTTCCCAAAAGAGAACTGAGAGCTTTTATATTACTGATGAGAATTTCATCATGATCACCACCAAATTTTGTCAGGAGAAAACAGGCAACATATTGGTTATACTCCCTCTCAGCTTTCCTGGCAAACCTAATTTTTTTTCCAACATTCTAGTTCCTGCTTTCTTCTGGATATTTCCATATTTTTTTAATTCCAAAGTAGGAATAAGAAAATTATTTTATAGCAAATCCCTAAAACCTATTCTAAAAAAATGTTGTTAGAGATCCCCTTTACAAGGCCCTTTTAATGTAAGCAGCAGCAAATTTATTAGAGTGGAAATCTGAAAGCATTTGTAGGACCTGCTATTACAGCCTTCAAAAATGCAACCCACTTAACTGATATGCCAAACTATTTATAACTTTCCTCACAGCCTTCCCAGCTAACCTGAACCACCTCATTCAACCCTAAGTTTTATCAAACTTTCCATATTGATTAAAAGTTCACGAAATTCCACCATGTATCATTTGTAAGAGTTAGTGCCTCAAGCTTAGCCATAGAGAAACTGATGGAATTTAAGAGAATCAAGGTCTGTAATCACAGAATTTAGGTGAGAGAGGTCCAATCAAACCCAGCCTGCACCACGTTATTGATAATATCTAGCTTCATTCTACATTTTCATCAAGAATATCAAGTACTGACTATTTACTCTAGTGAGCTCAAAGTTTAGCTTTGCCTGGCTGAAGCTGTAGATTCTGAAGTTTCATTGCCATGCCCATGTTCCCAGAAATCTTCAACTTGCCTTGGAAGAATGCCTGGAAAGAAAGAAAGAAAGATTCTGTGAAGCATAATACAACCCAAATGCAACCCTCAGCCATGTGAGTGCAGTTTGTAACTCCAGCAGTTCTGGCAGACACCTCCCATCCAGCAACAAAGGCATTTGCTGACACTGGAAGGCAGAACAGTAAACTGAGGAAGTTGGATTGTTATTATATTTTTGATATCCAAAGAGAAAAAACTTGGTATTGCTTGTTTCTTGGATTATCCCACCCAAAGCAGGAACAACACCCCATGTTTTGGGGATGACTGTCCTTAGAAGACAGGTTGACAATTTCAATTGCAGACAATACAGTCATGGTGTACAGCAGGTGCCACAAGTGATTTCTCAACTCAAATCCTTAAAGGTTTATGTAACTGCTCAATTTCACAAATCTAGTCTGTAAAGCAGACAGGCAGAAGGTTCACATTTTGTTCCCCCGACCTTCTAAAAAGATGAACTCCACGCACCAAAATATCCCAATTGTAGATGTAAAGCTGCAATTGCTTCTCAATTTTCTACATGTACATTCCAACATTTCTACAACCTGTTTTACCTTCAGACTTCAGAGGAGGTGACTTACTTAAACGATTTCAACTTAAACACATTCAGAGCAAACATGTCAGTGCTCTTATCACCCTGTTTGCTGTACTTACTGTCTGAGGATTCATTTTGCCACTCATGAGTGCCAACAGATCAGAGTCAGCCATTGTAATTGTACAGTCTGCCTTCTTATCTGCAAGGGAAGAGGTGACAATGAAGATCCAAAATGAGAAATGGAACTGCAACTCCATGAAGAATGTGTTGATACACAGTTAGCAAAATGGCACCTGAAGTACACACCAGTAAAAGCCATTATAAAATATCACCAAGAGACCAACTCTTGTCTTTATTTTCTTATTTCCATTACTGGGGTGTGTGACTTCTGGTATGAGACAGGGTACAAATCCTGCATTTCCAATACTTTCATGGGGCTCCCCATCACCACCCAGTCTGTGCCTCGTTTATTTCTGTATTTTCTAAACTGGAACTTGCAGTTTTTGTCAGCTGGTACAGCACTGAAATCAGTCAAGTTTTGTTGCTTGACCACCTGGAAAGAAGTAACTTGACAGAGCAGCTTCCCACCTACCACTGTCTCCAACAAAGCAATTGAAGAAACAGCTACAAATTACATTTCTGCCCCAAATTTTCAGAGGTAAAAACAACAAAATCCCCAAGGTTTGAGGTTTTTGGTGGTTTTTTTCATTTTGATTCCTGTGAAGGCCTATGACAGATCGGACTGGAGCCTTCAAAAAACCACTCAATTATCTCTAGACAGACTCAGTAGAGGATGTTTAGTTCTTGGTCTGAAACATCAAGTAGTAAGAAGGGTTTAAAACTAAGGTAGTTCTACATCAGTTTTGCTCATTAAAGCTCAAAAGGTTTGATGTGTTTTCTGCAAGGACATAATACAGCAGCACTGACCTGAATTAACTGCCACAGAGCCTTTACCGTTTTTCACATCTACCACCCAAGTTGCTTCTTTCCCACCAGGACCATCTTTTACTTTGAAGGCAAAGACTCCACCAATTTTCTTGACAAACTGCTCTCCTTCCTGTAATAAGCATGTGATGTGCAAGTCAGTGATTTACTTCAACATAATTTTGAATGCATCTAACAGAGAGTAATTTAAAAGCTTTTACTATGTCCACTACTGTAATATAAAAATATCTATTTCCCCCAATAGGCATCATTTAAACAATTACCAAAAATCTAAATAAACACGATACCTCACACTATAACTATCTATGTTGAACTCTATTAAACTAAGTAAAATTACCACTGTCCTAACAGAAGTTTGACAGCCTGTGATCTCTTCTTCTCACCACACTTACAAGGCAAGCACGTAACACAAATGCAATTTCTTGGGCTACTCAGCAAGGTCTCCACACACAGTCTAAACTTCCCTGAAATACCCTGATGCAGGCAGGAACTATCTAAAGAAAGTAATTTAAAATCACAGCACAGTGTAGAAAGATTTCTGGCAGAGCAGAACCCACATCTCTAACACCTGGAGTGCTGAGAAAGGGAGGGACGCTGCCACACTCCCACCAGGTTTCACACATGTTCTGTTCTCCATTAAAATCCTGCTGTAGGTAAGAGAAGGAGTCAAATACCTCTTGAAGCCTCTTTTCAATCTCCTTGAAGACCAGATGTGACTTGAATCCATCAACAGCTGCACTGAGAGGCACAGCAGCAGAACGGCCAGTGCTGAAATAAAACACTCATTAATTCACAAACCCTTAATCAACACTTCACCATCTTCAAATTACCATGAGTAGGCCCAACATCACCAAGGATCCTTCTAGCAGGACTACTGATATCAAAGTGAAGATTGACAGCTTGAATTACACTCATCAATTATCTAAATATTTTTTCATGTATGAACAGAACATTCGTTTTATGATGAAAGTAAATCATTAATCTTATTATCCCTGATTCTCTGGAGCAATCACCCTGCAGGGCCTGACAGCAGCATGAGCCAATTCTCCATTTCTGCAAGAGCCAAAGTAAGTGCAGATGCCCAAAGAAATGGCACCTCAAGCAGCAGGAAAAACAAGTCTGCAGTTATTGCAGCAGAGTCCAAAACTGTGGTCAGGCTGAATATTGCTGAAGTGACAGAATCACCCAAGAAATGCTGCTAGAACTCACTGGAGTGTCACTGACACTGCCCTATGTGGTGGGACAGGGCAGCAACAGACACATCCATCTAATCAATAAGCCAAGGCTGTACCTACAAGATGCAAAATCATAAGGTATCAAAAAAACCCAATCCCCAAATAAAAAGCAGAACGGCTGCAAAAAGTAATGCAAAATGGATCAAGTGCTGCTGCCATTCACCCCGACATACCTGTTTGTCAGTTATTGCTAAAGCCATGGGCTAGATATGGAATCAGTGATTAACTCTACACACATGGCTGTAGAAAACCAGGACGAAGTATCTTCATGAACAAGAAATTTCACCATCTTTCCCTTAATTACACAATGCACATCATAAATCAGTTACGTAAGGGGTGTTTGAAGAGATCAACCTGTTTCATTCCAAAGTCTGAAGACATTAGTGCAACTCTATGTGTCAGGGATCTCCCATACAGGGCCTGTGGCAGAACTAAAGGTGTAAGATGGATGATATGAGTATTGCTAACATTTCTCTGGTTTGAGTTCTACCTAAGAAAATGTAATTTTGAAATTCTGAACACCAATGAGGGTGAACTGTAGCAAATTAGACTTCACTTCTTCAGGAGAAATATTATCTTTATGTGCAAAGTTCAAGACAAAGCTCAAGGCAATGGAGAATAGTGCACTCCCTGGAAAAGTCTTTCCCCCTCTGATTTAAAACTGTACCAACATCCACTGCCAAGTTCTCTGAGTATGTCTGAAGAGAATCCATGAGAAGACATTCTTCCTATTTTCTCACACGGTACAACCTCTTGGAGGTCTCGGAAGCGACAGAATTGTCACTCCTGACACCGTCTTATAGAAAATACTGCTGCAGCCCTTCCAAGTTCAGTGGTTTCTCTCATTAGCTCTCCCACAGGTTGTGTTGTCACTTCCTGGGGACCGGGCGGGTTTAAAGGGGGCGTTAGAAACACGGGTTGGGAGGCAGGGGAGTGTCTCCTTCTGGAAGGCCAGGGCATGCCTCTCCCCCCTCCCCTAAACACCAGCCGCTCCCATCCCATCCCAGGGGCCCCTCCCGCTCACCTGCTCTCCCGGGGGAAGCCCATGGCGTACAGGGTGACCACGGCGGCCCCGCCGAGCCCCAGGTTGTGCTGCAGGGCCACCTTCGCCCCCGGGACCTGCCGCCGTCCCGCCCGGCCGCGCAGCTGCCAGCACAGCTCGGCGCACTGCGCCAGCCCTGCAACAGCGTGCGAGCGCGTCAGACCCTCTTATCTCCTTGTTATTATCTCCTTGTTATCTCCTGCTCTCTGGGGACCCCACCGCCGCCCGGGCCTATGGGTGATCACACGCTTTCTGGGGAAGATACTCTTCCAGGGAAGAATTCAACCTTAACTTCCCCTGCTGCAGCTTGAGGTCACTTCCTCTCCCGTCTGCGTTTCCTTCGCCCTGCCCCTCGTCCCCGGGAGTCCCCAGCCCCGGCTCCACCCTCCTGCCAGGGAGATGGGGAGAGCGGGGCGGTCCCTCCCCATCCTTCTTTTCTCCAGGTTGGGCTGGATGTTAGGAAGAGCTTTATCACAGAGTGATCCCTCATTGGAATGGTCTGCCCAGGGAGGGGGTGGAGTCGCCGTCCCTGGAGATGTTTGAGAAAAGACTGGATGAGGAGCTCAGTGACATGGTCTAGATGGTGGGAGGCTGGGATGGATGGAGTGTGGTGCCCATGGCTCTGAGTTTGTGGCTTCGATCCCTGGGAGGGCATTCCCTTGGGACCTGGACTAGATGATCCCTGGGGTCCCTCCCAACTCGGAATAACCTGTGAACCTCCCCCCCCTCCCCAGCTTGCTCGGCTGCTCCTCATCCCTTGTGCTCCAGACCCTTCCGCAGCTCCATCGCTGTTCTCTGACATTTCTCACAGATTTCTCCTCCCCTCCACCCCTTCCTCTCCTTTCCCCTGGACAATCGCACAGCCCTTCGGGCGGGCCAGACAAGGAGTCTGCATTTATACACCGAATTCCACAGTGTGGACTGTGGTGCAGCCTGCCCTGGAATGGGTTTGGTTTAAAGAGGAATTCCATGACCCCTGGTTAACAGCCAGCCCCAGGCTGTTTCCACGGGAAATGAAGCTGACAGGCTGGAGACATACAATTTTCTGTGTTTTAGTGGCTCTTCCCCCATCCCATGCCAGTAGAGAGGCAAAAATACCAGCAACTGCCTCTACTTTTATCACTGCGTACCTGACAAAAAATTAACACAAACAGGCCCATGCAATATTCCCACCCTGTCACAGACACCCACAGCCTCATTCACCTGGAAACCTTTTTCCCCACAAAGATTCCTAATACCTCCCCCTACCCCCAACACCAACTGCAAACTCTCTCACTGTTACAGCTGTTTAGATTAAAGTTTGGTGTTTCACAAGGTTTCCTCTTCTCCAATTTTCTGACAAATTCCCATTTCCAAACAATGGAGGTGAATTATCTTCACAAATCCAAGCACATTTCATCCAAGAGTCAACTAATTTGGAAACAAGCAGAGCAGTTTAAAGGAAGCAAAAACAAAAATAAAAAGAGAAAGCCCATGTTGCTGGGAAATGGTGACTAAGTGAGCTGCTGTTGCAAACATCACATAAATATTTTGACACACAAGATTTAAGAGAAATGGCTCCTAGTACAGCTAACAAGGCTGTTCAGAGGCAGTGAAAATCACCAAGATCTGAAATTCAAAGCGTGACATCATCTGAAGAGAGTTATTCAAATCACATGAATCAGAAGCTGTACTGGTGAGCAATTGTTAAAAACATTTAGCTGCTTTGCAGGTTGCTTTAGTAACAACAGGAAAAAAATCATATTAAATTAAATGATCAAATTCACACAGGTTTGAGCAATCCTGTGTGGTGAACGTGCCCTAACACTTCCATTAGTTGGAAATGAGAAGTTTTGGAGCTGATCAAACCCTCATGTTTCACAGATTTGGACAAGTGGGAAGCCCCTTCCTGTTCAAGGGCTGGATCTCACATCCAACACTAAGTGAAATGGTTTTGCTTACCTGTGGCACCAAGAGGGTGTCCCTTGGAAATCAAGCCACCACTGGGATTAATAACCCATTTTCCTCCGTAAGTATTGTCTCCTCTGTCAATCAGGTCACAAGCTTTTCCTATAAAACAGTATTTGCATAAGAAAAATGTTCTTTTCTTTCATTTCCAAGTGATTTTTTCAATGGTGCTGTCACTTACCAGAGATGCTGCACGTCAATCAAACCTAGGAAATGCTACAGCTCATACTGTACAGATTAGCCAAACTACATTAATGGGGCTTGCTCATATCACTGGAGAAAGTGTAACTTTGGAAGAGAAGTGATTGATAGAGAAGTTCTGCTTAATTTGCTGCTGAATTGTTTTGATACAATCAATATAATGAAGCTATTTATTACTTTGGTCATGAAAACTGCAGTGATAACTGTGTTTTTTGTCAAAGAGGAGTTAGTAATTTGTAATTTGTGACCCTCAGGACATGGAGGTCCTGGCTCTGGCCACAAAGGAGACCAACAGCACCCCAGGCTGCATTAAGACATGAAGATGGTAAATAAAACCATTGATAAGAACAATGTTTAGAATTACTCAGCTTCCCAGGCTATGGACAGTTCTCCCTTTTAACCCATCTTTTATTCCTTTATCTTGTACACCAGTTTCTTCAGCCCACATTATTAACTTTGAAGTCTTTGAGGCCATGGCTCCTGTGTTGATAACTTCCTTCTGCCACTTATGAGAACACCAGGTTAGCCCTGCACACCTAAAGCCACAGTGTGGTTTATGCCATTAATCTCTACACCTAATTAATCCACCAGTGCAAGATAAGTTTCATACACTACATATTAAGCTCAGACTAAGGGTTGTGAGAATTGCACAATTAAATTATTAGCCAAATGGATAGCATCGGGTTCTACATCAGTTAAAGGAATGAAGCTGGAGAGCCTCATGTAGCTATTTAAAAAATGTCAAACCTTTGCCATTTTTGCTGCAGATACTGTAAAAACACAGCAAAGGTGACAGCAAAAAGCAAACATTCAAAGGCAAATATTTGAAGACCTACAAACACAAAAAGTCCTGCTGCAGTCCCATGAACGTCTCTGCTTCAGTGAGAAAACTCAGACTTCATATACCACCTAGTGCCAGAATGTGGTATTTTCTCAAAATTAGTTAAAAACAAATTAAGAAATGCGTATTATCTGGGATGATAATCTATGCAAAGCAGGAATACATTCAGAATTTAGATAGATCACAAGCAGTTCAATGCATTACTTACTGGAAACCAAACAAACACCTCATTAGTAGAAAATTGTAATGGCTTGACTGACACACACAGAACTGAACTCCACAGCCACTTAACCTGCTGCAAATCCACCCACTTCAATGGCATTAAACCAGTCTGGGCAGACTGTGCTTTGTTACACAGCTGAAGCTGGAGGCACCTTCACAACTTGCCAGCAACTCTGAGGCAAAGACGTTTCAAAGACCAGTGAGTTGCTAAGGCCCTCCATGGGCAATTCTTGTCTGATTTTTAACTTCTTAAAAGGAAATACATGGATAGAGGGAACTCTTGGGGTAGGTAATTATATAGCCCTGAAGGAAGGAGCACAATACTGAGATCACAGGAGCCCTTAACTGGGGTATTTTTAGTGCTTTCCATTTTAATAAACCAAAGATCTCAATTGAGGTATTACCTTCTGGACAGAGTCCCAGGGCTTCGTAGGTAATGAACTCATTAACTGAGAAACAATCATGAAGCTCAATCACATCAACATCTGTGGGTTTCAGGCCTGCATTTTCAAAACATTTCTGTGCAGCTTTTTTAGTCATGTCATAGCCAACCTGCAAACCCAACAAATTCTATGTTAAAATATCATTCAAATATCATTACAGCCAGCAATTCTATTTCTACACTTCATTTTGCACGTGCTTCTGTATATCCTGTCAGTGCAAGTAACCTAGAGGAGGTGGCTGCAGCAGAAACTATTGTGTATTCTAAGAGTTTGACTTACATCCAATTACTTTAGTCAATCAAGATCCAAATTTTGCACTTCAGGTCTCTCCCTTCATTCTACTTACACAAGTAATCCCAACAGGGAATTTCAGCTTCAGTATCACATTCATAATTCAAATAAAAAATTTATAAATTCCTTCCTGTCATTCCAAATGAAATCAATTTTACATTCACCACAAAGTATAACTTGCTTGCTTACCGACATGAAAATGTCAACAGTATCATCAGGACTCGCAAGTACTTACAAAAAATAATCCAGAAAAAAAAAAAAAATCCCAGAAAAGTCACCCCAATGAGTACCAGGGAATACAGAATTGTACACTCACCATCTTCATACAACTGTTTTCTTCAAATGTGCTTGGATAATCAGTAGCCATCACCTGGGCTAGAATTTCCACAGCTTTGGGCTGCAACTTATGCCTTTTCACAAACTCCTCATTAGCCAAAATTGCAGCTGCAGCACCGTTTGATGTTGGGCTGATTGGAAGAAAAGTAGTTACATCATTATTCCAAATCAGTAATGCAAGTCTTGCAGAGATTTATCTTTTAATACAAACACAAAAATAAAAGAGGACAAATGAGAAGACAGTGGCTGATGCCACTGAAACTACAAATTCCATCAGGGTTTACTGGACACTTTCAGTAATATGTTCCCCAGACATTTGAAAATCATGACATCAAAACAGAAATGTATCATTAAGGTTTTCAGTTTAGAAAAAAAAAATCAAAGCTTCTACTTGGCTATAAACATATATAAGCACCTTTCAAGAGTGTAAAGGAAAGGTTGGTAAGAACAATTAACACCAAAGCAGTGGATGCACATGACTAAAATATGCAGAATGATGTGAGAACCCTGAAATCCAAAACCTATTTCAGCTCACTGCATTACTCTGTGAGCAAGTTTCTAGTGCTTGGTCAAGACAGAGATTCCACATTTGGGGGGTTTTTTTAACTTAAGGTAAATTCTAATCCATACACAAACAGACTTATTTAAATAGAGGTCCTACTATATTTGTCTTAACATCAAGATTTATTTCACAATGCAAAGTCCTCTCTTACCAACACTGCAAGACAGTCAAGAAATCAAAGATTTTGCGAGAATGCAGCACTTCATCTAAGGTGTACTCCTTCTGGAACTGGGAATACCTATGGAAAACAGGGATGCTGTCTCAGCGTCAGCAGGGGACACACCAACATCACACTGCAGGCAGCTACAGAGCTGCTTTTACATTGTATAAGGCACTGGATATAGAATTAATGCTGGGTAAAATCTCATTCCATAATAAAGAATACATTCCACAAAGCATTTCTAGAAATAATCCGTGGTTGTGCAGGACTTTTTTCAACCAGGGACGTTCACTATGGAGGCAGAGTACACAACTCACGGGTTGTTGGTTGAATGACTGTGATTCTTCCATGCAATTTTCGCAAAGTATTCTGGATTTGTCCCTGGAAAGGGAAAGAAAGCTGTGTTGAAATACTTTATTTACCCAAACAGAGCTAACACAACAGTTTAAATATTGTGTCATAAGAATCTGACCTTTAAAAGCATCTTTACAAGAGACTCACTGTTACGTTATCAAGCCTTTCCTCAGGACTCAGCTGAGGTCTCATAATTAGATAAACACTACTCAGCATGGTTGAATTTTAGCTAATAGAACAACTCACCTGGAAATCCAACACTTCATAAAACCACAGAAAATAAGTGCATTTTATTTCATGTATTGTGATAGAACTGCAACATGAGGGTTCATTTTCCTATCAGTGCAAAACAGCTGCAGTGCAACACAGAATTAAAGTCTTAAGTGTTTGTACACATAACAGTCTAAAAAAGGGCAATGAACGCTGCCATTTTTAAAAACAAAATCCTAAAATGTTGTTTTAAATCAATTCATCAAAAGGAGACAATGAAAAAATGCACTTTAACATACCATATTTCTCCATGTGCTCTTTGCCAGCACTTGCAAACATCTGAGGTGCTACTGGAGCACTTGCGAGGCCATATTTATTTATCATGATTTCCAAATGTTTGTCCATTGGATTGGTTCTGTCTGCAAACTAAAACGAGGAGAAACAATTACAGAGCAAATCATAACCTCCTTTTCTTTAACATCACAACAAAAGTGCCACAGATTTCAAGCAAACAGGAGGTTTTTTCTGGACAGTATGTTGCATTTCAGTGACGTGTTTAGAAACATTCATAACTTCCCAGCCATAAACCAGAGCAAATAAGCAGAAAATGTTTAACATCATGAGCACTGCACTGACTCATGGCAAGGGTCACTGCTATGTGATTTCTATCACAGTCACTCTTTTCAGCAGGGGACTCCAGGTATTTTTCACCTCACTTAAAACCCTACAGTTCCACATCATAAAATTCATGGAGTATCAGCATTTTCAATGAAGCTTAGATGAAATATCATAAGCGTGTTAAATTACAACCCTTGCTCATTTTTATCACTTGTTAAATTGAACATTTCTCACCCAAACCTCTTGCATATATTATGAAATTTGGCAGCTCTGTAGTTAAATGACATATGGGCTCTAATATTGCCATAAGGCAAAATACAAACAACACCCCCCACACTCCAGGAAAAACAAAGAAGAGTCAAGAAGCCCCTGGTTTTTGGTGGTTTTAAGTGTGTTAACAGGTCCACTGAGTAAACATCAAGCCAGAAGACTCAGACTCTTTCTCTGATTTGCAGTGTCATTTTGAGAAAGACACTTCAATTACCCAAAGCTTTGTTTTTCTGTCTGGTGTTTTCATCATTCCCTATTAACCAAGCCTTTAACATACCCCTGACAAAATACTAGGTCCATGATACACTACATAAAATTGTTCCTAAAAACATTTCATGCAAATTTAGAACGTCACAGCTCCCACCAAAACGATTAAACTCATTAAAAGTTTCCGTTGATCAAAATAATGGTTTATTTTGTAATCACCTACGTGGTGAATAATACACTTTCTGTATTAATATGTTTCAGAGAATGAGGATGTGCATTTCATTTATAAACATGAAATATATGAAGTGTTTCAGACACTTACACCTGAAGCAAGAGATCCTTTTGCCATCCTCTCAAAGCCAAGTGCCAGAACACAGTCTGCCAAACCTTAAAATAAAATTCGTGGCTATTTAAAGTACAATGTAATTAGAAATGACACTATGTACTAACAAGTATTCAAGTAGAAGATATGAACATAAACCTCTACCAGCTGCCCTTCCTCCTTCCTGCATTTGGGAAAGAGTCAGAGTAAGGTGGGACTGGTACTTGATACAAACACATTAATAGTCAGGAGTGAGAGGACTACAGGATTCGGGTTTATTTTAACTGTTTGACAGCTATTACCTTAGACAAGCGAGCACTTTTGTCTCTGCTACAAATATCGGAATAACCATACACAGTGTCACTACAGTTTTCATTCCAGAAAGATCAGCATTTGAGCAAGAAAGCATCAAGAGTCCATAAAGGAGCTGCAGCAACAGAAGGAAACACGCATCTCTCGGTTCAAAGCATAGTCTGCCACAAGGCTCTTTCCCTCCCTTCCAAAAATGTGTTAGTCAAACACTTGTGTTAACTTCAAGTAAAAAAACCAAACAAACAAACCCACCTAAGCTTTTTAGCAGGTTCTTCTCTCCTTTTCCTTTTATAGAAGTAAAGAACATGTATGAACCAGCCCCAGAGCAAAACAACTCACCTCCTTCTACCAATTGCCTGGCCATGAACAGGGCAGTGGATCCAGTGGCACAGTTGTTGTTGACATTAATGATGGGAATGCCAGTTAGCCCCAGCCCATGATAGATGGCCCTCTGTCCACAGGTCGAGTCCCCTTCAGGGAGAAACACCACGTTAAAACAAGGTACAAACTCCACTCACAAATCAAATCCTGCCATGTCTGTGCAATGCTACCACTTAAATTGTCACTTGAACCTCTGAACTGTCACCCCGAGTGTGTCTCACAGGAAAGAACCTCAGGAACAAGGTGAAACTCATCAGATTTGAAAGTCAGATGCTCTTCAAAGGCAAGTCATGAAGGAAAGGGAGTTAACAGGACTGACAGAAAGGTGCTCCAGGTATCACAGCTGAGTGACCCTTCTCCAGCTGCCATAACACCCAGAGAGCCAGGAAGGAAGGAAATGGATTGGAAAGACATTCCCCCATAACAGAAACTTGATTGATATGATTCTCTCCCAGTTCATCCACACAGACGTCACATCCCCACCAAATGACATTACTTACCATAAACATAACCCACACACGCCTGCTTCACTGCTGAATATGGAATCCCAGCATCAGCTAGAGCTGCCCGGCCTGAAAAAAGGTTTCAAGTTGGGGAAAAAAAGTTTAAAATTTGAAGAGGAAAAATTTAAAAAATGACAAGCAAAGCTACAGTAGAATGTCTGACTCCTGCATTCACAAAAAAGAGAGTTGTACGAATTCCTTGTTCTAGAATGCAAATGGTTAATAAAGTCTTGCACCTTAGTTCTCATAATGACACTTTCACCGTATTTTGAGTTCTGAACAAGCTCCTTCACCAGAAAATTTCACACAATCAATTTTGTCTTCATGCACAAAGGTTGTTCACCCCAATGAAAGTATGTTTTGAATAATATAGGCAAGCATTAAATTAATTAAGTGTACAATCCAATTTTAAGCCATTCTTCTGACTTCAGCACTGGAGGCAGTGAGATGGACAAGTCAGCTACAGATTTTGTGAGTGTTCTTCTCTTTGTTAGTTTTAGATCTGCTTTTTATAGGTATCTATTTAGTGGATTGAAGTTGTTCCTTTATATGTACTATAATAAAAATATTAATTTTAAGACTTAAAATAAGCATCAGCAATCAAAGTGTTTTATTATTAAATTACCTGCTTCCTTAGCCATGTCAGGATAATCAGCACTGTTTTCACTAGGCTTTGAAAACTGACAAGAGGAAAAAGAAAAGAAAAAGAAGCAAGAAAAAACACAGTGAGATTTAATACAGCTTTTGCTCAAATTAGTATATTTAAAAGCTCCATATTTAATTCAGAAATCTGTTTCAAATAATGCAAACAACGTAACTTAATTGATCCAAATGTCTGTGCACAAAATCTCTGCAATTCCCAAATGCTTCTGCCAGATAAAACACATCGTGCCATTTGATGGAAGCTGAGGGACATTTTTGCTCAGCCTTAAGGAAAATCCCTGACTGTGGAGATGGACAATGACCACAGTGGGTGCGACAGTGTCACTGTCACTGATTCATCATAATACATGATATAATCTCCACTAAGGCTTTGATAAGTACTTCCCTCCCTTCCAGTTTATTCTGTTATACTCCTATCTGTAACTAGAAAATGCTTGTTCTTTGTACAGAATTTATCTCACCTTACCCCTCACCATTGGAGTAGAAATGGCATTTCTATTTCCTTAGCAGATACACGTAGTTTGCATTTTTACATCACAAACAAAAAGTGTCACTGCTAAAAACATCCTCATGCTCCCGACTTACAATTCTACAAATTATTTAACATTCCCTGCAAGTACATAAAAGTGAACTTGCTGCCTCCTCGTGCTCAACCCCCAGCTCCAGTCCCTCACAAGACTTTGCTGTGCTTTCTGTAGTGCCTCCTTTCCTTAATCTAGGCAGAGAACCTTCACACTGAAGGTCACAGGAAAAATCACTCGGTGAGTTGGCCATTGGAAAAGCCTGTAAGAGTGACTGGTGCTACCTGGGCTAAAAAAGAGGGAAAGAGGGTTGTGACAATTTATCAAATCATGCTGAACTCGTAGCTGAGATGATCCACTTCTGGAAACGAGTGACACTGTGGAACTGACAGTTACACACATGGGAAATGCAGACTGCTGTTCTGAGGAGGTAGAATGACTTTTAGTAGTCAGTGCATCATTGGGATAAATACATTAGAAAAGTCGCAGTCCTAAAAGATGTCATACTGAAATACTTAGGATGCAGTATGGTTCTGATAGGTTTGACTTGTCTTTTCCAGGCTGTTATTGTGCCTTCCATGAGCACATCACAAGTGCATTCAAGCTGAGGTCCAGCAACTTCTAAAACTACATTCTGTGATCCAGTCCAACAAACAGAATTAACAGAGTGAAGTCTTTAACCTTTCAATTCCTCCCCTATCACATGCTGGGGAAATGTCCAAGCAGCATAAAAAAAGACGATGCAGTATTTAAAAAAGGGAGGGGAGGAGTTTCTGACTGCTCTGGCAAATAGGAAACTTGTGTTAAGGTCCATCCACCAAGATAAAGATGGTGCCTTTAGCTTTTATTCCTCTTAGCAAACCATGGAATCCTGTAGGTTGGAAGAGACCTTTAAAATCAAGCACAACCGCTGCCCCAGCGCTGCCAAATCCACCGCTAAATCGCGCCCCTAAGGGAACACCTTTGTGTCCTTTAAATCCCCCCGGGATGGTGACTCCATCACTGCCCTGGGCTGCCTCCTCTCGGGCTTGACAGTCCTTTTGGTGAAGGAATTCTGGTTCATTCTAATCCTAAACCTTCCCTTGTGGGAACTTGAGGCCTTGTCCCATCACTTGTCACTCTGGGAGAGGAGACCCAACCCGCCCTCCCGGCCCCTGAACGCCCGGACCCAGAACACCCGGGGAGCCCCGCGGTGCCCGGGCACACGATGCCCGGGGCAGGGCTGCGGTACCGCCCCCACACCCCGGGCCAGGACGGACTTTGCGCGGAGCCGCTGCCGCCCGGGCCGGCCCCGAGCTGCCCCGTGCCCTGAGGGGCTTCACCCGCCCCGCGTCCCCTCAGCGCCCACAGGGGACACCCGCCGAGGCGAGGCCAGCCCTGCCCGGGCCGTGCCNGGGCTGTACCTTCGTCATCCCGACGCCCACCACGAACACCCTGCGCTGCATGACGGACGCACAGCAGGACGACTCCTCTCCTTTCGTTCTTTTTCTCCTTCTTCTCCTTCTTTTCTTTCTTCTTTTTCTCCTTCTCCTTCTTCTCCTTCTCCTCTTCCTCCTGGAGCAGCTGCTCCCGTGTCCCGCGGGCCCTCAGCAGCGCGGCAGGCGGAGCAGCGCCGCCCCGCCCTATTAAAGCCGCAGCGGGCCCGGCCCGCTTGTCCCTGCGCGTGGTGGGTTCGTGGCCATTCCCGCTGGAATTCTCCGTTTATTCCTCCGAATCCCCCCAGCGCGTTGACTGCTCAGCCGTTTTTCCAAAGTGTAGGTGGAATGAAGCAAGTGTGTGTGCCCAGAGACAGGCAGCGGAGCTGGAGAAGGGCCTGCGGCTCCCGGGCTGTGGGGAGCGGCTGAGGGAGCTGGGGGGGCTCAGCCTCAGGAAGAGGCTCGGGAGGGACCTTCTTACTCTCCACAACTCCCAGAAAGAGGGTTGTGGGGGTCGGGCTCTGCTCCCAGGTAACAAGCGACAGGAGGAGAGGGCACAACCTCTCCTGCACATGGGGAGTTTTAGGTTGGACACCAAGGATTTCTTCACAGAAAGGGTGATTAGATGTTGGAACGGGCTGCCCAGGCAGGTGGTGTTGTCACCATCCCTGGAGAGTTTAAGGAAAGATGTGACACTCAGTCGGCACAGTTGGGTCATAGGTTGGACTCGATGATCTCCGAGGTCTTTTCCAAGCTAATTGGTTCTGTGATTCTTCTCCTCCAGAGACGTGTTCGGGACCTACCCTTGAAGAGACCATCCTCTGTTCCTGCAGCGCTGCCTGTTACCCACAGGTGGGTGTCCAGCGAGAGCTTCATCACCTCGCCAAGCATCCTCCCCGTTCCCTCACCCTGCCATCCTCGGTGATCTTCCACCCTCACAGGGCAGCAGGGCAGTCACCTCCCGCCTTCCACAGGTGCCCTGGCGGCATCTCCCACAGCCCGCACCACTGAATCACAGAATCACAGAATCAGTAAGGTTGGAAAAGACCATAGAGATCATCAAGTGCAACCTATCACCTGTTACCTATCACCAGCTCCAGCCGAGCTCCCGCTGCTCCTCTGTGTGTGTCTGTCTGTGGCAGCGCCCTCGTTTTCCGCTCGTGAGCAACCCCGGTGACATTCCTCCTTAACAGCGGCGGGCCCGGCCCCGGGGCGGCTCGGAGCGGGCTCAGAGCGGGCTCAGAGCGGCCATGCTGCGGCTGGGCCGGGCGCTGCCCG